>JACEVL010000024.1:2896451-3123951 GCA_020284085.1 Aporrectodea caliginosa
CTACCGATTCTAAACTGCCTTCCAGTCGACAAGTGTTAAGTCGTTTTTCTTATCTGCATATAGTGCAGAACAAAATAGTTTAGAAGAGTGCTGGTGCCACTGTCATGAAGATCAGCCAGTTTTGGGAGAAATCACACATTCCGACACGACATCAATACCATATAATCAACAAAATTACATAAAACCACAAGTAGCAAGGTGTGAAGAAAGCTTCTTCCTGAAGAACAGAAACGCAGCAGCACAAGGAAGATGAATTCACATCTGTTCTTGACGACTTATTCGATGTCGCACTTGCAGAACTTTGCATTTGATAAAAAATACAGGAAGAATTAAAATCGAACATTTATATAGCGCCTGCGCCAGCTCCGGCGTTAGACTCGAGAGGTAGTTGTTTTTAGCCTGATGTGGTACACTCAGGTATAATATTATAGGGGTGCGTGCACTGTGCAATTTCAGGTGGCCGGGGACCATGGGCCCTGTTAAAAAAAATGCGCTCTGCTCAGGCCTACTTGAAAATAATGCAACCTTCATTGAGACAACCTAAAATCGGTTTTGGGCCATAAGCTGGGGTTGGACCTATGGGCCTATGGGTCGGAGACCATGGGTCCCGGCCCATGGGCCCTGCGCCAGCTCCGGCCTTGCACATACTACTCTTCTATTCGCAGTGATGAGTCATGATGGGGTGACCTATTTACACTAGTCACGCAGCCGCATTCCAACAGGATGTCCAAGACAACATGTGGAAATTATTAGTATGCCTGCCTCTTTGAGCGACATCTGCATTCTCGCTCAACGGGAGCACGCAAAAGCAAGCATCAGTGTGCGCGCGCGTGTGTATATATATATATGTATATGTATGTGGCGTGTGTGTGTAGGTATAATACTTTTTGTTTTTGTGAAATAGATACATATATATACAGAGACAAAACATAGCAAACTGATTCACACTATCTTGGTTTTAAGACAAGGGAATAAAATATGTATGAATTAATACTCCCTCGCCCGCCAATTCTCGAGAGCAGTGGGAGGCCGTTCCCACGGATTCCCACCCACTTTAACCCCGATTAGCCCTACAGTCGTTTAAAGCAGTCGGCGTTCTGTTTCTATTGTCGATTGTTCACCAGTAAAACTGCATCAGCACTGCTTGGCTTCCCGATTCGGTAGTTGAATCCTTCTTGCTTGGTTTGAATACCATTTGTAAACTATGTCTGCTAAGTGTTTCTGGTCAGCAATCTGTTTACCCTAAGGCTTTTGGCGTTCTTGGATATTGAACGTAATTTCTAGTTTTTATATTAATTTCAATAAATGTCGGGTTTGTTAATATTATCTGTAGTCAAACTCAAATACGGTTCAAACTACATCTTAAACCTCGGGGGTAGCACGGTCCTTGCACGGGGACCTTAAATGGTGTGGCGTCCATTCGAACAGGCGAGCAGTGATGAAGGATGTAACCCAATCAATTCACTGGAAAATGAGCAGGGTCGAGGCCGTATACTGGTCACTATATGAAAACGCGAACATTTACCATTTAGCTACGAGTCACAGACTCACAGTTGGCTCCTATCAGCGCTGAAATAATAGAACAATTTTTGTTCTTATGACAGCTTAAAATGCTACCATTACAGTATGAAAATTCGGGGTGGCCTTTCAGTGGGGAGGGGCACATCCCCTCCCAAACCCTCCCTCTGCTCGGCGCTCAACGCTCAGCGATCGTCCTTCGGACGCTCATTTCTATGTCCTCCTATACCTTGCCCCCCAACCTTGAAGCTCTGGCGACGCCACTGGTTAGGCGCGCAGATGAAGCTGAAATCTCGATACAAATTTCTGCCCTTGCGGGATTTGAACCCCGCCTGTTGAGAATCCAGCACGCTAAGTGACGTACAGCACTTGTGATTGTGGTTGGGCTGAATGTTTATCCGGAAAACGGTTCAGATAGGATTATTCACTAATCTTTACTGATCTGATTCGCATGTCAGAACTACACCCATGTGCAATGCTGAACAAACATAAGTCAAACGCACAGGAACAGTCATTTCTGTCTCTGGTCTTTCTACGACCTCCGGCGGTAAATGTTAATCTTTATCATTGAAAGTCCGTTTAAAATCATGAAATTGTGACTCGAGTCACTCGACGCGTCAACAAAAATGGCGGACTTTCTTAAGAAAATCGTTTTATTGTTGATATTGTGATGTCGTGGAAGTCATGAACCGTTGTGATGTGCATAATATGTTCTAGACAGTTGTTAGTGTAATTAATTTATTCGTTGAAACCAGATCGTTAAGTCACTGCAATAAAGATGCCATAGTAAACCACGTGATATTATCTCTATCGTCTTGACTTTCAGCTACACTGTTGGTGGATAGTGTTTAACACGCTCTTTCATAACATAGGCCTGGATAATTTGCGACGCCCTCCTCATTTCTTAAGGCTCGGAACTGGCAATACCAGAGTATGAACAGTGGGGGAGTAAATAAGCGTTTGGTTGGTTAGTTGCTGTTTAACGACACTTTGTCATAATAGGGATGATTAGCGTCGCCCTCCTCCTTTCTCTAGGCTCCGGACTGGCACTACTTGAATACAGAGAGTGGCGGAGTCACGTACGGTTCTAGGTATGTAGGTAATTTATGATTAACTAAGCTGTGTCATAGCAAAGATGATTAACGTCACGCTCCTCTTTTGTCCAGGCTTTGTACTGGCACCGCGAAAAAACGGCAGTGGCGCAGTTCAGCGATACTATCAAATAAGGTTACTTTGTGATTATGGTGGTGTCAAGTTAAGTGAGGTAATCATTTCTTATTAGCTATATATAATTCTACCCTGCACACTACAGTGTATCTGCATGTGAGTTCAGCAACCCCTTCAAAGGAATTCTGTGTTGCTCCCGGTTAATTACAACCGTGCCCACTCCTTGTCCCGTTCCTACCATCTCCCACCCGTCCCTTTCTCTCGCACCTTGTTCCTCTTCTCTCCTCAATCCGGGCCAAGTGCAATGGAATTACTTTGTTCGCGTATCATTAGCGAGATGGCGCCAGCGTCATATATTGTCTGCAACGACCTCTTACAAAATGGTCGTCTGTTGTAACGTGTAAATGCACTCAGTGATCTCTAAAATTAAGCCATCAAAGAAACTTCAGCAGCATTTTTGGAACTATCCAATAGTTGGCTATCCAGCAAATCTCATCTGTTTAGTTCGGTACTCAATAGACCATGTTCAAAATGGCAGAAGTAAATAACTAAACAAACAGTTTCCAGGAAAATATTCTTTATGGCAATAAAAAATTTCTATGCTAACAATTAAGTAGTTCTTTTGGCTAAGTAAGTTTTTACACATAGAAACGTAAATTAGCAAAATAAAAACAGACTAAATATATAATCTCATCAGTTCCTAACGAAAACTATTTGGCGGCGATGTGTAGCCTACAAAGAAAATATTCTACATTGTCCTCGGGAATTTGTCATGCAAATAATGTAACAAAAGAAGTGATGCGAGACATCGTAACATCATAAAGGTTGAGGCTCTAAGAGAATTAAATAAGCACGTCACAATAAATACAAAATATTGACAGATGAATACCGTCCAGTGGCGGCGCCAGAATTTCAGGTTGGGGGGCTAAAACCCCAATTCCTTCCCTTTCTCTCCTCCTCTGGCATTGGCAGTGATTTCCCACTTTTGTTTGGGGAGGGCTGAGCCGCCGATAGGGGGGCTTCAGCCCACCCTAGCCCCATGCT
Source organism: Aporrectodea caliginosa (assembly GCA_020284085.1). Lineage (NCBI taxonomy): Eukaryota > Metazoa > Annelida > Clitellata > Crassiclitellata > Lumbricidae > Aporrectodea > Aporrectodea caliginosa. The sequence goes on from JACEVL010000024.1 coordinate 2,900,181, forward strand.
GGCGCCGCCACTAATACCATCGCCCTTTTTCTTTATCCAGGCATGAGGCTGACGCTACCAACCCCAAGCCTCGAGCGCTCAAGGCGGAGTTCAACGCTAATTATTATCCTTGTTAAAGCCTAACTTAGCGTCGTTAAGCAGCAACAAGCCAACCAAACATACTTTGAAGAAACAATATTATAATATTTAAATTATTATTATTTGAAATCGAATATCAAAATCCGTTCATTGTCCCATTCGTTGTCAGCCACAAACAGTCGACCGTTTGACTCGTCCAGATGAATCCTCCGTGGATGTCGTAATCCGTGTTTAGCTTTTGTGAGAATTTCTCTCTGAAATTTCAAATCCGAATCCAATAACAAAACCCGACTGTTCATCCAATCAGCGACCATCACGAACCCATTTCCATCAACGGACAAATAGACCGGACGACGCATTTGTCCGACGGTCGATCCAGATCTACCATCGAATGACTTCTGGAGTTTCCCATCTGCATCCACTGTACACACTTTGCCATAACCACCGACATGACACACCGCAAAATGACCATTGGTTAGTTTTATAGCATGCAATGGACGACAAATATCTGCGTCTAATGATAGATTTATTTCACGGATCAATCGTCCATCTGGCGAATATTCATTTAATTTACTTTTCTTATAAACACTTAAAATGACATTCGATTCATCTGTAACAGACAGACCCCATCCCCAATCGTCTCCTGTTGACCATTTCTTTATTAATGTTCCATTTGGATCAACTCTCAAGATTTCATTCGGCTGATCATCATATTTGAAATCGAATAATATGTAGAGACATTTGTTTCTGTTGCAGGATGCTATGTCCCAAGGATTACTTAATTCCTTCAAATTCCACTGACGGTTGAAACAGAATTTGATGGAATCATAAACTTCAACTTCTGAACTCTTTTCACTCACAACAAACAATTCTTTGTCTAAGATCGTCAATCCACGGATACCTTTGCTTTCTTCTGCTGGTCTGAACCAACCTTTCTTCTTCTTTTGACTGGCATTTGTTATGATCGTCTCAACTAAAACTGGATCCGATTTGTATCGAAGTTCAGCTGAAAACATAAAAAAATATTTTTTAACTAACGGTATCTTAAAGTAATGCACAGCTGTACTGCTATTAGGCCTACTGCATATTTATCTAGCTACGTCCAACTAGACTGAAAGGAACATATTACATCACATCAAGTAATATTTCAATGTCATTAACACAAGGTCATAATTTTTTAGAATGGTTTGCAAATTATATTATAAATCAGACAATATTCAGAGTTCAGATTACAAGTAAATCCTAAACCTATGAGTGGCGTTGATTACTAATCTAGATACATTTTATAATCTTTTCTGAGCCTTCATGTGATCAAGCGTCATGTTTCCTGTCCGTTAACAGCGGAGGAAGTTCTTAGAAACGGCTTCAGTTCCTGGCATTTCTTATGTACTCAAATCAATGGCGGAAAGTTCTCAATTTCTTCTTCTTTCGACGTGAAGTAACAGGTGCAATGCGACCACGCCTTGGGATTTTTCCCAAGATCTTGGGATTTCGGGGTTGTCATCGGATTTGGGGATTTTGCTTGGCAATCTTGGAATTTTATTCAAAGGTCGACAGACAAGTTTTTACCGTACTTTTCAACAGTGGCAGTGAGTCAGATTAGAAAAAAATTCGCTCGTCTGAAAGACGCTTATTGTTATTGTAACATGTAAACATTGTTATTTTAATTCAATGTTATGCTCCGGTTTTTCGGCCTTTTTGTGAGCAATATTATTGTGATTGTTAAAACGCAGTTCACAGCGTTTTCCTTTACAGTAGTTTTCGCTTTTTGCTACACTTAGGCCAATATTGGGAATTTTTGGGAAGATCTTGGGATTTCTGAAAATGGAGAGTGGTAGCACTGAACATAAATCGTCACCTCACCAATAAACCGGAACTAGGAAATGGATATCGCCCACATGTAAGTAGTTGAACGAGGTCTTATACAATCCATCGAATCGCTTCACAGAACAGATCAAACCTTCGTAGATAGCGATATACAATCTTCCAACAACAGCGGTATATGCTTAACACTTCAACGGTCTTTCAGTCGCTTTGGCTTTCACAAAATCAACGAAACGATGCAATGACTTGATGAGTAGGCTAATGACCGTCAGACAAAGCATAATCGACCGATATAATTATAGGCCTATGGTTAGAAACAGAATTCTTCGCCTCAAAACTCTCGTTGGGTAGGCCTACACCACTGATCGAAGTTCTTGATATTTCAAGACGGCCTTTCAAGAGCGCCCATTCGTTGGCGTCCTCAGTCGCTATGGAAATTCACCTGATATGATTGATCACGTGACACTTCGGTTAACCACTACCAACGTCTCTTCAGTTTATATATTCTGAATCGCAAACTTCACTTAAATTTTTTTATATATCAATCAACCAATCAAAACTTTTTTGATGAGGTCGTATCAAGGCACAGAAAATTCCAACATGATAATATTAAGATTCGCAACAAGCGGAGTCCCAGAAGGTATCAAGATCCAGCTAACTAGGGACACCTATAATAAAATTCCAAGCGTCTGTTACTGTAGTTACAGTGACAACACAGCAAAAGCACAACACGAAGTCTAACAGGCCTACTAAACGAATGAGCAACTACGTCCGAAGAACCTTACAGTAGAAAAGAAAACCTTAACTAACAATAAAAAGAATATCCCGCAGTGTGGGTTAGTTATAAGTCCCATTAATTAGGAAGGCATGAAGTATTTTTTAAAGAGCTGTAGTCTCGTAGATGAGGGCTCGACGTGTGTGAGGAGGAAGTATGCTCCAAGTTGTCTCATTGGCGGTCATCTGAATAATGTCGCAGACTCCAATTATAATTATTAAGAGTTCGGGGTTGGTAAATAGAGAGCTTCACTCCATCTTTGGACCGGGATAGTCATCTGAATAAAAATGGCTGATTCCTGCTCTGATGACAGCTCGGTGTTGGCAAATAAATAACTTCACATTTAGACCAAAACTAATCGAGCAGACTAATGAAGCAGAATACTTTTCTTCAAACTTTGGATGACAATATTAAAAACACGACCAAAAAAAAATGAAAACGGGAAGCAGAACGAAATCGTAAACTTTAAACTTCTAAAGTGCCACTCGAAAGACAAACGCAGGTTACCAGCTTATTCATTACCAGCTTATTCGTATAGCGTTATTGTAATAATATGCATGTGTACGTCACTGCAAATTAACTAGCTTTACTAAGTCCTAGACAAATTAATAATTTAACCTTCGCAGGACCAAGAACGGTAAATAATTACCCCAGCGGTATTTGGATGTTGATTGCGGAGCAACTGTACAGTAGGGAGTTATAATTTGACGTTTCATGTGTTTACAAGTTATGGCCCCAGACATAATATATTATGACAGCATAACCACCCTGATGTCATGTTGTGGGGAAAAGATTTGTGAGTCCACCTTTGAAAGTAACACTCGCACACTATTAGCACTACAAGAAATCGATTCCTTGACCTTGAAACTATTAAATTCGACACTTCATTTTTTACGGTAGCTTACCTATAGGCTGAAATATACACTGTGTCCCGATGAAAAGTGGACCCCTAGAAAAGGTGTCATAACTCGGTCAAAATATTTAACATTTGCCTGAAATTTTAAATACAACAACAGTAGCCATATCACCACCAAATCCTAACGCCGTTTGGAAATGTTGGTGAATTTGTCACTTTTATGAACGTTTGAGATGCAGCACTGAAAAAAGGAAGTTTCCAACATACAAGAGCCACAAGAAGGTGAAGTTCAGCTACATCTGGTGTTCAAAATGTCCTCCTTGTTCACGGACACACGACCGTAGACGTGGACGCCACTGTTTGATGGCCCGGTCGATGATCACGTGGCCGCCATCTCGGATAGTATCATCAAATACTATTGCCTCAGCGAAAAATCGATTCTTTGATCTTGAAACGATTATGTAATGTAATGTAATTAGTAATTTATATAGCGCCGCTCACAGCCGAGGCCATTCAGTAGCGCTCCCAGTGCGAGAACCCCGAGAGAAGAAGTATGTTTTAAGGAGAGAGAGAGATGAAGACAATGATCCAGAAAGGAAAGTCTCACGCAAAGTGAAGTGAAGGGCATTCCATAAAGAGGGCCCAATGATGGCAAAGGATCGAGTTTGAGCAATCGTAGTCCTAGCTCGTGTGACAAAGAAGTCAGATCGGTCCAGAGATCGTAAAGGCCGATGAGAAGATGCAGAAAGAGGAGGACGAATGACATCCCTGAGGTATTTTGGAGCAAGTCCCAGTTTGGATTTGAGGACCAAAGCAAGGACTTTAAACTGAATGCGGTCAGAGAGAGGAAGCCAATGCAGTTGGTTAACCATGAATGATGATATATGGGAGTATTTAGGAAGGTGAGCAATCAATCGAGCAGCAGTATTGAGAACAGATTGAATAGGGTATAGACGGACCTTGGGAAGACCAATAAGTATGGAGTTGCAATAATCAATTCTGGAACAGACAAATGCATGGACAATGGATGCCATGGTAGAGAGAGGAACAGATCTGCGAATAACCCTGAGACGCCGTAGGTGAAAGTAAGAGGATCGTGTAAGGTTGGTTACATGAGCAGAAAAAGTGAGAGCGCTGTCCAAAGTGACACCTAGGTCACGCACACAAGTAGAGAACGTAAAATTGGGAAAGTTTTCAGAGAGAAGCGAAAAGTCAATTTTCAGAAGTTGTTGGGGTGTGCCAAGCCAAATAAGTTGAGTTTTGGAAGAGTTTAGCGAAAGGCGATTGGAAGACATCCACAAATGCAAGTCATGGGAAAGAGCTTCAATACGGCGAGCTAAAGTGAGTTGAGTAGACGCAGGACCATGAACATATGCCTGAACGTCATCAGCAAAAAGGTGACCAGTAGCAGAGTAATTTGTAAACAAAGAGGTAATATCAGCCGTGTACAAAATGAAAAGAAGGGGTCCAAGGACTGATCCCTGAGGAACTCCTAGAAGGACAGGCACCCAGTTAGACCTGGAATTACCAGCTATAACCATTTGGGTGCGACCAGACAGGTAGGATTGAAGCCAGAGAAGAGGGACTCCCTTAAGACCATAGGAGGATTCAAGGCGTTGGAGCAGAATATCGTGATCCACCATGTCGAAGGCTGCTGAGACATCAAACAGTGCAAGAAGGGTGACCTGAGCCTTATCAATAGCTGAGTAGATGTCAGCTAGCATAGAGAGCAGGGCTGTTTCAGTTGAGTGGAACGCCCTGAAACCAGATTGGTGTGAGGGGAGAAGGCCTGAAGACTCAAGGTAAGGAAGAATCTGAATTGAAACCAGACGTTCAAGGGTTTTGGAAAGAAAAGACAGGTTAGAAATAGGCCGATAGTTTTTGCAGTCGTTTGGGTCCAGATTAGTTTTCTTAAGTGCCGGGAAAACCAAAGCACGTTTTTGGGAAGCAGGAATGTTGATACTTCATTTGTTATTGTAGCTTATTTTGAGCTTATATACATATTTTTGTGTTTTGGCGGCCATTTTGTCCGCCATCTTGGATAGTAGCATTTTCACACTATTGCTACTATGGTCACCATGCTTTCAGTTGTCCATGTTAAGGCCTTGTTTTTCTCTTTGCAATTTCAGCAGGACCGATGGGAGGGTGGTCAGGGAGGTTGCTGCTCCGGGGCCTATGGCAGGGACCCGGAAACGTCTAAAACTTTGTTCACACCTAGGAAACCTGTAAGTTTTGGCCTGATGCAGTCAATAGCCTGTATGACGAATGTTTCATGATAGATGATATCCACACAGGGCCTCAGATATATGTATTTGATGTGTATATCTACATATTGGTCACCTGGTGGGTCGGATGATTTGACCTTCAGTAGAAACTAACAAAGTTGTACACGAAGATAGGCCTAGGACTATGTTCATGCTGATGCACAAAAATTCCTCCTTTCTGGCGTACAACCGCTGCATACGGATCGTTGCCTCTTTACCTCGCCTTTACCCATCACTGAGCTCCCACGACTTACTAACTCGTGCGCATGACATAGTAACTCGTTCCCACGACTTACTAACTCGTTCCCACGACTTAGTAACTCGTTCCCACCTCTTAATAACTCGTGCGCACGACATAGTAACTCGTTCCCACGACTTAGTAACTCGTTCCCACGACTTAGTAAGTCGTTCCCACCACTTACTAACTCGTGCGCACGACTCGTTCCCGACTTACTAACTCGTTCACGACTTAGTAACTCGTTCACCACTTACTAACTCGTGCGCACGACATAGTAACTCGTTCCACGACTTACTAACTCGTGCGCACGAGTTAGTAAGTCGTGGGAACGAGTTACTATGTCGTGCGCACGAGTTAGTAAGTGGTGGGAACGAGTTACTAAGTCGTGGGAACGAGTTAGTAAGTCGTGGGAACGAGTTACTATGTCGTGCGCACGAGTTAGTAAGTGGTGGGAACGACTTACTAAGTCGTGGGAACGAGTTACTAAGTCGTGGGAACGAGTTACTATGTCGTGCGCACGAGTTATTAAGAGGTGGGAACGAGTTACTAAGTCGTGGGAACGAGTTAGTAAGTCGTGGGAACGAGTTACTATGTCATGCGCACGAGTTAGTAAGTCGTGCGCACGACATAGTAACTCGTTCGAACGAGTTAGTAAGTCGTGGGAACGACATACTTTGAATTCAGAATTCGTTAATCTCGTTGTAGCGGGCATGTGGTGATGGATTAGAGCGCCGTCTATCGGAGAATTTAGGTCAGCGTCTATGGAATGTAGGTCAGCATTTACGGAACGAATGGTGGATAGGCTGCGTGGCGCAGCTTATAAATAACAATAATAATATCTTTTCTTTAATTAAGCGCCTGACAAACGCACTGCGCTGTACATTTACATGTCATGCAATTGAAGGGTTTGGTGCAATAACCAGGTAAGTGCAATTTCATAGTTTTCGGCAAAATGAGTTTGAATGTTTTTCGATCTTCATAAGCTTGCCGTTTAGTGCAGGAACTAGGTAATGAGAAAATTTCAAAAGTTTGAAGTGCAACTTTGTGCAATTAATCAGAAACTAAATTTCCAACGTCCTGCTGTCACTAATTAATTAATTATATGAATCTTAAGAACAAACCTGGTTATTGCACGGAAACTTCCGTGTGGTGCTGTAGACTTATTTTGATGCAAGAATGAAATATGTGAACAAACCTGGTTATTGCACGGAAACTTCCGTGTGGTGCTGTAGACTTATTTTGATGGAAGAATGAAATATGTGAACAAACCTGGTTATTGCACGGAAGCTTCCGTGTGGTGCTGGAGACTTATTTTAATGCAAGATTGCAATATATGTGAACAAACCTTGTTATTGCATGGAAATGATAAACAAGGAAGAACTGTGAGCCTAATGTACAAGAACAAGGTAACTGTACAAACACATTTTTTTGCCACAAAATCTTCACAACGTGAACAAATTTAAATGCTGAAATAAGATGTAGTAATGGAGGCAATGAATGTATGTAAGAAAATAAAAAAGACACACAACACCTGCGAAATCGGATTAGTCAATGTTATTTTCCACGTGTCACAGATTTAGCCTTGGCCACAACTGATGAAAGCGACTGGTGAATATCATTCTGTAGAAATGCTGTGAGACTGCCTGAAAGTCATTGCTCTGACACCATTCTTTATATAATCCATACATTTTGTAAATGCTTAGTGTGAAGAAACACATGAATTGAACTTACCTAACATCCAGGACAATGTAACTGGCGTTTATAGGGCTGGAGATGGCTCTTACATAATCTCATCAGAATGTGTATCAGCACTTAAAAGTGACAACATGCTGCAGATAGAGTTTGAGGAGAGTGGAAATGTTGTTTGTTCGTTTGTAGACAAGAGAAACTTAGAAAGTGATGTGCCCAACTGGAGCAACCACCAGAAAGTGATGATGATGCAATAACTGCAGCATTAGCTAATGAGCACAAGAAAAGCCGGAAGAGAACACGAAATGAAGACACATGGAAGAGAAACCAGGTTACGAAGGCTAGACAAAGTGTCCATGCATATATTGGTGCAGGTGGTAAACTGGTGTCTGCTAAGCAGCCTTTGCTGACTGGAATCCTGTGCACAGGAAAATGTCATAGACAGTGTAGCATGAAACTGAATGAAAGTCAGCGACAAACTGTTTTAACGGTTTTTATAACCTTTCTTGGATGTCAGTTAAGTTCCCTTCATGTGTTTCTTCAGTTAAGTTCCCTTCATGTGTTTCTTCAGTTAAGTTCACTTCATGTGTTTCTTTAGTTAAGTTCACTTCATGTGTTTCTTCAGTTAAGTTCACTTCCTGTGAACCTTCAGCCAATGGTTGCTCATGAGCTTGGATGTCAGTTAAGTTCTCTTCATGTGTTTCTTCAGTTAAGTTCCCTTCACATGTTTCTTCAGTTAAGTTCACTTCATGTGTTTCTTCAGTTAAGTTCACTTCATGTGTTTCTTCAGTTAAGTTCACTTCATGTGTTTCTTCAGTTAAGTTCACTTTATGTGTTTCTTCAGTTAAGTTCACTTCATGTGTTTCTTCAGTTAAGTTCACTTCATGTGTTTCTTCAGTTAAGTTCCCTTTCATGTTTCTTCAGTTAAGTTCACTTCATGTGTTTCTTCAGTTAAGTTCACTTCATGTGTTTCTTCAGTTAAGTTCACTTCATGTGTTTCTTCAGTTAAGTTCACTTCATGTGTTTCTTCAGTTAAGTTCACTTCATGTGTTTCTTCAGTTAAGTTCACTTCATGTGTTTCTTCAGTTAAGTTCACTTCCTGTGAACCTTCAGCCAATGGTTGCTCATGAGCTTGGATGTCAGTTAAGTTCACTTCATGTGTTTCTTCAGTTAAGTTCCCTTCATGTGTTTCTTCAGTTAAGTTCACTTCATGTGTTTCTTCAGTTAAGTTCACTTCATGTGTTTCTTCAGTTAAGTTCACTTCCTGTGAACCTTCAGCCAATGGTTGCTCATGAGCTTGGATGTCAGTTAAGTTCTCTTCATGTGTTTCTTCAGTTAAGTTCCCTTCACATGTTTCTTCAGTTAAGTTCACTTCATGTGTTTCTTCAGTTAAGTTCACTTCATGTGTTTCTTCAGTTAAGTTCACTTCATGTGTTTCTTCAGTTAAGTTCACTTCCTGTGAACCTTCAGCCAATGGTTGCTCATGAGCTTGGATGTCAGTTAAGTTCTCTTCATGTGTTTCTTCAGTTAAGTTCCCTTCACATGTTTCTTCAGTTAAGTTCACTTCATGTGTTTCTTCAGTTAAGTTCACTTCATGTGTTTCTTCAGTTAAGTTCACTTCAGCCAATGCTTCCTCACCTACTGCCTGTCTTTTGATGCGTTTTTCTCTTGTCACCCGGTTTCGTAGTCACAGAACTTCCTGGGTCTATAATGCTTCCTGGATCGCACAGCTGCATAACACAACATTAATATTTTAAAATATTTATAACTGGATTATGTAAGCATAAATTTCAGCGAATTTTAGTCTTGTTTTTTATTCAGAGAAAAAGTAATAGAGTATTTTATTATTATGAATGGTCTACTCCATTTCATGGTATCTTATTGCATACATGACAAAGTTATTGTAAGCTGGGCTGATGGAACTAATGCTGGATGAAATTAGAAATTAGAGTTATTAAAATAATAATAATTTACTTCAATAACAGCTGGATTGGTAAAATAAATTTTATCAAGCATAAAACAGGTCATTGTTTCCATTTACGCCAAAAATTTATTTCATCTATCCATCTTCCATTTAATCAAAGAAATAGAAAATAGAAAACCCGCTCCACTTTTGCTGTCATAACTAATATAACATTTCATTATAGCCTACGCAACAAAACATGACAATGAAGAATGAAAATTAGGCATACCAGCTCCGGAGTTACAATCTTCGGATGATAGATTATTTTTGTGTTGGGGTAAAATGACGAGACATCTAAGTAAGACACTTTAAATGACTTTATTTACAAAACATCGACAGCTACGAAATCACTATATCATCGCTCAAAGACACTATATCTCGCATACCCGAATCGTCTGCGCAGAACGCCAGATTCGTCTCCAGGTAGTGGCTAAATCGTCGCCCCATAACGTTATTTATACTTCGCTATTGCATTCGAGAAAGTATTTAACTGGTTTATGTTTGCGTGCAAGAATCAGGTTTGTTCACTTATAGTATCTACTGCATACAACCGAGAGGTTTGGCTGTAGCTACGATCTTCTGTGCAATAATCGGGTTTCTTCACTTACCTGACTAATGCGCGAAATCGTGGCACACGAGCATATAATTCTCAAATCAGGTATGTAGACTTGCCTCATTATTCTCATATTTACTCGCTCAATTTTAAAGATACCGAGCTGAAATTTACAGGATAAATGCGCCTATGTGTCCTGAGCATTTTAAGCCAACTTTCCCGATTTTCAGGTAAGTCGACTTACCTGGTTATTGCACCAATGCCTTCAATTGAATCCATCTTAACTAGCCTAGTTAACTACTAACAGAGCAGACAGCCTGCAATACATGGCGCTAATAGCAGCCTACAAAGCATATCCGCCCTACGGGGCTCGAACTTGGTACCTCTCGCTCTCTACACCAGTTGTTATCCAATGCGCTATCGGGCCCCCAAAATGCTAGTAGGCTTCTAGCACACATAGGTCTTCGGGTGCATGTTTAAAGATTCAGAACCACAGGGAGAAAACGCTTGCTAGGCCTATATTTCAATTTCTGATTCAAAATTAATCTAAGACTCTGTGTTTCTCTGGCCTAACTAAGCGTTCCCGCATAAATGTATGTAGGCCTATGTATGTATGTCTGTATGAGAATTTGTTATAGCGCCACTTAAAGATTCTACTCAGAGGCGATGCCGACTACAGCGCGGACACTGAATCGGAGTTTCACGCGGAAGCGCATGAGCAATTGCGAGTGAAGGACTTGCCCAGGGTCCCCACGCGGCGGCTTGAGGTGGATTCGAACTCGCAACCCTCCGGCTGCAAGGCACCGCAACCCTCCGGCTGCAAGGCACCACAACCCTCCGGCTGCAAGGCACTGAGCCTACCCGTACACTACCGCGCCCCATAAATAGCAAAGCATAAACTCATCACATACCCCCACGACATACCCCACCACATACCGGCTACAGCGAGATTGACGAGTTCTGAAGTCGTGCGCACGACATAGTAACTCGTTCGAACGAGTTAATAACTCGTGCGCACGAGTTAGTAAGTCGTGGGAACGAGTTACTAAGTCGTGGGAACGAGTTACTAAGTCGTGGGAACGAGTTACTAAGTCGTGGGAACGAGTTACTATGTCGTGCGCACGAGTTAGTAAGTGGTGGGAATGACTTACTAAGTCGTGGGAACGAGTTACTAAGTCGTGGGAACGAGTTACTATGTCGTGCGCACGAGTTATTAAGTCGTGGGAACGAGTTACTAAGTCGTGGGAACGAGTTAGTAAGTCGTGGGAACGAGTTACTATGTCATGCGCACGAGTTAGTAAGTCGTGGGAACGAGTTACTAAGTCGTGGGAACGAGTTACTAAGTGGTGGGAACGAGTTAAATATGTCGTGGGAATGAGTTACTAAGTCGTGGGAACGAGTTACTAAGTCGTGGGAACGACTTAGTAAGTGGTGGGAACGACTTAGTAACTCGTTCGAACGAGTTACTAAGTCGTGCGCACGACATAGGATATTTTGCCCGCATGTCCCTTTAGGGGCTCCGTACTCCAAGGCTAAGGAATGCTTGAAATAATATCCGCATTGTCTCTCTCGCGCGATTTTCTGTCGTTGTCGGTAGGCCTATATTTCAATGACTCCCCGCAGCCTACAGTGTGCACGTACTCGGCCTATTGCGAAAGTAGTTCTTCATGTTAAAAATACAGTCTTAATACATCCTTCACATTCTCTTTACTGCCGACATCTCCCTTTTATTTCTAAACACAGGGCAAATATCCATCTTTATGCAGATGATGCCTAGGCTTTCGTTCGTGGTCCATCATCTGATAAACTATCCCTAGTCATAAAATCTTTTACTGGGGATGTAAATTTATGAATTAAAATTTGTGTTATTATCAAAATAAATTATACTTTAACTTACTGCTGGATGTTAATTATCATAATATATATAAATAATTGATACCAAATAACCAATATTTGATACCATGTTCTAACAAGTTGATAATTAATTAGAAGATAAATTACCATGAGAAATCAGGAGCTCAATAAAGGAAAGAAAGTTTAGTGAAAGTCAGGAATACAAACGAGAGACAAAGTCTTTCATTTTCAATTTAATCAAAAGCAAATTATGCAGCAAATCAAGCTGACAATATCATTGCTAGTAGTAGTAGAAGTGTAGTTGATGATTATGGTACAGAACGAGTTGTCGATGTACTCCATGTGAACAATGCAGCGCAGCAACTCATTCTCTTGAAATTGGGTATCATAATGCGATAACTGTCATTTAAAAATCATTGATCACATTCACATAATCACAATTTTATAGTTCTGTAAATTTCATTATAATTAGAGTCCGAGATGGACCTTTTAACAAACAAGAAATTGATTTCCACATTTACTATTATTAGTATTATTATTATTAGTATTATTATCATTATTATTATTATTATTATTAGTAGTAGTAGTAATAGTATTATTATTATTATTATTATTATTATTATTATTATTATTATTATTTATTATTATTATTATTATTATTATTATTATTATTATTATTGTTATTATTATTATTATTCATTCATTCATTCATTTCAGGAATTTATATAGCGCCCCTTCAAGAAGCCTACTCAGAGGCGCTCCCAGTCCAACCACGGTGATACAAGTAAGTCTTAAGGAGCCTGTAGAACGTAGACGAATTATCCCTAGGTAACAGGCGTATCTCCAACGGGAGACCATTCCAGATAGAAGGACCTACAACTGAGAAAGCACGACGCTGACAGGTTGAAGTTCTAGCACGAGGGACCAAGAGCTCCCCGCTAGAAGCAGAGCGAAGGGCTCTGCGAGCCAGCACATCAGATACAGGACAACAGATCTCACGTAGATAGGCCGGAGCATAGCCAAGGAGGCAGCGCCAAACCAGCGCAGCGATTCTGTACTCGACGCGCTGCGAGACAAGGAGCCAATGTAGGGTGCCATGCATGTAGGCCGAAACAGAGGCAAATTTATGGATTCGCCCAATTAGCCGGGCTGCAGAGCGAAGAACCCGGTCTAGTCGGGCCATCAATACAAGAGGCAGACCAACCAGTATAGAGCAACAGAAGTCCAAGCGGCTGCTATTATTATTATTATTATTATTATTATTATTATTATTATTATTATTATTATTATTATTATTATTATTATTATTATTATTATTATTATTATTATTATTATTATTATTATTATTATTATTATAACACTCATTATAATTCATTAAATTTTATTTTGATGGCCCTTATACAGGTTAACATCAGACTTGCTCTTAATGATAAAATTGGAGAGAAAAAACTAGCAGCATGAGAAGCGTCTGCCCTTGGGACAGCATTGGCTCTCGACGCCCATGGCAATTTGACTGTCTACCTTTATTTTACCAACGTTCCATTTTTGGAACATAATTTGTAATGTTTAAAAAAATAATTCTGCCTTGGTAAATTTATTATATTTGCACATCAAATGAAAGATCTAAGAATGGAGAATGTAAAACAGTGGTAATTTTCTTATTGACTTTATTTATTTTTGTGCTACAGATGCGTAATTTTGACGAATTTTGTGATTTTTGAAAAAAATCTTTTAGGAAGTTGAAATAAATATTCGTGTCATAATTTTACAGGTGAGACACGTTGTATTTTGTTGATTGATATCTAAAGTCAGTGATAAAAATCAAAATTACCGAAAAAGAAGCAAAACTCTAGAAGAAAAAACCCAGTTTTGAAGCATGTTGCATTTTTGGAACGTTGGTGCACTCTCATTAGTATAATTCCAATATGAGGTGATTGTGTTCCTTGTTCATAATTTGCCAGTATATACTGTTGGATTGTTGCATGTATCATTAATTTTTTTTAATATTATGTTTCATTTAATTTAGTTTCAACCAGAGGCGTAGCCAGGAAAACATTTCGGGGGTGGGGGTGTAAGTTTTCTGGAGTTTCCATTGGAAATGGTCGAAAAAGTTCAGTTTTTTGTATTTCGCCTATAATTGCATGGAAAAAAATGTCGGCAATTTATTTAGGGTGACCCCACCCTGTAAAACCCCTTAGGCTATATATGCCTATGTTTTAACACTGATTTTGTAATAATTAGTACATATTTTAAATTGGAGTTTTAGAAAATAACGCAATAACTGCAACACAGTTGAGTACCTGATGCAGTCTAATAGCAACGGCAATGTCTAAATCCATGAATAGAGGATGTATACTGCCATGCATGCCGCTGACAAGAGATCTCTCCATAATGGCAGAGTGTGCACTATATGATCCGTACCGTAACACAAATCTGCAATTTGGAATTGTTCATTTCAAACTTAGCATTTATGAGTCGGTGGGTGCCTAACTATGGACATCATGGGTTAGAGATGTTTATAAGAGGAAAGCCAATCAGATTTAGTTATAAGATCTGGATGTCTTATTCATGAATAGGATGTTTATCCATATCAAGCAACAATTTATTGTGGCAGGACTGTAGGTGACCCACATAAACCACATTTGGTGAGCGCGTTGCCATGAATTTTGTCTGAATAATATCCGCATTGTCTCTCTCGCGCGATTTTCTGTCGTTGTCGGTAGGCCTATATTTCAATGACTCCCCGCAGCCTACAGTGTGCACGTACTCGGCCTATTGCGAAAGTAGTTCTTCATGTTAAAAATACAGTCTTAATACATCCTTCACATTCTCTTTACTGCCGACATCTCCCTTTTATTTCTAAACACAGGGCAAATATCCATCTTTATGCAGATGATGCCTAGGCTTTCGTTCGTGGTCCATCATCTGATAAACTATCCCTAGTCATAAAATCTTTTACTGGGGATGTAAATTTATGAATTAAAATTTGTGTTATTATCAAAATAAATTATACTTTAACTTACTGCTGGATGTTAATTATCATAATATATATAAATAATTGATACCAAATAACCAATATTTGATACCATGTTCTAACAAGTTGATAATTAATTAGAAGATAAATTACCATGAGAAATCTGGAGCTCAATAAAGGAAAGAAAGTTTAGTGAAAGTCAGGAATACAAACGAGAGACAAAGTCTTTCATTTTCAATTTAATCAAAAGCAAATTATGCAGCAAATCAAGCTGACAATATCATTGCTAGTAGTAGTAGAAGTGTAGTTGATGATTATGGTACAGAACGAGTTGTCGATGTACTCCATGTGAACAATGCAGCGCAGCAACTCATTCTCTTGAAATTGGGTATCATAATGCGATAACTGTCATTTAAAAATCATTGATCACATTCACATAATCACAATTTTATAGTTCTGTAAATTTCATTATAATTAGAGTCCGAGATGGACCTATTTATTAAATGTAATTTTGATGGCCTTTTTACAGGCTTACATCAGACTTAGGCTTAATGATAAAATTGAAAAAACTAGGGGCCCTGATGGACCATGAGAAGCGTCTGCCCCGGGGCCCGCCCTGGCTCTCGGCGCCCATGGTTGGCCACACTCATTGACTGTAAGCATAGGCTTAAAATCCGTATTTATTCACCAATTTAAATGTTCATACAGCCTTTGTCATTGTGACGTCCGGTAGGCGGGACTATGCAAATCGCAAGATCAGTGTGACCACTCCTTTGGATCTTTCCCAAGATCTTGGGATTTTGGGGTAGCCATGGGATCTGTTGATTTTGCATAGAAATCTTGTGATTTTTGCTAGGTTTACCGCAAGGTCTAGATTTTACCGTACTTTTCAACAGTGGCAGCGAATCAGAATGAAAAAACTCGCTCAGTGGGTCTATCTGAAAGCCGTTAATTACTACTGTTACATAAACATTGTAAACATTGTAATTCGTGAATTCAATGTTATTCTCTGGTTGTTTCTTTGCCAGTTCTTAGCTCGACATTCTGTAATTAATTGTGATTGCTAAAACGCATTTAACATTTCATCATAAGTTTTCCTGTTCAGTAACTTGGGAATTTTTGGCACACTTTTGGCCAAACTCGGGATTTTTCTGGCAAGAGCTTGGGATTTCAGAAAATGGAGAGTGTTCACACTGAACAAGATTCAAAGCAGAAGCTTGGTCGAATAAATAATTATTTCCAAATTATTAATCTTAATTTGTTGTTAAGTTTGAATTTCTATGATTTGTGATTTATACATTTAACACTGGAGCTTCGTGCATGTAGCCTATCTAATACGTAGGCCTACGGCTTCTTTTAAAGTCACAAATTTAATTTTTTAAATCTATCCCGTCACATCGAACTGCAACACACGTGCATGATTTTACCAGTCTACGATTCTAACATCTTTGATAATATTATTAGTTTGGTCACAGAATAGATAAAGCGTAGCTACGCTTTATCTAGGCTATAGGCCTAAGCCTAATATAATATACAATCGTTCTTAGACAGCTAATCAAAGTCATATAGGCCTACGCAGCATGTAGCCTATACAATCACACAGCACGTATAGTACGCAATATATTAACTATCATTTATCATTGAGGCCTAATAACTCTGCATCTATCGATGATGATCGCACACTCCTGGGCCATACATGTGGTCAGATAAGATAATTATAAGCCTATTTAATTAAATTACCTTAGGCCTTATATAGTCGCTTAAAAATCACAATTGATGTAATCGATCAATCCAAACCTTTATCGATCTTTCGACCATCGTTCAGTCTATTCAACTTGAAATATATCTGTTGTGGCGGGGATTCGAACCTCTAACCACTGCTGTGTAACATGATATCCGATGGTTAGGCCTAGAGCGATCGCCTTGTATAACGCTGAGAGTACGGATATGAGTCTCCTCTGAGACGGTTACCATGTAGTTACCATGTAGTTACCATGTTACCATGTAGGCGGTGTTTTAGTAGTCCAAGACAGCTTGGGGTCGACAATTTTACAGTTAACCAAAGTAGGTTACATGAGTGAAGGTCAAAATCTGTTATCAATAGGCTATGCTGCACACGGAACAAATATATTGCACACGAAGCAACTGACAACCCATAGCCTAACTGACTACCCCGAAATAGATCACACAACTTTACCTTTTAAAGATTACCGCAATATCAATCAATCAATCAATCAATCAATCAATCAATCAATCAATCAATCAATCAATCAATCAATCAAGCAGTCAGTCAGTCAATCAATCAATCAATCAATCATTCAATCATTCAGTCAGTCAATGCCTTATTCGCTGGTATTACTTTGCTATTAGACATTACATGGTTTATACTTACTTGTGACATGCCGTGCTCACTGAATAGAAAACGCCTGATGCTTTTGGTATACAAAATTAGTATTGTTGTTACTGACATTAGCCTACTCACGGAATTGTTCTTTATGCTCTATTCCATTGATTGTAATTGTGCGACCCCTGTTAGCGGAACGGATCGTTCTTCTGGGGTCTCCGATTGTTCGCTGCATGCTCACTTCAAGCTATTGTTTCCTTCACTTCGTGATTTTTTTCTTCAGTGAACAATAAAGCATTGATTGATTAATTGATTGATAATAAAAAGGCCTACTTTACTATTTCAGCAATTTTATATACGATCCTTCAAGGTGCCTATATTCAGAAGCGCTTGCTGATAAGTAAGTAAGTAAGTAAGTAAGTAATTAAGTAAGTATATTTCATAATATAACCAGCTGCCAAACTCTGGTGATAAGAACGTTTACTGGCTCTGCCCTGTGACGACAGTGTGATCAAATTCCGTAGTTGGATCCAGAAGACCAGAACATACTAAATTGTCTAATAATTTAAGTTGCGTCTATATGACAGCCTAATATGTACAAGTAAACGAATTGAATGATTGATTGATTTACTGACTGACTGATTGATTGGTGAGATGATTTAGTTTCCTGGTCGCCCGACATCTGTTCAGTTACCTAGCAGAGGGCGTTCGGAGAAAAGCTAGAGGAGTTGAACCTTCCAACCAGAGGCGCGTTTACAGAAAACGGGGCCCTAGGCGCAAACATTTTTGGGGCCCTTGTGAACTTCGAAGTCTGAAACTCTGGTGGTGTTTAGCCTATCATGTGAAAAACCCTACTAAGTTGAACTTGAAGCCGTTTTGTCACACACGCCTTTTAAGGTGCCAACAATGAATTTTTCTCGGCCTCTCATTATGAAGTCATTCTAGGCAGTTCTGTCAAAAAACAAAGTAGGCCCTAGGGCCTAGGCGTTTTCTCTTGCAATGTCATAATCGCTTTCAATACCATGTTTCAGTTTTGCCTCCGTCTCTATTTTGGGGAAATTTTCTCTGACGTTTTGAGCAAAATTGTTAAATAATTCAAATTCGACAAACATGACCTTTGATCGTGCAGAAATTTGCTGGTGCCATTTATTCTTCGCAGCATTTATTATTTGTACAAGTTGCGTTGTTGTCAACTTATTTTGATAAACGAAAATTGATTGATTGATTGCAACTAATTCCAAGATATTGTCATTAGAGCTATCTTATTTCGTTTTGCAGCTCCAGAAAATTAGCAACGTTTCATTGGTTCAGATTTTAATAAATATTTTATATTAATAAAATTTCAATTAGGCTACTATTACTTACTGGTTATCAAAACTAATAAAAGTTTTAAACACCATAAAATTACGGAATTATCAGACTAAAGGTTTCCACACATAGGCCTAAACTGCAGCAGACGCTGGTTTCTGCTTGTTGGTAATAAGTTTGATGTTATTTTACACAATAATGAACTATTAGCCCAATTGCTGCCCATATGAACAAAGCAATTATAAATTACTTAATTAGACAAAAATTTAATATACTTTTGCAATTACAATAATAATTACTTTTATGAAATGATCTGAATGCCAAGCTGTGCAAAATATAAACAAATATATTTAAAATAATCTAAATTTTAAAATGTTATTTTTTATTATTGAAAAAAAATATTTTCATTCGTTTGGGGGCCCCTTCAAGATTTGGGGGCCCTAGGCGCGCGCCTAATTCGCCTACAGTAACTGGTAAACGCGCCTCTGCTTCCAACCCTCTTGCAACTAAAACGCTACACTGCGTGCAGGGACCTTAAACGAATCATTCAGCCACAGTTCCTAAGCGTCATTAGATCAATGCTTGCCCATTAGGTAGTGGCGCTTATCATAAATCCGTGGGGTTGGGGGTGGTGATGGCTAAAAATAACAATTAACAACCACTAGACCATCGTGCACGGATCCCTGGTTAGGGTCAAGAGAACCTTGTGCAAGCTTTTTCATTTGATATAGCACCGATGTATAGCCTAAGCTGGTCTCCTCGGTAGGCCTATAATATACGTGACCTTACATTATATAGGCTATATTATGATGACAACACTATAGAAGTGAGCCTTCCATGGGCCTTAGAGAGGACCCGTGCGGGCTCTAAACGGGTCCCATATTGGAATACGAGTCCTATAGGCCTATGGGCTCCATATGGACATGTTGGAAGAGGAATGCGCCGGTTCCCGCGACTTTATAAGGGCGCTATATAAATTCTCAAATGAAGGAATGACTTAATTGGCTTTTTTGATCGCTGTAGACATTGAGATAACGATCACGACTAGCTGAGATTACGATATGAGGTTGCATGCTACTGGGACATCATATGAGATTCTAATTTAATGATTTCTATGGCCACGTTATCACAACGCCTTTTGCAAATTTGAATTATGGACAATCAATTATGTAGGCCTATGTGTGTAGTCCTCTGAATTTCCGGCCGTTGCTGATGAGCTCTCAAGTCGAAACCAGTCGCTAAGTTACCGACTGCTAATGACTTCGCTAAACTTAATATTTTGCTTATTGTTTAGATTGCGGTCTCCGACTCACCTGTGCTCAATCTTGGCGCGTTACCTACTTACCTTCGATCCACATCTATCATTCTCTAATCAGATCTTCAACCTCTCGCGCACCTGCTTCATGTATATTCTGGACCTCCGCCGCATTCGATCCCTGCTTGACTTTAGGCCTACATGTAAAACTACGTCCACTGCGACTACCTTCACTAGCTGTCCACTTCAAACCTGCTTACTGTAATTCCCCTTTTCTCAACCTCGAATCCACCCAAATTAGGCGTCTATAGGCCTAAGGCCTATAGAGTAGGAGGTAAAATGCACATTATTAGGTAAAATAAGTCAGTCGACATGTCTAAGCGACTTAGGCAATTGGAAAAGCATGTGACGTCACATATATTTGACTAAGTTGTTAAGTCAATCGCTAACTCATTTAGTCTGTCGGTAATAATTCCTTAATTAGCGCTTGGTTGCTGTTTAACGACACTGTGTCATAACAAAGATGATTAGTGTCGCCCTCCTCCTTTCTCCAGGCTTGGGACTGGCACTACCACAGGTAGGGTAGTGCATGACTAATTCCTTAGCGTCTGACTCCGGGAACTATATAGACCTATATGTTTGAGTAGGCCTAACTAGGCCTACCGTAACAATTCAGCATATATACATTGGACTACTATGCCGCGTTAGTAGGCCTAATATTTGCTTATCTACGCGATGGGTCGATTATTTCGAATAGGCCTAAGACTGTATACGGATTAGGCGACTTCAGCTGTCATAATTAGGCCTAGGCCTAGGTCAGTGCTGTCCAACCTTTTTGACACCGCGGGCCACCGAAAAAGTAATTTTTGAAGCCGAGGGCCGCACCAGTAGGACTCAAAACATTTCCCCTGGACATTTCCCCCTGGAGGTTTCCCCCTCGGACGTTTCCCCCCCCGATTTCGACTAGACATTTTCCCCGGACATTCCCCCCTTCTGTACATACCTCCTCAATTGTCCATACAAGTCAAGCCCTGAATCGAAGTCAAGTGCGAAGTTCGAAATATCGAAACCGGAGCTTTAGATCAAAACATCAGACCGCTGAATGTTTATTTTAGGTTTCGACTCTAACCGACAATTGAGGTAGACCTACAGGGTAAACTTGCGCTTTAGGGGTCCCGAATAATGACACCCATATTCGAGGGGAGTATGTATTATAATCAGCCTATTTGAATGGAAGAAGTTTAGGACTAATGGCGTCGTGAGGGTCGGTTAGGGTCAGGTTAAGCGTCGTGAGGGTCGGTTAGGTCAGGGTTAGGGTTTGTGTTGTCATTAGAAAATCTTCAAAATTGGGACCCCTAAAGCGCAAGTTTACCAATTGAACAAATAGTGTTCGTACCTTACGTTCAATAACGAATGCCTTGACGGCATCATCAAGGACCTACTGGGCGTAGGCTACCTTCCAATCCCTTCTTTCAATACCTATGGCCTTACCTTCGTTTATCAAACGAGCGCGAAAGAATGGGTGCATATAAGAAGCAGACTTATTTCAATTTAGGGGGCTTATGGGGGGGAAATGTCCTAGGTCCAGAAATGTCCAGGGGGGAAATTTTTGACACCGCGGGAAACCGAAGAAGTAATTTTTGAAGCCGAGGGCCGCACCAGTCAACTCAAAAGCAGCGACTAAAATTTATTGAAAATTATTAACTGTATTATAATTAATTATGGAGTTATCATAATGAATGCGTCTTGGGAACTGGATTTTGAGTACACATTGTCAAATGATAAGCCAAGTTACGAACGAATAGCTATGCAAGTAGGCCAGTGACTGTCTTTTACTTCATTTTAACAGAAATTGCAAATATTTAGCAAGCTGCGGCGGGCCACTTAGAATCGGGCCGGACAGCACTGGCCTAGGCCTACGTACTTGTTATCGAGGAGGCGGTATATAATTAATCCAGAGTTCTACTGCAGTGTACGCGCTGTGCCCGGTAGGCTAAAATTTAATGACCCAACCAAACAATGAAGTCGGAAGGGCGCGTACAGTGTTAATTTAATTTCTCAACAGTATACACAGAAGCGTATCCAGGAAACAATTTCGGGGTTTAATTTTCGGAGGTTCCATTGGACATGGGTCGTATTTTTCTGCACTTTTAATTTCTAATAACAGTAATGCATTTATTTGGGGGTTTGAACCCGTAACCTCCCGCAAATACGCCCACGAGTAGCCTATGCAGTATGCACCTGTGAAAGCAGAGTGGAAATTCCAAATGACATCACGACTTAATGGTAAGCTTAATGGTAATTGTGAAAATTTATCTCATCAGAGAAGTTATTCTAGCATTAAGCAATAAGCATCCCTTCAAGTGTTTCTAAGAATATCGGACCGAATTTTCCATTTGCTCGTGTCTCCACTTTTGAAATGAGGTCAATCGTAGCCTATTCGTCCTACTTGGGTCTATTTAAACAATCTGTCTTTCATTTTTTGATACATCGACATCTGGAGTTCAAAACTCACAAGCTGCGCAAACGCACGCCTAAGCAAGCGTTCAAAAGCGCGATGAGCCGCATTATCGCTCGGCCTAATTGTTGTGTTCTAATGCAATTTAGCGTCGGTCGAGAGCTTTTGACATGACGAGCATTGGCCTCTTAACATCCACTCTAACGTGCTCGCACAGTTCACAGCAGAAGGCAGTAACTTAGACCTGTCGAATAATAGACACTTAGAGTCGAATGTTTGAGCAAAGTCATTATGCGCGATTGCCGTACGCGGTGCATGCGACCTCTTCAAGTTCATTTACACTCTTCTATTCAAGACACCCAGTAGACCTGCCGAAACCGCAGATGGGCGCAAGCACTGATCGAAACTGAAGAATCGTGTGGCTTATTGATACTAACCAAACAAATTGAGTGTGACGGGCTTCCGATACACACATGCACACATTGGCCACAGGCCAAACCGGCCTAACATAGAAAGCACTCGCGCGCGAGGTGCATGTGCGCGAGTGGTTATCTGACGCAGAGAACCTGTCTCCCCTCCGCGTGCAAAATGAACTCGTCCTGAGTCTGGGTGCACATGTACCGGCGCCGCAGTTCATTGTCGTCGGTTGGGAGATGTGCGTTGGGCTCTGCATCCGATAGGTTGTAGGTGTCTGCGGTTCCAGGATCTGCCCGATGTTTCGGAGCCAGAAACTATTCCAAACCGCCGACAGTTTTTACATCCGAATCAAGTCCGCATCTATGAGAAATCATCCGGTTAAAAGCGATGCGGACTTCTAGGAATATAATAGAACTGGTTGAATCGTTCTCTTTGTGAATGAGATGCGCCGCAGACTGTAAAGAAAATAGAAGAACGTTCTCTTTCCGGATTCTTTTCCTCTGATATTCTCTTCAGATCGAACGGAATAAATCCAATCGACGATGGCCGAGCTACTCTCTGTCCAGGTCCACGTTCCTCTGACGAAGACGGAAGATGGGCAGCTGCTGGAAAAGCGGGTTGCCAACAGTATGATGTCCGGTGGAATGGGTGGATTCACCCGCCTCAAGAAGATAGACAATGCCGCCCAAGACGGAACACTGGGAACGGCGACCACTGCCGCCAGATTCGATTTCCTTCCTAACAGAAGGGCCGTTGATATCGAATTCAAAGGCCTGACGTACTCAGTTTCCGAAGGCAGAAAGAAAGGTATGCATCCTTTGAAATAATTATTCGGAATTAAGTTAAAATTCGGGTCAGATTTAGGGGTGAAGCTATAAACCCTTTTAGGGGTCGTAGTGCTGAGAGATGCGCTCATTCTCTAAATGTTTGAGCATTACCTTAGGTGGAAGGGATGGAGGGATGTGTCCATGAGCCATCAGATAAAGTTGATTCACCGCAGTCAATCGACCAAGCTAGATGCCTATGATTGTATTGTATTGTATCTGGGCATTTATAAGGCGCTTCTAGCAGTAATGACTATTTAGAGGCAGAATCACTTGCATGTAATGCTTGTAATAATTCTACACAGTTTAAAAGGTGCTATATAAATGCCTGTACCTTGTTATTACTTTACGAAACCTAAAACTGAGTTACAAATGGAAAACTAAAGTGAATTCACTTATCACTCTGACTTTCATGACTTAATGCTAAAATTTTGCACATTGCTCATTTAACTGGATGTTGAACTAGCATTACTAAAGTTTACATATTTACGATGAAGTGAGACAAAGTTTGTTTGGTCAAGGATTTCACAAAGGATAGCTTGTCATTTCAAAATCTGACATTGGCTGGGCCCCTGGGGCGAGACTGGGGTGGTTGTGTCCAATATAGAAGCAAGTCACATGAATGGATAAGATAAGAGTTCAAAGTTCAGTCCCCTTGACCTCATGATCTGCTGATTGTCTGTGCTTCTGTTAATTATTGTTGAGTTTACGCATAGCCTGTCTAATATTTAAGGAAATCATGTGAATGGGTCAGACAAGAGCAAGAGCTCAAAGTTCAGTCCCCTTAACCTCATGATCTGCTTACTATTTGTTGAGTTTATAGACAGCTAGTAAATGGTAATTATTACCACCCAGATGATGTACCATGCATCTGACAACAGACGATGTACCATACATTTCTCCATCACATGCCTCTCGTGCTCATTCTTCAGAATGCTTTATAGATAGCAATATGTGTAGTGGAGGCCAGACAGGAATTCAAACACAGGTCCATGGTCTGGCTGGGTACTATCTGTCTGGCTGGCTAGCCAGCTGGCCTGAGGATCCTGTTGAATTACACCCATTTATCAATGTCAGAAGACCTCTGGCATGTTTGTGGATGATTGGAGGCTCATGTTTCAGGATAATTTTGATGTAAATTCTTGAGCTGAAATTAATACAAATATCTGGTAACAGTAGACACTGCCTTTTTTAACCTAACAATTTGGGTTGGTACTCTTGTATGAACAATTGAACATGAAATGGATGGACGGCTGAATGAGCACTAGATGACGTGGTATTCTATAGAATGTTATTCATACAAGTTCTAACCGGGCTTGACATTGGTTTACTTCACTCTGCCTGTCAGGGTAAACACTATTTGGTTAGTTGCTGTGTCATTACGAAGTTGATTAGCATTGACTCCTCCTTTATCGAAGCTTGGGACTGGCACTACCAGAGTATATGGGTGGTGACTGAGTTAAGTTGCCACTGGTAATCTGTATGTAGTAGTTAAGGACAGGGTGATTACATCATTCTCTCTTGTTATGTGGGACCAGCTGTACTGGTGGGTCATTGTTTGTGTTATGCCCTAAAGAGTCCAGGATATCACACTTGTGGACATTTCTAAATAAATACAGGTTATCACTCACACGGACTTACCATTTACCCAGGTGAGATGAGAAAGTCTCCTAGCAGTAGGTCAAGTTCATTAGTACAGAAACCACCTGTTCAGGACTCTGCAGTGCTTAATCCTCAAAACGCCTGCTCATTTCATAATGCAATCTACCCTTCGTACAGTTTATATGTAGGTGAGCTGTGGCCTGACATTCGACAATTTCTTTCCATGTGCTGCATATGTCCTTTTTAGCCGGGGTTGGGTCGGGAGCGCTCCTGAGTAGTTGCCTTGAAGGAGTCCCACACAGAAGCATGAGTAACTGTGTGTAAGACTTGTTCAAGGTTACTACGCTGTGACCTCCTGAGGAAGGCTCGAATTCGTACTCTCTGCGTGACAAGCCGAGCACTCTAACAAATCTTCTCGAGTGCACCATTAGTGTTCCTTACAGTCGTAGTAATGTGGACTAATTATTTGACTCAGACATGCTCTCTGTGCAATGGATTAGTCTAAACTCCTGGGCTTGCTCTTAAAAGTAATAGCTCGGAAGATTAGACACTTGTGTGGCAAGATTGCTCAAAGATAGCACTTGTCCAAGAATGTAGCATAGCAAATACGAACTATAGAGCTGGAGTGTGCGAGAGATGTGCACTTTGTCACTGGTTTCTCTGAATAATAGACATGTGTATCATTAGAATTATATGTGCAAATGGGACACTAGAAATGTGGCATTGTTTTCTGTAAGTGTGACAGTGTGGCCTGTTCCGGTAATCAGACAAAGTGTAGTCATGGAAATAGCTGAATGTTCATACACATCAATTATCTGGCAGTGTGCACAGTTTACATAGTGGATCTGGCCTACAATGAGTAATTTGGCCAACAGTGATAATGAGACCGTTTGAAATAATTGGAGAAAAATTGTCTGTAACTAGGCTGAATGAATGTACTTTGATGCCACGCAGTTTGTGCAAATGAGCAATGTTCTGTGGAATGTTTGTGAATGTTGGTGTTAGGAGCATACAGTCCGTAGGCCATGCTGTTTAGCTGCAGGTATGCACACTTATTTCTGTCAAAAACAGACTCTTTTGGCAGTAACCTTTGCAGCAATAAACTGTCTAGTGTGAGAGCACTATTGTGTAATTAGACATTTGTGTGTGACTACTGGTAAAGGCCACAGTAGGGATTGAGCTTAGTTACAAGATAGTTAATGTCTGTGAGCATCTAGACATTGCAGTACTTATGCAGTGTAATGTAACAGAACAGTTATATAGTGCCTTTACTGCACCTCCCACCCAAAAGCACAGAGTCCTGCTGTTTCTATACATTTCTTTTAGGCCTGTACACATGTCGATAATTCCATGACATCAGCGTTGCCAAGACCTGGCTGTGGGAAAGGTCTCTGCACTCGACCCGGGTCTATTGTTGGAGATGCGTTTGGAAACGGTGACGACAGTGCACCATATGCCATACCTCCTTGCTCAGTCCAGGTTGTATGGATTTTACCATGCTTGAGTGGTGTTTCAGTACAAAGGAAAAGCACCCGGTGGCTTCTGAAGAAGACTACTTGCGCTGTCGTCATCAAAACCACCAACAACTCACTCTCCTTCAGAGGTTGAGGCCCAAGCAGCCACTAGCTGTTATCAGTCTTGGGCCTCTGGGCCAGTTCCTAGGCCTTTGGGCCATTCATTGGCCCATAGGACCTGTCTAAATTCAAGTTCAGAAACGAATTGAATGTTATCAGCAATAGATATTCTCGAGACAATTTATCTGAAGCCCTGTTCAGTTCTAATCATGGACCAATGTCCAACCGCAAAATTAATATAAATGTAGACACCTGTTGGCCTTGACCCACCCTGCTACTCTTTTTTTAGTGAATTAATCAGTGAGATCATTCACGAAACTGGAATTTGATCTCGTTCTATGGGCGTATGAACGAGGCCCAAGCAGTATTTTTAGTTTTAGGGGAGGGGGTTTGGAGGTGGTAGGGGTTCAGCCCTTCATAGAAAAGGGGAGGGGTCCGGTCTTGACCCTCGGCTCATTTGTTTCGTGTTTAACATATTAACTTTACATTTTGACCTACATTTGTGCTCTGTGATAATCTGTAATTGTCGACCCTCCCGCTCTTTTTGACAAACTGAAACACTGGACCCAGAGGCCAGGTACTGATAGCAGTGGCTGCTTCGGTAACCGCACTCGAACAACTCTTCGGACCTGACGACGCGCTCGTGAATAAGTTGGTGCCCTACGTGTAGCTTCTGAGTAGCGCCTTGAAATTTGAATTTTGGTATTAGGACCGTTGCCCTTTTGAAGGAGTGCAATATCGTTTAAGATGCACGCTTATTAATAGTTCCTCCAGTCTGACTGTGTCTGACTAACACCAGTTACGACCTCTGATACCACCGCCCTACACCGCGGTGCTGTTGACCTAAATGCCTAATTGCTGGAATTAGCTTGACTCTGCAGAGGGCCTGTCGCCGAGGGGCGGGGCTTCTCTCCCAAGGGGCGTGGCTTCTCTCCCAAGGGGTGTGGCTTCTCTCAGCCACCTCCTTACACGCGGGGAATTATGCTGTGTGTACATAAGTTTCCAATAAAAAAGACTAACGACAGCTAATGACGTCGCAGTCACGTTATGTACTTGTCTTCAGGGGCCACGCTGTGGGCGACGACACCTAACGACATGTAATTAGAGATGAGTCGTAGAAATCGTTTCTGGTAGAGCAGATACTAATGGGATGAGACGATATGGGGAGGGTGGCTTTAAGTGGAAGGTCAGTCACCCAGTCATGTGGCCTCTCAGACCTCTCCAATCTTGACTGAACTGTACAGAGGGTTGTGCTAAAAAGGACTAGAGAGAGAGTTATTGCTGGAGTAGGTGGGGTAGTGGGATGGCCATGGGCAAGACTAGTGACTGGGATAATGGGTTCAGTATGTGGGTTTGGTCAGGGTCAGTGCCCCCACCCCCACCCCGTTCCAGACTGGTATTACTTTGAAGGGGTCATCCATCCACTGAGCCTTTATGTTTATTATATCGTGGCGCTACAGAAGTCGCCAGAGTGTCTGGGTCTATGAGACACGAACGCGGGTTAGTAGGACAGAAGCCACGCGGAATGTGTACTTCCTGTTACTAGGCAATAATTATGGCATGGAGTGATGTGAACGTTTTACGCAGGCAATTATTACTGCCTGATCGTATTACCCCGTGTCCTGTTTGGTGTGGGGGGGATTTTTCGCCTGAATAGGACAGTCAGGACTAGGCCGCGTCTGGCGTAATTAATTTGCTAGAAAGGGGCGTAAATGGCTCGTTGCATCTCCATTCTGCGTGCGTCTAGCTAAGGCTGCCTACGCAGGCGCAATCAATAGGCCGCTGCTGCAAGTACAGTAGACCTTCGCCGTTCCAGACAGAGTGCGTCTGCACTCTCGCTCCTAAGTGCAGGCGTACTTGTGAGGGTCGTTAGACGTCAGCTGCTGCGGCTGACTGACCAGTAGCATCGCTGTTGCCATGGTAGCGGCTGACCACAGCACCGGTGCAGCGATGGCTGACCTTTGTTAGAGCTCTGAATAGTCTGAGGTAGACAATGAAAACAGACAAAGACATTTATTTTTAGACAATAAAAACAGACAGAGGCAGTTATTTTGTCTTTAAGCATGGTAAGCGTGTGAGTCACAAGCAGTCTAAGTTCTAATGCACCTCATGAACTTGGTAAAACAATGTCCAGTTCATTTGTGGTCAGGTGATGATGATTTTGAGGTTAAGGCGCAATAATGTCGGCCCAGAATTCCGGTGGAGGGTAGGGGAGGGGTAAATTCATAAGGGGGCAGAATGTATTCCTTGATTTTGATACCTCTAGCATAAGTTTTCTATAACAAAGGTATGGCCGTGACCTCTGCCCATTTGAATGGGTGCCATGCCTGTTAAGGTCTACATATAGGAACCATGCTAGCCCAAAATTCAGGTATCTGGATTTCTTTTATATGTCAGAGATCGGTATTTGAAGAGGCACAAAGGTACATGCACACATCCAGACATATGTAAACAGACATACATATATAGGTAAACACACACACATATATAGGTAAACAAACACACACATACATGCATGTATACTTGTATGCACGTACATACGTACCTATATATATTCATATTTACATTTGTACACACACATAAACACTTATTTGTAAACACACAAAACACATACCTGCATGCATGCATAATACATCTGTACCTACATTTTCATAGGTATATACGTACACACGGCTATATGTGGAGATAAGTATGTGTGTGTGTGTGTATATATATATATATATACACATGTATAACATGTATACATATTTACACTTGAAATTGTGCTATAAATATCAGACTGTTTTAAACTGCATTGTGTTTTTTGTCATCTGGAAATGATCAGTAGCTAATGTTAGTTTTGGGAAGGTCCAAATGTTATCATAGGTTGTGTGGCCCTTCCAGTGGGTCGTTGGACTTTACTCAGAGAACCACCTCTGCAACCCCAAACAATGGTTACTGAGTGGTTTTTGGGTCAAGTAGAAGCATGCTATGATGTAAGCCTATAAACATGATGAAGTAAGACAGGTGGACCAAGTATCATGGGGATATTTTCACGGAATGTCGATCAGCCCTGGACGTGTCCTACCTGCAAGGGCCCGGATGTAAACACTGCAGAGTACACATGCACTTAGAGCCCAGATAGATCACAAACACTCAGTAATAATAATAATAACAATAACAATAATAATGATAAGGAGAATAAGAATAACATCGGCAATAATATAATAATAATAAATCATGATGATAACGATGATGATGACTGTGACGACAACAACAACGACAGTGGTGATGATGATGATGATGGTCATTGTTGTCATCGTCGTCGTCATCATCATTGTCATTGTCATCATCACTGCATTAAAACAGTTTTTTTACACACTTGACTGGTCTAACACAGAGGTATTTGAACTCTAGACAGAATGATTTCAGTTTAAGTGTATAAATACTTAACCCCAAAATCAATATATCTAGTCAGAATGCAAGCCTTGTAGTTAGGCTTTGCATACTTCTCATAAATTCAATTTGCAGTTAAATATTCTAGTTTCTGAATAATACTCAGAAAACTGAGCTGATTGTGTAAAATATTTATAAACTTCACACTATAGAATCCAAACTGCTATGCACTACAATGAATAACATTCACTACTTAAGATGATAGTGATGATGATTATGATGATAAGGATGATAGTGAATTAGTGATAAGGCTAACTGGAGTGATATCAAGAGCAGCATAAAAGTAGTAACTGGAGTATATGTAGTACATGATAATTCTTAGTAATACAAGTAGTAAGAGTTAAATGCAGAATGGACTATATTGTATGCAGTGCAGTGTGCTAAGGCCCACTACGGTTTTTAAAGAGGTCACTGTACATAATTGAAGTTTATCAGTCATTTGAAAGATCATAACAGAACTGTTTCTACAAGTTGTTTAGTGTTACTGATAACAACAATTGATGGAGTAAGTGATGAGGGACTCTGGCTGTTGGTGTTGCTTCTAATAGAGAAACTGTAAATTTATTGGTTCAACAGTAACACCTGTGTAGACTTAGCTGTAGCCTAATAATGGCAGTAATTATAACAGTTTCCGACCAAAGTAGCTGTGTTAAAGATATTTGCTGTAGCAGTTGTGGTTGTACTAACAATGATAATGATCGTGACTACAATAACAAGAATGATAGTTAACCCATTGTTTTTTCATTGCCAGAAGTAGTTTCAGTAGAGGAACTGTATTAGTAACTGTTTTTGTGTGATGTGCAGTTCTAAAACTGTCGATTGCTTTTTTAACTCCAGTGAGCATGCGTAATTTTTGGGATTGCAATTCTGGTAGGTACTGACTTGAGAGTATTTCTTCATGTTCTTCTTCATGTTCCTCTTATTCATGTTCTTGTATTTCGTGTTCTTGTTCTAGTTCTTTTAGGTAGATACCGTCATTTGGTCCTTTGCATGAGACCTGTAGTATTCATCAGCTGTCTTTTCATGTTCTGTCATTATCTTTGCATTAATTACTGTTATTATGCAGTCTTGTTACTGGTATGTATATCTTTTGCATTACTTTTATCATGCAGTCTTTTTCTCATGCGCATTAATTACCAGTTATTGTGCAGTCTGCTTTATCTTTTGCATTACGGTACTTGTGCATTACTTACCATTATCATGCAGTCTATTTTGTCATGTAGATTGCCTTTTTGTCTTTTTGTCATGTTTAGTACGTTGTTTGTAGAGTCTTTTGCATGGATTATCTTCATGTCTTGATTTTTTTGTAATGTGCATGACCTCATTGACCTTGTTTACAGAATTTTGATGGACGACATCAAGCTGTGTGTAAATTGCAAAGCATGCAACAGATGCATAGGTTTAAATGTTTTAGTGTTTCAGTTATTGTGGTAGAACTAAATATTGGAAGATTTTTGTTGCATAATCGATGTATCCGCACCTTTTGAGACTGAGCTCGGTTCAGCCTACTTCTTTATGTCTCCTGACCTAGATATTGGATTTTTGCAATACAGGTAATTTTATGCAGAAGGTGCACAGTAGTGTAGTGGTTAGCATTCTGCATCATCAGCTAGAAGTGTTGGGGTTCAAATTCGCACCAGGGCAGAAATTTATTCTATGATTACTGTATATAACACATGTGATTATGGACATGTGTGCCTTTTCCAGGACTATCTGTGCGCTTTCTTCTGCGTGGGCTGAAGAACAGCTTTGACTGCTGATGGGGTCTTTCATGGCTCTGAACTAGAGCACCTCCAGTAGAGGATTTTAATGTAGTCATATGTTCATGGATATAGTTACATCTGTATATATATATATATATATATATATATATATATATATATATATATATATATATATATTATATATATATATGTACATATATACAAACATGCACCATGGCAACCACCCATAGTCAGACATGTAGTTTCTGTCATTTATTGTGATGTATGATCATTGATCCCGTCCCAAACAACAAAGAACTGGAACACCGGCTTCAGGTGTCTGATGTTAATCTAGAAATTTTACCGGTACGGTGTTCTGGTCATCAATAAAAAAAACTAGAATTTCGTCCCAGTGCGTTCTGGTTGCAACCAATCCCTGTGTATGATCCAGTGTCTGACTATACAGTGGTTCGCTGTTGTGTTGTGTACACTGTCTATGATCATTCAGGCCACATTAATTTCTGTAACTACCATAATTACTGCTAGTATTCTATTTTTTTAGGTTATTAGGAGATATTGGAAGATTTACTAATGGCTGACCTTTGATGGTTTCTTTCGCTTTGAGCTTCTCTTAGTTGTGCGTTGTTGCAAAGTTGTTCTTATTGTGTATGTATAGCTTTTCTTTGCAACCGAATTTCCATGTTACTCAATGCTGCACAGTTTCTGTGGTCTTCAGATATCATAGGAAACTTCTCTGCAAATGAAAATTTATAAATTTATTTTTATTTGAGGTCAAATTGTTCAGATCATTTAGTTTAAACTGTACGGTTATTACAAAGTGGACTGTAGGAGTAGAATGGCTTTCTGGAGATGTCTTGCCTGGTTTGACTCTGGACATTGGCTTGCCTAATTGTTTTATGGTACTTAATAAGGACAACATTTTACTTTGGTAAATGTTCAAAGGCACAATTAAAGTCAGTTGATTGACACAATGTCTTTTAAAGCAGTGCAGCAGGACTGCTTGGCAGATCTAACCATGTGCAACTTGGTGTAAGCTAAATGTTGGTTTTTTAAACACTGTGATGCAGACTTCCAAACACAGATTTTAAATGACAAGTGATTGGTTTTTGCCATGTGCTAAGATACTTGTCTCTCACCCGTTAATCTTAGGGTCAAGTGCCAAGAGATTGCAGCAGATCACCAACCCACTGTGGTCCAGATGGTTCTTTGTTGTTTGATTTCTGTTAGCATGTTATCAGCACTTGAGAGCTACTAAAAGTGCTATATTTAGGATGGAAGATTCTCAAACTGTAAATGATGTTTACGTGATATTGCTTTACTGTACCTTACGTCATCAACAACAGGTTAAAAAATTCCGCTTGATGTAGAAAGGTTTGACCCTGGACAAGTGGACATGGTTTACATTTGTTAAACATTTGAATGTGATGACTGTTGATTTCAGGGTATAAGACAATTCTGAAATGCATTTCTGGCAAGTGCTACTCTGGTCAATTGACGGCCATCATGGGTCCCAGTGGGGCCGGAAAGTCATCTCTCATGAACATCTTAGCCGGTTACAGGTGAGTTCCTAGTTCCTACATATGGAAACCATCTCTCAACAATACTTCAACAACAACAACAATTAAAACTACTACTATACCACTGCTTTCACCAATACAACCCTATTATTATCACCATTGCAGCTACTGACACCTTCTTTATGAAACAGTCTTTCAACCGATATTGCCGTAGTTTGCATTAATAATTTATCTGTCATAGACTCTTTGTAATGTAAATGTATATTTTGAGATTTTTGAGTGCCACACAAAAGCCGCTTCAGGAAGACCAGCTTATTTGCCGGCTGAAAAAAATACTCAGATCAAGATCAAAATCAACAGTCATCACATTCAAAATTAAAAAAAAGACCTAAACCATAAGATCAAGTCTGCAATAGCTGCCGGACAATACCTTAGACTCTAAACCGTTACACACCTGTTTTCTTTGGATTGAACTGATGGTCATGTTTAAAGGACTTTTAAGGGTTTCCTACAGTAAGACGTATTTATATAGGTTTCAGAATAACTATTCACAGGCGTCTCAGCATGAAATCCCAACAACAGTGCACTATCTAGATGTAAATGTTTGTTACAGCTATCATTTCATTTACAGTGAGCAAGGTTTATAAATTGTCATTCTGCTCATTTGCTGTGCCTCTTTGCTATCATCAGAACACTTCAGCTTCTTTATGTGACATGCTTTGATTAAACTGTCAACTCCAGCCTCTTAATTTAACGTCTTAAAGTCCATTGCTCGATTTTGAAGAGTAAAAGGATAGTGTTGTTGGTGATGCAAAAGTCTGGAAAGCACCGGGTTTTTAATAGCCATTGTATTTCAGAAGAGTAGAAGGTTAGTTAGAAGCTTTGTGATTTTTCTAGTTTAATTTGGTCTGCGTGTGAACATGCTGTGCAGCTGTCCAGTATAAACCACATAACAATATAACATCACAGTGGACAAAACATATCACAATGTCTCATTACACACAACTGTCTTCCAAATAAACTGTTTTAATAAGACACTGCTTAGGAGTTCGTCTTTACAAGAGGCAAACAATGTACAACGAAAATATGCAATGTCTGCATGTAGATTTATATCCAAACATGTGCACTGTACATGTATGTTTGATCTTTGTATTCGGACATATATGCAATGCATGTGTGTATATTTGCATCCGAACAAATGCAGTATGTGTGTGTATCTTTTTTATCTGGACATATGCAATGTATGTATATTTGTATCCGGACATATATGTGTGTACATTTGTGTCTGAACATTTATATAGCACCTAATTTTGAACCGTGATGCACACATTCTAACAGTGTTACTTGTATTGTCTTTTGGAAACGGTTTCAGTAGTAGCAGGTAAGAGTAGGCTAGCAGACCGTGTTCGTAAACTCTCGATTAGTTAGATGGAATGAAATGGTTGGTGTCTTTGTGCATCCTATAGATCTTACGATCAGATTCCATTTCTTGAATGTGATTATAATAGAGTTGTATGTAGAGATTCAATTGGTCACACAGGTGTTTGTCATTCCCTCATTCTCCACTGCCTGCAGGTATACCCTGTTCGTTTTTACCTGAGCTCCTGTGATATGAGATCGTGTGTGGTCTTGTCTCTCCAGTTGTGCAGGTTTTATATTTTCATGGGTGTTGTCAATCCAATTTCCATCTCCGTTGGAGTTTTTCTGCTGCTGTTGGCAATTGTTGTAACGTTGTCCGTTGTACTAAGCTGGATTAGGACACTGCCAATTGCCGTGGATTTAGTTAAGATGTTGTTATCGTTTATGCGGATTTCTTGTGAGGAAGGAAAAAGAAGCTAGAGAAGGTTAATTGAAACAAGATGAATGAGAAAGATGAGCAATATACCCAAAAAGTATTTCTTTTCTTTGTACTTTCTTGTATTTACGTAAAAGGGTTGTTAATGGTGTTGAGCAACTGTAGATTAAGGTTTTGCTGAAGATCCCTCTCTGTTATATGGACGTGCCTTATTACAGTGCTACTCAAACAACAATAGAGCCAAGTGCTTTTGTTATTTCAATTCTTGAAAAGTTGTTGTGTTTTCTTTTTGTCATTATTTTGTTGGCATCAATTCTCGAAGTTATCTTGTGTAGCAGAAGAAGTAAATTTTTCTGAATGTTTTGCTCCAATCACCAGAATGGTCTGCATGTCAGTCAATGAGACTCTTATCCTTGGCATGCATTTTGCAGCATGCACTTTAGTTTCTTAAATACAGGTATTATCATCATCATCATCATGGTTGTTGCACCAGTGTTGTCGTTATTTCACCACCAATACCATCACTACCACCAGCACAACATCCTGGTGACGGGTGTTCCAACTACCTGTAGTGCTGTTATTTAGCAAATGAGTTTTGTCTGTAATGTTACTAGACATTTGTGTCTTCTTAATCCTTATATGATACCTTTTCAAGATGCTGAGAACTTCTCAAAGACAGTCTTCTTAGAGTACTCTGATGGGTGACATTGTTTGGATTGCCAAGCCTCATGGTGCTCACTGAGCCCTCCATCCTTTTGTTATCAGTAATTGATTTCCAACACAAGTTTGTAAGTAAGTATGTAGATTCCACAATTCCACATTTGTTAACATGCCATATATCCATTAGCTGAGCAGGGAACATAGAGGTGTGGATTTGTCACAATAGCAGTCAACCAAAGTTGGAGGTTAAGAAGGATAGTTAGTAGAAAAGACTTACTATTGTCATGTTTGTGCTTCAGCCAACAGATCTCTTGACCTTTCAGAAGCATCTTTGTGAGGGTCTTTTGTAGGTAGATGCATGCATAAAAAATATGTTTTTCCTTTGCCACGTTTCCTTATCTCGCATCCTGATTGTATTTGTGCATTTAGGAAATGCTGATGTGTTTTTTTGTAGAACAAAGTCTGTGAATGGCGATATTTTAGTCAACGATAAGGATCGCGATCTCCGTAAGTTCCGCAAGATGTCTTGTTACATCATGCAGGATGATCACCTGCTTCCGAATCTGAGCGTCTACGAATCGATGATGTGTTCTGCCAATCTCAAACTCTCAGAGAGTCTTGGCCGAGAAAAGAAAGTCGCCGTAGTAAGTAACAGGATCAGAGTACTTACTGGTGTCATTTTGTGTGGGTGTTGTGATGACTCAGTGGTTGGAGTGTTAAGTTTTTGGTGGAGAAGTCAACAGGTGGAAAACTAGGCAGTGGCGTAACTAGGGGTTCGTGCGCCTGGGGCAAGAATTTCCTGAAAATTTTTTATGACTTCCGCCAAAATTTCTTTTTTTTTTTTTTTGCTTTTTCCCTCTGTTTCTCTGTTTTTAACAATAAACTTGTCAAATATCATTTTGCGCCCCCCTTGCCCGTGCGCCCTCCAGACTCACGTACAAAAGTTACTTTTTAACCTATTTTTCAATTTTTACCGGATTTCTTTAACAAAAACACATTTTCAGACCTAGTTTTGCGCCCCCCCCTGCGCCCGGGGGCGGCTGCCCCCCCCCCTCGTTACGCCACTGAAACTAGGTACATACCTTCATTATGCCGAGGCTTAGAAATTGAAGTTGCTTATACTACTTTCCAAGTGCTGTAGGTCTGGGTTTCTGTTTGGAAAGAACCTTGGGTCTTTTTCAGTGAAACTCTTAGTTACTTTGAATTATCCTCGTCCTCCTCCACTTCTTTGTCATCATCATCATTATTGATCAATATCGTCGTCATGCTATCCTCCTCATCATGATTATTATTGGTATCACTTTTTCATCATCGTCATTATCATCATCATTGTCATCACCATCATTGTCATAATCGTCATTATCATCATCACCATCATTATCATCAGTTCCTGGTACAAGCTGTTGAGCAGTGATGAATGTGAATAAATTCCACTCTTAATTAGAATTATTCTTGAAGTCCACACACCCTCATATGCTGAGACTAAGAAAATGAAGTCGCTAATACTTCATACCCATGGCTGCCTCAGGCTGGCTTAAGGGACTGCTCGGGATTTTCCTCCTAGCTCTGAATAGACAGAGTTCCCAAAGACACATCTGGCACAGGGGGAGGATATCTATAGGAGCAATCTAGCCGAGGCGATTTCACTTCCCAACCTCTTGCCTGTGCCAGGTATTATTGCCAGGTCCGTTTCAGCGGAAATCCTTATTGCCTGACTCATGTTTTTATGGAATTTGCTCTGATCCAGTTTCATTTGGCTGAGGATTAAACTGATCTAGAGTTAGATTTCATTTCCCTTTCACGGATTTCTTAAGGTAATTTATCTGTGTTCAAAGTGCACCTTGTACAAATATTACTAGATATTCAACATGCTAAGGGCTGCTGCTAAAAACTGCTACTCTCTGCTAGTATTACCAGATGTTTTAAGTGCTATATGGCACTGCTAATAACATGTACTCTCAGCTAGTATTGCGAGATGGTTTAAGTGCTAACTACCACTGCGTAGAACTGGTACTCTATGCTTTTTTGCTTGTTTACTGTTTAACGACCACTGTGTGGCAACAAAGACCATTAGCATCGACCTCCTCCTTTATCCAGGCTTAGGACTGGCACTGACAGAGTACGATCAGTGGCGGAGTTTACTCTATGCTAGAATTACCAGATGCTTAAAGTGCCAACTGCTGTTGCTGCTAAGAATTGCTACCGGACTCTGGGTGCTGCTGTTCTTGGTAGACGATATGAGTGCACGCAAGGACTTCTGATAGTCAGCTGATGGTTATTCATCAGGTTGTTTACGGTACAGGTTTAATGGTCTGTTTCTGGACGTCATCACTTGTGATCTGAAGGTTGCAGAGGATGGAGTGCAGTCTCTCTCTTATCATCGATGACCTTTAGTTCGTTGGCAATTAGTGTGCCTGCACGTGATGACTGATAAACTTTTTGGCGTCTAAAGTCTGGTTTAAATATTCCTAATGTTTTTTGTCTTTGACAAATACCAGTGTTCAGAGTTAGTGACGCTGTGTTTT
This sequence comes from Aporrectodea caliginosa, assembly GCA_020284085.1. Lineage (NCBI taxonomy): Eukaryota > Metazoa > Annelida > Clitellata > Crassiclitellata > Lumbricidae > Aporrectodea > Aporrectodea caliginosa. The sequence continues at coordinate 2,938,687 of JACEVL010000024.1, forward strand.
TTAAACACACTGACTCACACACACACACACGCACGCACACACACACACTGCACATCCGCATAGGCATCATGTGTGTACCAGGTCACAAAAGTTTATCAAAAACACATACAAATTCAAAAAGAACACACAAACACACATCAGTGCCTTGGAAAAGAGATCCTGAAAGTGGCTGTGTACATGTATATGTCAAAATACTCGCTTACATCTTCAACGTATACGAACACAGGCGGATAATCATCTAAACCCCAGAACCATTCTTTTGAGAAGTGACTTCAATACAAACAGTTTTGTGTTACTGTTATGGACTTGGTATGTTACATCCATACAGCATACATGCATGGATACATTGATGCTATAACAAATGCAATCGTAGAATTGTGCTCCTCTGATTGATGAAGTCATTTGTCAATTCTCAATTGTCCATTCAAGTGTGCTGTGAACAGTTACATTTAGATAAATGAGCTTTCATTGTTTCCTTGAGCTTATTGCTGTTGTTGTGGTCTGATTTAGAGTTCAATAACAGTATTATATGATGTTGTATATAACTGGAACAGGAACTAACTTGCTCACATTCACCTGTGCACACACAGTTGGGCACTTAGTTGTTATGTGGTAGTCTGGTGTGCCGAACTGTCAACCAAGAGTTAGAGGGTTTAAATCCAGTCAGGGCAGGAATTTGTTGAGATATTTCTGCTTCCCTCCCCCCCCCCTTAGCCAACTCAGCTACGACGAGTACACTTACCGTACACTGTTGGTGAGAAGATCAGACGGTGAGGGAGAGGACTGGCCATCCACCCTCATATGCTGAGGCTAAGAAAAATGAAGTCGCTAACACTTCATATCCATGGCTGCCAGTCAGGCTAGTTTAAGGGACTACTCTTCTTGTTGTTCTAGGCTCCAAATATTTGTGTTATTTATTCTCAAGCATTTACGGGTATGTTTTGCGTTTTCTGTTTCAAGGTTGACGAAATTCTCGGGACGCTAGGTCTTTTAGAGGCAAAGCACACGCGAACTCAGAATCTGTCCGGTGGCCAAAGAAAACGTCTTTCAATCGCCCTTGAACTTGTCAATAATCCTCCAGTCATGTTTTTTGATGAACCAACTAGGTACGTGCAATCAGAGAACTTGCTTAGGATAACCCAACAGCTTGCGAATAATGTGTTAGCTGCTTTTTCGTTTGGTATCAAACATAGTTCACCTTAATTTTTTGAAGCTTTATCAAATGGAGCAGGCTAACATAATTTCCTCTGTAGGCAGTTTTCGTTTTCTCTTGAAGATCAACTTCCTTGATTATTTTGTGTAGCAGTACCCAATGCATTCTGACAATGGTCCAATAGAAGGTGTTTTAGACTAGATTAAATTAAAATCCACATTCTGATTTGTATTTAAGTCCTCATGATTTAAAATTAGTCTTTTTATAGGTGCAGCAGTTTAAACGTACTTTGCACTTACAGCTCACTGTTTTTTTTAAAGATATTCCTTTCTTAAAATGCCACTTGAATTGTTGTGCAGTATGATCTAATCTTCTGACTGTTATATAAAGCTTTCAATACAGATTTTACTTGTGGTGGTGGTGGTGTTGGTGGTGGTGGTGGTGGTGGTGGTCGCTATAGGAATGATAAGGATGCTTATGATGAGTATGATGTTTGTTCATTTCAGTGGATTAGATAGCGCTTCATGTTACCAGTGCGTTGCACTGCTCAAGTCGTTGGCTCAGGGAGGTCGAACCATCATCTGCACTATACATCAGCCAAGCGCAAAGCTCTTTGAAATGTTTGACCATGTAAGGACGTTTGACTATTTTTCATTGAAGTGCTTACTGATCATGTTACTTTCGTCGGGATTGTGGATGTAATGCTGGCAAGCATGAATGTTATACAGAAACATGTACTAATTAACCCATCCATAAATAGCCATTCTGTCAACTGTTAATGTTTGCCTACCTGTTGTTTTTGTGGAAATAAATGAAAATACATACATACATTTAGGTTAAGTAAAGCAAGCATAATTAGCTGGGTGAGTGATGGTCCACAGAATGTACCCCACCGTCTGGGCTAACGCATTCCACCATGCCTCCAGGGTTGGTTTTTAAACGAATACCAAATTGATGGTACCAAATTGGGAGGTTGGATAAGGGTCGTGTTATTAAATTTGGTCTTTTCTGCAGTCCTTTCAAAAGATGCTTCAGTGTTGAAAGCATTCTGATTAGGATTGTCTAGAGGGTGCGGATAAATGGTACTACCACATTCTGCCATGCCAAAGCTGGCTTAGGTCTGTTGTGTTATCGTGTGTACATACCATTACATTCCATTTATTGTGTGGTCGTTATTTCTTTCAGTTGTACATGATGGCTGAAGGTCAGTGTATCTATCAGGGTAACATACCGGGACTCGTACCGTACCTGAAGTCGCAGGCACTCATCTGCCCTCCATATCACAATCCTGCAGATTACGGTCAGTGCCAGAGGTGTCTCCGTTCGAATGATAGAGTTTTGCTGCTTATATTTAGATTGTTTTCATATGAGGTAGTTGAATTAATTAATGAACGAATGAATGAAAGTATGAACGATGAATGAATGAATGAATGACATGAGATTTTGATGCCAGATGTCAATACTTGAATCAGAGGCACGGTATTACAGATATGTAGTGCAGGAGCTTGGTAGTAATGGCATAGAAGGATGCATTATTTAGAACACTTGAATCTTGGTCTTGAGTTATGGTCTTGTTTTAGAAATCTGTGGAATTTTGTCTAGAAACTTATGATTTTAGTTTTGAGTCAGTTTTTAAACCTATACAAGTTTTGAATTTTGGACTCAGGGCTAAACAATGACCTTGGTTTTCCTGTAGTTCCTGTTTTCCTATTTTTATGCAGTTAACGCTGATTTTATCAGTTGTTTCGTACTAGACTGATAAGGGTTTTTGATTGATGATTGACTAGTGATTTTTATGTGTTGATTTAGTGATGGAAGTTGCATGTGGCGAATACGGTGACATGGTGCCTGGGTTGGTCGTTGCCGTCAAGAGCAACCGTTGCGAGTTGTACCAACAGTCGCGGAAGCTGGATAACTTCGAGAAAGGACTCAACGTGGTGATGGGTCCCAACGATGAATTCCGGAAGCAGTTTGACGCCGAATCAACTGTTGTCAAGGAAACAGACATGAAAGAAGTGTTAGGAGACGAAAAAGAAGCGATGATGACACCGATGCATAATAATTACCTGCCTTCCGTTGTCATGGGCGACGGTGGCGCTCCCTCTATGGATAAAGTGCGGTCTAAGGATGAGTGTGGCCTTGCGCTGTTGAAAGAGGTTGGTTTCGCTTTCGCTTCGTAGGAAATCTTTTCGAATGTTGGAATGCATGTATGTTGTATCTAGTTTAGAGAAACGTCACAATGTATTTATGCTTTGTTTTGTGGTTTATTTTGTCGTATTGTGATATTTTTAATTTATAGGATCTCTGAATTTGTAAGGTTTGTTATGTGGATAAGTTCGTATGTCGGCATTTGTAATCCAGTTTATTTAATGCATGTTAAAGAATCGCTCAGAAGCTTCTAAGAAATGTTTGGTTTAATGTTCTTAATGTAACGGAGAATTTATATCGTGCTGTTATTAAACAGAAGATAGTTTTCAGAAGTAAGTAAGTAAGTAAGTATATTCTTTATTGAGAAGCACTAGCCAATGCACAGCACTGTTCATGACAAGTTTAATACATTCAAACAAACAAATTTATATACACAAACCAAAAATTGAATGAGAGAAGTGGGTTAAAGGTGTGTGATGTGTTGTTTACATGGTAAACATGGCGCTGAGAGCGCTTCTGAATAGTTATTCTGAGAGAGGCGCTATATAAATCTTTAGATACAATACAATACAATACAATATTGGATTTCTAGGTATATTTTCAACTTTTGCTCTGATTACATAGTACTTGTAACAGTTTTCGTCCAGTCCTAGCACTAAATTTTCTGTATCCTGTCAAATTGAAATAGTTCAAACTGTCTTACTTGTTTCTTATATTATGTTGTAATGCTACAGATTTATGCTTACAGTTGTAATCAAGAGAAGGCATGAATTATCTTGAGTTTTATTGTTTAGTTGGGAGGTGGTACCGTGGTAGGGACCAGTTTATGTGCATGTTTTTTCTATCAGTGTCGCATGATTATTGTTTTAGTACTTCTTTATAGTGAATTTTGTTTGTTAAATCGATCTTAGGAAGTTTTCCCTATGATTCCTAAACTGCCACTGAATGACAGTATGGTAATGACAACGTCATCTCTGGATGAGGTAACCGCTGCCGCTTCACTTTTGTGAATTGATGGTTTTCAATAAGTTTTTAGATGGAACTTTGTTGAATTAACACAGGAAGTTAAGTTAATTTATTACGATTTATATGTGAATACTAATCAAGAGCTTTAAGACTCCTTTATGGTTGGCTTTTAATTGCAAATTCGGCTTGTAATGAACTGGGGTCAGCGTGATGAACGCTCCTTTATCAATAACAGTCCACAATGGTGGGTGCTTGGGTTGAACAGCTTTTTAAAGCTGAATTCCAGCTACTACTTTTCAGCTGCTTAAAAAATATGGCTTATGCATGATAACTTCTGCTTGCTTTTTACCGTGATTGTGGTGTGTGGATTTAAAGTAATGTGGTTGAAGCTTTTAAAAGCGAATAAACATACATGCATTCATACATGCGTTACTATGTACATGCTGTCATACATACATTCATACATACGTACATACTTTCATACATACGTCCATTAATTGAGAGCTGCATATATTCATACATACATACTGTCACAAAGCATGTCCTTCTTTTCACCCTACGCTATACTTGACTGCCTTACTCTATGGTACTTATAATTTCTAATTTTCTTTCCCTGTCTGTATTTTTTTTACGTGTTTAGGTCTCCCTATTTAGCGGGATCCATGATCCCTTCTGGGCCTCCTTGTAGCCAGTACATGTCAAACCGTTGCCTTACTGTTTCATTGTTCGTTTTTCTCTTCTGATGGTTACAGAAATAAATAAATGATTGATTGATTGAATGTGGCCTATCTCTACATAAAATCACTCATGTAACTTCTTATGATTCTTATTTAATTATTTTCTACTTTTCAAGAACGTAATTTATCACGTGAAATGTACAGTTTCTGGAAACTAACTTGCTAAAAAATCTTAGCTGTCATAAATTAATACAAATCTACATTACATATGGTACATAACTCACACACATATACACGTATATGTATATTGTATACATACATATCTTGCACTTAACTATACATTTAAACCTTGTCTGAACATAAAATGTATCTCGTACTATCCTATACATTTAAAACATGTCTAAACTTGCCTGGTCCTCATCATCTCAGGTAAAATTTGCTACAACGAGCACGTCCATCAGAGCACACCTGAGCTGTATACCTGCTTATTGTTTCTCTGCCTCATCTTATACAGTGTATTGATAAAATGGGCTGACATGTACACGCTTACATAGGTACATACGTATAGACATATTGCTATTGCTCCCATTTAATACATGTAGCTTTGTTGAACTATGATGATCTAATACTCCATGTAAATTGTAGTATCATGCATAATTAAACGTCGACGACATAATTACTGGGAACAATAAATGTATTATGTCTTATAAGCACGATAACAGTGGTGCTATATAAATGTTCAATTCATTTACGTTACAGTTCATTCAAGCGTTGTTTGTTGTCTTTGATGCAGGATGGACTCGGTGCAGAGACTCACACATTTGCAACAAGCTGTTTTACGCAGTTTCGTACGCTCTTTTACCGTACTTTCCTTTCAATCGTCCGGGATACGGTTAGTACTCGTGTTTGTGCCGGAGGAAACTGTAAAAGGTATAAACGAACACTTCCTGCCCCAAAACTCTGGTAGTACCAGTCCCAAGCCTGGATAAAGGAGGAGGGCAACGCAAATGATCTTTGCGTTGACACAGTCATTAAACAGCAACTCACCAACCATTCCAGCCTCCCAGAGACCGTTACTCTGTGACAACCTTGAGCCAGTCATTTGTTAGGACTTGCTTACCTTGGTTACTTCGTTTGATGCGTGTCGTTAAGTATTGATCCTGTGCTACCAATAAAACATGCCTCCTTTCAGAATCGAAACCCATTGCAGAATTATAAGACCCGTTAAACCAGTTTTATGTAGGTTTCTTTGCTATCCTTCAGCATTTTTATCATTAGTGACATAGTCATGATCGTGGTCATCATTATGATCATCATTATGATCATCATCATTATCACGATAGTTGTCGTCATTATTATTATATAATTGTTAGTATTGTAGTAGCATGAGTATTATAGTATCATACTTATGGGTATGAATTTGTTTACTATTATTTTGTTATTACCTGCCATAGTTTGATTATTTTAGTAATGGTTTTATTCAGTTGCTTTTACAATGATTTGACCTGATTTAGGGAAAGTTGATTGTTATTATTCTTGTTGTTTGTCAGACGTTGACTCGGTTGCGTTTGGCATCACATTTGGCAACGGGAATTCTCATCGGTCTGTTGTATCTGAACATTGGCAACGACTCACAGAAGGCGTACAACAACGCTGGTTGTCTCTTCTTCTGCCTGCTCTTTCTCATGTTTACCGCTCTGATGCCAACCGTACTCACGTGTAGGTATCTTTGGTGGCTCAGAATGCTACGTTGTAATGTAATTGTAGAATTATTTCATTGGATGTTTATGCTACAGGGTGTTTTCATTCATTCATTCATTTAAGAGATTTATATAGCGCCCCATCATGATTATCTACTGAGAAGCGCTCCCGACACAACCTCTGCTAAAGAGAACAGTCTTGAGGTTAGAGAAGAATGTGGCCGCAAGGGTAGGCATTCGGCGTAGAGCCACAGGGAGCCCAGTTTAGGGTGGGTGTGGTGGTATAGAGTAGATCGAAAGTGGATGGGTTGAGTGAATGGGAGTTTTTGATGGATGGATGGGGTATGGGATGGTATGGGGGTGGATGGGTGAGTCGGTGGATGGATGGATGGATGGATGGATAAATGGATGGATGGATGGATGGATGGAAGTATCGATACATAGGCAAGGATAGTTGGATAGGGTTGGATGGGTGTGGCGGGAAATATAGGTGCGTGGATAGGATGGGGGAAAATGATGCGATGATGGATGTTTCAGAGGTGGGGACTGATGGATGGATGGACAGGACTGGATTGGATATGATGGATTGGGTTCGATGGGTGGATGTATGGATGATTGGGCTGGATTTGATGGATGGATAGGATGGGATTTGGGTGGACTGATGGATGAGGGCAGGTGACCAGCCAACTTCTTTGTCACGTGATCATCACAGACAGTGTAAACAGTCATTGTACTCGCTAAGGTGAGTTGGCTGCACCCCTACCAATTCCGTCGGATATGGAGGTGGAGCAGAAATCTTGAAGCAGTATATGCCTGAGCAAGGATTTGAACCCCGACCTCTTGCATGACAGTCCAGTACGGTAACCACCAGACTATCATGCAGCCACAGATACATAGACACGTGCAAGTATACATGCATGCATACATATATGCATACATGTATGTACTGCTTTTCATGGGTCTCAACATACATGTATAATTTCTTTCTGTATATACATACATTATAGTCAATATGTAATCGTAATAATTATTAATGCTGTTATTGAAGTACAATGCTACAAAACACAATGAATGATGATTTAGATTTTGATTGGTATTATGTGATTTGTGTCTGATTAGTTCCGATGGAGATGTCTGTCTTTGTGAAGGAACATCTCAACTACTGGTACAGCCTTAAGGCTTACTACCTGGCGAAGACAATGGCTGATATGCCGTTCCAGGTGAGTTGCTTCGTGTTTTGCAGACGAGTTCACTTATACTTCATCTGCTCTTGGGGTCAAAAGGGTTAACTGAGAAGGTCGCTTCTTCCTGTTTCTGGCCATTCCTTCAGTTCCCTTTCCTATCGTTACTGGTACTTTCCTTCCCTTCCCTTTCCTTTCCTATCGTTACTGGTACTTTCCTTCCCTTTCCTTTCCTATCGTTACTGGTACTTTCCTTCCCTTTCCTTTCCTATCGTTACTGGTACTTTCCTTCCCTTTCCTTTCCTATCGTTACTGGTACTTTCCTTCCCTTTCCTTTCCTATCATTACTGGTACTTTTCCTTCCCTTTCCTTTCCTATCGTTACTGGTTTTCCTTCCCTTTCCTTTTCTGTCAGTACTAGTACTTTTCCTTCCCGTTCCTTTCCTGTCAGTACTAGTACTTTTCCTTCTCTTTCCTTTTCTATCATTACTGGTACTTTTCCTTCCCTTTCCTTTCCTGTCAGTACTAGTACTTTTCCTTCCCTTTCCTTTCCTATCATTACTGGTACTTTTCCTTCCCTATCCTTTCCTGTCAGTACTAGTACTTTTCCTATCCTTTCCTATCATTACTGGTACTTTTCCTTTCCTTTCATTACTTTTCCTCTGTCATTTGTTTATTTTCTTTTCATAGGAGTACCTTTCTGGTTCCCTCCCTTACCCTGCTGTACCCTCCCCTTCTTCTTTCCCTTTCCTCCCTTGGCCTTTGCTTTCCTGTTCTTTTCTTTGTTTCATTGCTTTTCTTTACATTGCCAAACCAGTTATGGCAAAACGGGCTGTTACTGTAGACAAAAGTTTAATTGACATTTAAACAAAGAATTGATTAGGTGATGAGCGGATTCTGTTGTTAAATGTTTTTCAGATTGTGTTTCCGTTGATCTATGGAAGCATTGTCTACTGGATGACCAACCAACCGCATGAGTTCCTTCGCTTTGCTATGTTCCTCTCCATGTGTATCATGACGTCTTTGGTTGCGCAGTCTCTCGGCCTCCTCATTGGAGCTGGTACTTCACTCCAGGTAGATTTCCCGAGTTAAAAATACACTTCTGTGATTGTAATTGTAAACTGACATTTATAAAATGCCACTTCAAGAAAAAACTCGTCAGTGGCACTCCCAACCCAAACCAGTCAAATAATACAGATTTCAGACGCTTGTGAAACTGTGGAAGGGACAAACTGAGGACCTCGAACTGCAGCTCTCAAGAAATCAATTCCAACTGGTGGGTCCAACATAGGCAAAGCTTCTGGACTGAGCTGCAGTGGTGTAACGAAGGGTTTCAGCGCCCAGGGGCTTAAGGGTTGATGACTGCGCCCCCTTTTAATTTTCTTGTTGACTTTTAATCGTTCTTGTCATAGTACTGTGTACCACTGAAAGCTAATTTTGTGCCTCTATGGTGCTGCGCCCGGGGTCGGCTGCCCCCTCTGCCCTCCCCCTTCGTTACGCCACTGCTGAGCTGTAGCAGTATGCATATGAGGGACAGTCAGGAGTCCATGGTCAGCTGACCGAAGGATGCCACGACCTTAGACCAAGGAGACTGAAATGCAGAATCAATAGTTATCCATGTTTCTAACACTTCAGGTATTTCCTGAGTCTATGCAAGTTCTGCAATTAACATTTTGTCTAAATTGCTTTACTTCAAATGTTTGCCTCTGTAACACTACTTAGTTGTACATTTTGATTAAATTGTTTCAATTACGTTTAAATTTTGTTTTCATTTTTGTCATCAGGCAGCAGTCTTTCTTGGACCAGTGACGTCGATCCCAATACTGCTTTTCAGCGGTTTCTTTGTTAACTTTGGAACAATGCCAAAATACCTGGAGTGGCTTTCATACCTGTCCTATGTCAGGTAAAGTATTTTCTAGCTAGCTTCTTTCTACTTTTTATATGCCTCTAAAATTTACTTTGATAGTCCATAAAGAAAAGCGAGTTTTGAGATATTTCTTGACAGAAGAAAAAGGCATTGGATAAACATGGGTAGTCAGTTTCATTCCTTAGGGTATCAACATGGAATGCATGAGAGTCCTTGATCGTACTACACCATAGCTCAACCAACCCCAAATACCAATACCATACCCAAAGACTGCAGGGAGGGATGTGAAGAGATACCAGTTGTTGGAGTTAGGTATAGGTAGGAGTGCTCGTTTTAAGGGTATCTTAGTCTTACTAAAGTACAGCTACAGGAGCTGACCAACAAAGTGGACTCCAGTAGCAAAAGACTAGGGCTCAGGATCAACGCCCAAAAGACTAAAACAATGACAGTGGGGAAAGGACAGGAGGCACTGGACATCAGATTGGGAGGAGAGGAGCTGGAGCAAGTAACCGAGTTTGCATATCTAGGAGGGCTTATTACAGAAGATGCCAGATGCACAAAAGACATCAAACGGAGAAGTACTCTAGCGTGTGCAATGTTCGGTAAACTAAATAAGATCTGGAAAGATAAAAGCATATCAACGAGAACCAAGATGAAGTTATACGAAACCTTTGTCATACCGGTACTACTATATGGCTCGGAATGCTGGTGCCTGAGGAGGGAGGATGAGAGGAGACTCTTGACGACCGAAATGAGCTGGCTGAGAAGAATAAAGGGCAGGAGCAAAAGAGATAGGATTAGAAATGAGGTGACTAGAAGAGAGCTGGGACAGACGGATACAATTGTCGATAGAATAAGGAAGAAAAGGCTAAAGTGGCTGGGACATGTGATGAGAATGGGCAATGACAGATTACCATCGATGGCTTTACACGGATATGTGGAGGGAACTAGGAGTAGAGGAAGACAACAAAAGACATGGATGGATAATATACGAGAGGATCTGGAGAGAATGAAGATGAACATTGCAGAAGCAAAGGAACAAATCAAGGATAGAGAATTCTGGAGACGACAAGTTGAGGACTCATCGTTGGCCTTGGCCTGACGGAGGAGAAACAAAGAAGAAAAAGAGTCTTACTGTGATATGTAGTCTTGCAGTCCAGGTAAAATAGAACTGTCTCAGGTATTCACCGCCGAACTGTGTGAGTTTTTGTTTTTGTTCGTGTCTTGTACATTTGTGAAGCTGAGCATTCATGTAGCACCCTCTTAAGACAGAATCTCGCCAAGTTCTTACTGTTTATTGTTTGGTGTGTTTCCTGTCCAGGTTCTCTTTCGAAGGAGTTCTTCAGGCAGTCTACGGTAATGACCGTGCAGATCTTGAGTGTGACACGGAGGAGGTTCACCTGTGCGCGTTTCGTCATCCACCCGACTTCCTCAAGGCGCTCGATGTCTCTCATGCCAAGTTCTACCTGGACTTCGTCATTATGTGTGGTTTCTTCCTCTTCCTCAGAATTGCCTGCTATCTAATACTCAGGTGGCGAGTCAGGGTCCACTGATCACAAGTCGAGGTGCTCGTGAGTCAGGAGTATGCTGCTTGTGAGTCAGGAGTATGCTGCGGTGAGTCAGGAGTATGCTGCTTGTGAGGAGTATGTTCCTGGTGAGTCAGAGTGAATGTAGGAGTCGATTTGCACCACTAAGTCGTAATGATTCAGGGCCACTGATGATTCATATTGTGTACTGATGAGTCATTACATACTGATGAGTCACTGTGTACTGATGAGTCATTGCATACTGATGACTCACTCTGTTCTTACAAAGCAGGGCACCATTGATGAGTCGGTGCCTAGCCCTCATCGAACATGAAACTTGGATATTTCTGGCTGTCATTGACTGACAGTTTATAAATTCCTCGTGTCTTCTACAGTGTTCTGTTTAAAAGCTTTCACACGACGGAATGCGAGCACAGCGACTCGACAGGAATTCTGTTGATATTTTTACTAGTCACTGAGAGCCTGTAAAGAACAAACATAATTATGAACTTTCTTAGGAGTTGAATTTAAATAGAATTTTAGAATCGTGTAAATTAGCTCAGAAGCTACTCTGTGAAGTAGCTCTGAGCATCAGCCTCCTATGTAGCGAGGTCTTTGCAGTGGGACCAGAGTTATTGTCATTATTATTAATTTATTATTGTCATTATTATTAATTTATTATTGTCGTTTATTATCAATTTATTATTGTCATTATTATTAATTTATTATTGTTTTATTTATTATTACTTTTTTATTATTCTTTATATTGAGATTTTCTTGTGCTTTGAGAATCGCATTGTTACGTAGAAAATGCGCAAGATTTGAAGAGCAGTCATTCAAACTGATACATGGTAACGTGAACTGGTTTATTAAGTCGGACACTAAATGCATCTATATTTAGTAGTTTTAAAACAATTTCGTGTATAGTAAAGAGCAGAATTAACAAACATCTTCTTGAATATTTCCTTAGGCGTTTCCCTCTGTCATAATGCATGTATTTCAGACCTCTTAAGTGAGCTTTCGTAATTTTTTTTTTATGTTAAGCCATTTGTTTGATATGATTTCGTTGAGTCTGCAGTGTAACGTGCATTTTGGTCTTCCCAAGCAAAAGGAAAATCTTGATCTATGTCTAGTTTTTCAAACACTTGTATTGGCATTTTGCAACCCTTTACCCTTTTGCGGTCTTGGGTACAAAGGTCTGCTAGCATGTGGCTGAAAACCCACCGAGTTGGCACAAGTCGTAACTACACAGAAAACTAGTTGTAACAGTTTTGGGGAGCTGTATCATAGAAAAGCCTTATAAGTTTATTTTCGATAGCTAACTAATTTTGGGATCAATGTTATATCAGAATTCGTTTTATAGTGAAGTATGTTCTAATGATTCTCCAATGTATGGATGGACTCTAATGAGTTTCTCGTGAGGTGGCAGTGGCACTATATAAATTTGTATCAGTGGAAGTGGGGCACTTTGGGTTCCTGTGCATCATTCAGAACTTGTTATCGGTACAGCATGGGGGTTAAATCATTGCTGTTTGTGCTTTAGTCAAAAGATCCTACCTCAGGCTTAGGAGAAATGGTTTGCTATGATGTGATGCATCTTTCTGGCACTACGGTACATGCAACATGGGAACGTTTACGAGCTTAATTTGGTAACATGTGGTGATGGCTTAACTACAGGTTACCTCAATATGCAAGTGCAGCTACTGTATTGATGTGCACATGATAGTTGTAATTGCTACTAATATTATTTTCCTTTTATCCGAGTTAGGTAAATCCCCTAAGATTTAAAAAATCGTTGTGGGAAACTGAACTATTATTATTTCTTGAACTGCCACGGTCTTGTCCCAAGGATTAGATTAAAAAAATGGAGCAACAATTTTGATGCATGTACATACACTAAGGTCACAAATTATATGGAATAGAAAAACTGCAGTGTTCTTATTATTATTATTGCTGTTTTTGTTGTTATAAAATTATCTGTATTTAAACCAAGCAGCATTTGAGAATTCTGGTATTAAAACCGAAGATGCTTGGCAACCAAGTGTTTACGTCGAAAAAGGCACGGCATTGAAATTGTTGCATTTGCATTGCTTTCCTATGTGATTGGATGTATTGTATTCAAACTTGAATTATTAATGCTAATACTCTTAATGTACCAACGAAATTCTAGTCTGGTGTCTGCAGTCTTTTGTAACTATGGTTGTGCATAAACCGTAGAACGTATTATTGTTATGTTGCTATGATCAATATTAACATTATTAATTTATTGTAACTACCAAAATATTAAATCAGAAATTTACATCACACCGATTAATACCATAGCTGAACTATTTTGTTTCTCTAGTGTTAATCAAACAAGCAGTGATTATTGCATAGGACTTAAGTGTACTGAAATTTTATGCCATTCCCTTATTTAGCTTTAATTGGACATTGTTCGTGTGCGTTTAATTGCTCTGGATTTAACCTCTTGATTATCCTTATGATTAGGAATTTCCACAATGCCAAGAGCAAGAGTTGATGATGGCATTCCGTAAACGTGTGAGGCACTTCCTTCGATATCGGAAGCACATGTATCCGGTAATAAATATTTGAAGCGCTTGCTTCAATATCAAAAGCACATGTAATAAATATTCAAAGCGCTTCAATATCGGACCCACGCGTAATAAATATCTGAAGCACTTGCGCACGTTATTAAGTATGCGAAGCAGTTGCTTTAGTATCAAAGTGTTGATAAATTAAATATGTTAAGCACTTCAGTATCAAAGTGTTGATAAATATGTTAAGCACTTCAGTATCAAAGTGTTGATAAATATGTTAAGCACTTCAGTATCATGATTTGCATGTTGTGATTATGTGAAGCACATACTTCAGTATCGAAAGTGCACATAACAAATAAGTGAATATTGAAAGCATTTTTCTGAAGCTCTAAGGCATCGTTATGTCACTGTTTTTTATATGAATTGAATTGAAGAAACAAACATTTGTTGTGTTGTGCAGAATATTTTGACATATGTTGGGAAATGAGTCCTTAATTAGGGATGACGACCTAACCGTCTTTCAATAGTGTCGTGTGGTTAAGGCGCACTAGACGTTCATCTAGTTTTCAGCACGTGTTAAAGCTTTCTGACTGCTGCAACTCTTCACATGTAATCTGGTTGCATCTCAGATTTCAAATATTATTGCACACCGATAGAAGTCTGCTATAGATTTATTTTCGTTTTAAACAACCGCACAGAAGCAGAACGTACAATATATTCTTATATTGTTTTGGTTGATGTTTAGTAGTAACGTTTGTTGCCTTTTGTTGTAAGATACTGTTGTTTATGGGGTTGAACCCCACTTAATAAATATTTAATTAGTTTCTTGTATTCGGATATTTATTTAGTTTTTGTGAACATAATTTCTTGTATCTAAAATTAGCCAAAGAAACTACGTATATTTCCATTTTCAATTCATCCAAACGTTTTAAAACTAGAGGAAACTACAGATTCACACAGGCACTTGGTTATTGAATGTTACACTTGTTCTTCACAGCAAATCATGTTTAACATAGTTAACATATACACAGTGGTTTTCAACCTTTTTGTAACAAACCCTTGCTCAAAGCACTCGTTTGCTCACGGAACCCAGCACGTTTCACCCGTCCAATATTTCAAGAAACAGATGTAATTGTAACTTATAAAATAGTATTTAAACATTGAATATCAGTTATTTGTACTTCTGGTGCAGGCTATTATATTACATTACAATTATATACTTCAGCCCAGCACTCTCCAAGTAGTGGAGCAAGCAGAGTCTGAGTAGACTCCAGTACCTCAGATCGGCCTAAAGTATAGCGATATATAAAACGCAACAATACAAGAAGACCTCTTAAGCAGGCCCGTCCCTAGGAATACGCAACCGCGTAGGGCCCCGGCGATTCCGCCGAAAGTTAGGGGAACCCAAAGTACCATTTATGACGGCAGTGGTGTGATGGCGACGGCGGTGGAGGTTGGTGGCGACGGCGGTGGAGGTTGGTGGCGACGGCGGTGGAGGTTGGTGGCGACGGCGGTGAAGGTGGTGGCGACGGCGGTGGAGGTTGGTGGCGACGGCGGTGAAGGTTGGTGGCGACGGCGGTGGAGGTTGGTGGCGACGGCGGTGAAGGTTGGTGGCGACGGCGGTGGAGGTTGGTGGCGACGGCGGTGAAGGTTGGTGGCGACGGCGGTGGAGGTTGGTGGCGACGGCGGTGGAGGTTGCTGGCGACGGCGGTGAAGGTTGTGGCGACGGCGGTGGAGGTTGGTGGCGACGGCGGTGAAGGTTGGTGGCGACGGCGGTGGAGGTTGGTGGCGACGGCGGTGAAGGTGGTGGCGACGGCGGTGGAAGGTGGTGGCGACGGCGGTGGAGGTTGGTGGCGACGGCGGTGAAGGTGGTGGCGACGGAGGTGAAGGTGGTGGCGACGGCGGTGAAGGTGGTGGCGACGGCGGTGGAGGTTGGTGGCGACGGCGGTGAAGGTGGTGGTGGCGACGGCGGTGGAGGTTGGTGGCGACGGCGGTGGAGGTTGTGGCGACGGCGGTGGAGGTTGGTGGCGACGGCGGTGGAGGTTGGTGGCGACGGCGGTGGAGGTTGGTGGCGACGGCGGTGAAGGTGGTGGCGACGGCGGTGGAGGGTGGTGGCGACGACGGTGAAGGTGGTGGCGACGGCGGTGGAGGTTGGTGGCGACGGCGGTGAAGGTGGTGGCGACGGCGGTGGAGGTTGGTGGCGACGGCGGTGGAGGTTGGTGGCGACTGCGGTGGAGGTGGCGACGGCGGTGAATGTGGTGGTGACGGCGGTGGAGGTTGGTGGTGACGGCGGTGGAGGTTGGTGGCGACGGCGGTGAAGGTGGTGGCGACGGCGGTGGAGGTTGGTGGCGACGGCGGTGAAGGGGTGGTGGAGGTTGGTGGTGACGGCGGTGAAGGTGGTGGCGACGGCGGTGGAGGTTGTATGTATGTATATGGTCACTTATATAGCGCCTTACAAGAAACTCACGAAGGCGCTAAACGTGGCTACCCAACAGAGCTAAACAGATGCGACTTGGTGGTGACGGCGGTGAAGGTGGTGGCGACGGCGGTGGAGGTGGGTCCCTAGCAATACGCAACCGCGTAGGGCCCCGGCGGCCCAAAATACCATTTATGGAAAATAATAATAATGACATGTCGCTAAATTAACCCTTGAACGGTAACCTGGGGGTAATTTCTACCCCCAGACTGTTATAACTGCTGCTATTAAAGGAAGTACTAGAAATTTTTACAATCGCTTTGGTGACTTTTCCTGACATTGACCATGCTTCAAATTATGTAAAAAACATTGTGCATACTGTCACCATATTTAACATATTTTCAATATGGCGGCGAAAAACGAGATGTTATGAAGACAAAATAATTGCATAATACTAGCCTATTTCAAGCAAAGGAGAATCTGAAATTCGTTAGTCCACATCCAAACACATAACATAATGCTATCTATAAACCTATAACATACGAAATAAAAGCTCAGGTAATGTTATCTTTTATGTACACTACATGTCAGCAACCATAAAATGTAACAGCATGCCTTTCATCTTCTACTGACTGTCTTCTAAGACGTCTTCAATTGTAGGCCTACATCTCTTACATATTAGCTTCTTTTCAGCATGCTGCTGACAAACAAATTGTTCACATTCAGTGCATTGGTTTTCAACTTTTATATCTTTTTTTCTGGGGCACGCATAATAATAATAATAATAATAACAGTGACAATTTATATGGCGCCGTAACACAGCCATGCCGTTACAAGGGCGCCTCACAGTCAACTTCTCGACTTCTGCGACTCCGGTTTGAGTAACACGGGATGCACCCCAACAGACAACATTGCACGAGCAACAGACGGCTGATGTGATATTGTTGGCACATCGGCACGCATTTCTATGAAAGGACACATCAGTTCTGACGACTCTCCCTTCGACGACATGACACCTGTGAGAATGAGAAGACCGATCATGCCTCCATTTCTAAGTGGTCAAAGTTTGCATACGAGTTGATCCGCTCTTTTTTGTCTTCGGCGCTGTAACTCTTCGTTTGTATGTTGGAGAACAGTTGTCATGAACTTGTCATCCAAGAAATGTTCGATGCACATCCTAAGATCGACCAGCAGTGCCTTGTCAATTGTCACTGAACAACGTTCGCGGAGAAGATTATGCTTGCCGCGACGATCTTGCTGCATAATTAATGTCTTGACGAAATACACTCGTCTGGTTCTTCATCGTGTGTTGTTTCATCTTCTGCAGAACTCGAAGTATCGTTTTTCAATCAACATTGTAAACCAGACAAATGACGACTTGGTCAAAATCCCTGGTGACGGCTGTGAAGCAGTGGTGGCGATTGAGCCGTCTGGGTCTTGCAGCCATGACCAGGTAGGCCTAGTTATGCTAAATGGTAACAGTAACAAACACATTCAGTAAACATGAAATATTAGCGTACCGACTGTTGGTTTTATTATAACGACGCAATGACGTCATTTAGTAATGGTCAGTCATCTGCATAAATACCATTTATCAAACTAATGTAATAATAATGACTTCACAAACACAGTAGTACCCCGGGGGTAGCTAAACCGGTGTAAAAAAGGTTACCGTTCAAGGGTGCAAAGTAACAAATGCTTAAATTATTTAAATTAAATATATTGCTTGTGACGTCAGTCGGGAAATAAAAGTCAAGAATAGGAAACCTATAAAATTTTGTACAATATAGGCTACTGACACTGCCTTACAGTAGTAAACCTATGGTAGCCTACTAAGATTATATTAATTTTTTCCATAGTGTTCAGTAAAGCTACTTAAACTAACTCAGGCCAGAGAAGTCTACTTTCTTAGGCACAATGTCTATGACGTATTTTAATACCCAATAGGCACAATGTCATAAATGACGTCACGCAATTTTGGTCGATTTTAACCCCCCTCCCCTCGTCACAAAAAGTAACACTCTCTCGTGAAAACATTAAACCAAATTTCTTATGCTCCATCATGGAACAAATAGGGAAAACCCAATGGGTCAAAGTTAGTGCTTTTATTAATAAAATTAAATTGTTAATTGTTAAATTTAATAACATAGACCTGGTGTGACGCAGGGCCACTAAATAAAATTTGCGTAGCGCCCCAGATATCCTTGGGACGGGCCTGCTCTTGAGTTCTGCAGAACCCCGGTTGAAAACCACTGCCTACACGTAACTTCATCTCTTAGCAACCAAAGTATGCACAACATAGAGAAAAGAGTCAAGGTGCATCTATTAACAACAAAAACTGCTCAACATACGTGGGTATCAGGTTAACGTACGTCTTAACACCACGTCATATTTTGAAAGAAGTGCATCTGAAGAAAGGCCAAACCATTTAACGCAAGTACATCTCGTTAATAACAAAATACCGGTTCTGTAAATGACAAAAAGCTGAAAGAACGAGTTAATACAAGAGTATGAATTGTCAAATATTCTGCGTGGACGAAAAATGAAATTTCTAAACAGTCAACGACGACATTGACAACAATGACCCACACCGTTACAACTTTTTCTGCATTTTCCTATCAAAAGCAGCAGACTATGAAAGACATAGGAAAGACGGTCAGACAAACAGGCAGATTGAAAGACAAAGAGGGTGGGGTAAGAAACTGAAAGACAAACACTGAAAAGTAGGACCATAGCAAGCTATAATTGAGCCCTGTACCAAGCGTAAATCTAGCGCCCTCACCCAAAGAGCAACTTAACCAATAATGACCAAATTTGTTATCTCGTATATAATATAAAACATTGTTTTTCTAAATAAAATAGAAACAAAATGTCTGCATTTCTATTCTATTATAGTCTTTATAGACCAGTAGCTGAGTAACATGTTCAAATGCGTCAACGACAATTTTTTTACATTTATTGGTTACTTCATATTTCAAGATAAAGTAATTACTTTAATAATTAAGTCATTCCGTCTCAAAATTTGTGCCCCCTGTTGAGATGCTCCCTGTTCCATGGCACCACTAGAACACCCCTAGCTATGGTACTGCTGAAAAGAAGTAAGAAAAGAATTTAAGAAACACGCAAAGTACGAAGAAAAAGAACAGATAAGAGATTTCAGCAAAAGAACTGACAGGATCCAGAAAGCATACGAAAATAAAAGACCTGGAAAATGATTACGGATTCGTTAAAACGATGTGCAACTGTACAAAGCGAGAAACGCAAAACCTGGAATTAAATCCAAAACAACACAACGCAAACAACTGTAGTTCCAAATCGTACATCAAACAACTTGTAATTAAGGCAAATAATCGTGGCAATAGAGACATCTTTGAAAACTAAACCCATAGAACATGATCTCATTATACATTCTGATATGGTTGCCAAACATGGCATTAGAAAGCTTCCAGAGGACATACATACATAGACATCTTGTATGAATGTATGTACTGCAACATTGTGGATTATTGTGGCTATTAGGTAGGCATGTCTGGTGGTAAACCACATACATTTTGCCGATTACTACAGAACGCATCATTGATCATTTGAATTGTGTCACTTGAACGAACAGATCACTTGACTATTAGGAAATAAACTGTATGGCATTAACTGAATTATCTGCATCGGGCACTGAATGTCTAAACAATTTTGAACGGTTTAAGGAATGTTTATATATTTACACGATGTAAGAACAACTAACCAAAATTCCATATACAGGTACTTAACCAACACTGAGTTCAGATTTAATAAAAGAGAAATACAAAGAAATACAATAATAATAGTACTACTAGTAATATTTATAATAACATATGCATCATCATCATCATCACTGCAATTAAAAAATAAAATTTCAACAAGCGACGTCACAAAAATAAGAGCGCTGCAAAAATGCCCATCACATCTTCACCGATCAACATATTCCGTTAAAATTCCAAAGCCTACACTAAAAGGACGGAGTGTACTTGTCAGAAGCCGTGGAAACCTGATTGTTTCAGTCATGACAACCGCAATTCTCATTCAGTGACGGGAAAAAATCTCCAAAAATCCACATCGTTCATCACAAATGATGCATTTCTGCCCAAAAAGGCTGACACAGAAGACCTGACTGATCTGGTGCACATGAAAAAAGCTGCACAAACCGGTCATATACCTACTATCAATGCCAACAATGGTCAAACTTAACTACACATTAGATAGCGTAGAGTTGTATCGTGTGTGCATTACCCCTCTATGGGGTCTACAACTGAGCTAACCAGAACCCTGATAATGGAATATTGCATAGCAATGTCTCCCCACCCCGATACCCTGACTTCTGACCCAGCACGGAAAATGATCCAAAAACCTAATCTTTCAGACTTGATTAATATGTAGCAGTGGTGAACAAGCTGGTCTCCCCGACACAGCTCTAGTGTGGTGCTGTGAAATTTGTTGGACAAGTACCTCTGTTGCATGATGATACTATTCAGACGCGCACTAGTGTTCCAGCAACAATTTCACACACCAACCGGATCAGTTATGCACACGAAACTTGCAAACATGAACATCAGGTATTTAAATGTTCTGTGGATAAACCTCAATATTTACATACCAGTAATATTAGCAGATAATTGAAATTGTAAATGGGACTTGGAAGTAAAAACCTCTCGGACTAGACTGTATGACTGCATCTGAAACTACAAGGACTAAGATGACAATTAAATAGTTACTCTGAGACACCGGCAAGCACGTGCGTATTTAGCCATTTATGTAGCGCTTTTCCCACACAGTGTTACTAATCCAACCACTGTGCATTCACTCCTGTGAATGACTGAAGTGTCAGAAATATGCATAGTAAACAAAATTGCAACTGGTAGCGAAAACAAGAGTATGTTATACCTCTCTTTTTTGTAAAATACCTCAAACAAAGAAGACAGGTTAAAGTCACCCTCTTCTTCCTCCTCCTCCTCCCCATAGTCTCCCTCTTTCTCAACTACTCCTCATCACATTCATCCTCTCCATCATCAACTGTGCCTGCACATTTTTTTATAAGCATATAAGTCACAGTTCCGATTACTTTATGGGTACATGATAGTGTGCTGGACTCTTAAAATTCCCGCCACGACAGAAATTGTCGAGATTTCTGATCCATCTGTGCCCCCTAAACCAATTCGGCTATAATGCGTACATTGTGAGCACACTGTCGTCGGGAAGATGAGACTGCGTGGGAGAGGACTGGCTGCTCGCTAATACTTCAAACCCATGGCTGCCCAAGGGCTAGTTTAAGGGGCTGCTCTTATTCTTCTTCTTGTTACACTCTCAATATTCACTGTAATATGATTCTTGGGAAGTTACCCAAGTCTCACATTATGACCTGCATGCTTATAGACATTGTAACACCCTCTGTTAAAACGCTCTGCTGAAACACTTCACTTAGAAATAACACACATTATGATATTCCTACTAAGATCTTAGGGATGATAGCAAAATGTTACATACACCAGTGCCTTAGAACAGCTGCGAATTACGACAAATGCAATTACCCGGTAAAATGAAAGAGAAAGCCCGACTTACATGTAGAAGAAAACATTTAAATTGTGCCTTGTCTTCGAAGCCTTTCAAGATGAAGTGCAGCAGAGAAGAAAGATGCGGAAAATGACAACAAAACCAGGTCAGCCGAAGAACAGACCATAAACCGAGGTCAACACAGAAAATTACCATTCAGCTGACCATATACTATTACCAACAATAATCTGATTCACATACAAATCAGTGCACAACATCATTCGTAAAGCAACGTCATCATTTTCCCACAAACATCCATTTCAAACACACCTTTGAAAAATTGTGCAAAGCCTCGTGCAATCTCTTACGGATATAGACATCAAATATATATAATTAATATATATATACCTGTACAATATTATCTTAAAAATAGTATTTACTTGTGCATGTTCAAGCTGAGTCATTGCAAAGAAATCCAGATCTTGTGCCAACAGAGCAACATTGGTTCATGGCAAGTCAACATAACATGCAATAGTATCGGCTAAATAACAGACTTTATCTGAATATCATTTAGGAAGTTTCTTGGTATTTTTCATGATACACAGATGCGTAGATGTACGTGGGAGTAACCGACAGATCATACAAAACCAGACGACAAAATGATCGTTCAAAATGATCAGGCAACGATCAAAGGTTCGTCGTCCGAGAAACACTGGATCATCGGTTGATCTTCTTCAGCTACAATGACAAAATAACAAAGGCCGTTAATTTAATTAGCTGCATTGTTTCTTCAATCATTACTACCCAGCCCTAAGCACAAATCACCGACACCATGCAACTGTGCATAAACAACATGCCTAAGGTTCCCAATCAGAAAACACTGTAGGGGACTTAAACTCACACACATACTCTGCCTCATTAGGCAATAGCAAAACAGATCAACCACTGTCCACGTTGTCCAGAATAAGCAGATGTTGCTGCAATGCCCACTGAATATAATAATGACCTAGCATTCACAAGCAAATAAATAAATAAAAAATATACACACACAAACAAAAACACTAACAAACAAACACACAAAAACACTATAGCACATAAACATACACACACAACAAGACAAACATAAATACAAACACACAAAAACAAACATACACAACACAAACAACCAAATGTATACACACAGAGAAACAAACACAAACATAAACAAACACACACACACACACACACACACACACACACAAACAAACACAAATAAAAAGGTGCTGCTCCAGATGCAGTTCCTCATCTCCAGAAACTTTTCATCTGGAGTGATAACAATAATGTATCTTGGGTAAATACAAAAAGAAATAAATAACATAAATAAAAACATCTAGACTTCTAAACCAGTAATTGCAGCTGAAGTTGCCAATAAAAACAACTGGGAAGAGGCATTTCTTGTGTGTGCCTCTTACGCCTCAGTGGCCCAAAACACTATTGTTGCTATTGTTGTTGCTACTGTTGTTACCATTTTTGTTGCTATTGTTGTTACTATTTTTGCTATTGTTGTTGCTGTTATTGTTGCTTCATTGTTGCTGCTACTGTTGTTGCATTTGTTGTTGCTACGTTGCTATTGTTACTGTTGTTGCTGAAGCAGTTGTAATGATGTTTACAAACCAAGATCGTTGAAGGTGGCACTGTTGGACCGACAGTCGTAGCGACTGCTCGTGTACGACAGCAGACTGTTCTGCAGACGACGATGGCGAACAACGTAGACTGACAGCAATATTGCAAGAGCAAGAACGATGATTGCTGCAGGAACGAGCAGACTCACGATCAGCGTGCTCTCTTTGCTCAGCACCATACTCGAGGCACCAGAGTCGTCCTTCTTCGGCTTAAGGCCAGACAACTTGGCTGAAACACAGTACGATAATCAGACACTCTACATCAGGGCTCCAGATAAATTTCCTGTTATCAATGATTTACAATGAATTTCCTATTCAAGACATGTGTATATGCCAGGTAAGCCAGTAACGGTTTGTAATGTCCACTTTTGAATTTAATCTCCATCAATGTTACCGATAACACAGCATGTGAATTTGAAAGGTTGAATCAACTGCCACTCTCTCTTCGTAGCTCAAATTCACTTCCTTTCTTCAAAAAGTGGCTCAGAACTCACTATTTCTCCTTGGCTTCCAAGCACATTGATATCGAACTTCTTCTAGATAGCTAAGCATGCAGTGCTGTTGAGAAAATGGTGCTATATGAATTCATTCATTCATTCATTCGTTCATTAAAAAATTTATATAGCGCCCCTTCAATGTAACTACTCAGAAGCGCTCCCAACTCCAGCCCAGGCAAAAAGGTAAGTTTTCAAATGGCCATAAAAAGTATCAGTACATGATCTAGAGAACAGGCGTAGCTCCCGAGGGAGGCTATTCCAAACCCTAGGGCCTACCACAGAGAATGCATGGTTCTGCATAGTTGAATGGTTTGATACACATACGGATGTGATTTGTGTACACTACTCACCAGGTGACAGGGCATAGACCGTTTCTGGCTGGGTGAATTCTCCCGGATAACCAAGGATCGATTGGACGCGAACTTGGAATGTATGATCCTCCGATGGAACGAGTGTATCATCATAGATCAGGAACTTTAGATCAGACGTAGATTTGTAAAAGCTGAAAACAGCCTTTAATTGGTTTTTCTCGTAACTGTTTGAGTGGTACACATCGTACACCTACAATTATTATCATCATTATTACTATTATTATTATTATTATTATTATTATACAAAAATGTCATTAAAACCTCAAAAAACCAAGCTAAATTATAATAATAATAATAATATCTTTTCTTTAATAAGCGCCTGACAAACGCACTGCGCTGTACATTTACATGTTATGCAATTTAAATCTTAACTACTAACAGAACAGACAGCCTGCAATACAACGGCGCTAATAGCAGCCTACAAAGCATATCCGCCCAACGGGGGCTCGAACTCAGTACCTCTAGGTCTCTGTGCCAGATGTTATCCAATGCGCTATCGGGCCCCCCAAACTAAATTGCAGTTTAGGTTATTGAAATATTTTTTCTTAAAATTTTATGTCTTTCAGGAGTATAATTTATGCGAAATGAAGCGTTAGTTGAAATGTCTTATATTATTATTACTGTTATGAGCGACAACACCATAATAATCGTGAAACTGAAAGTACCAGGAATTGATATGTATTCAATATCCAGTCAAAGTCCAACAATAAATTCAATGTCAATGTTACATCTGCTTTCTGCTGATGAAAAGAATATATTATTACTGTCATTATTATTATTACTAAATCACTATTTACTAAGCACCGCTATCTAATGACAAAGCATCCACGTGTAAAGTCCCCGTTGTATTACACAGTAATTTCCATAACTTGGGGAGACATGAACTCACATATTACTTCACAGAAAGGGTGATTGCTCACAAAAATACTGTGTCACATAAGTATAAGTTTATATATACAATATAATATTATAATATATATATATCTATTAATTAAACTTGTATTTATTTATAATTTAGCCAAGCAACGTACGATAGTCTGGTTATTCGGAAGTTCTGCTGGAGGTTCCCAGGTGAGAATAAAGAGCAGCTTCATATCATTATACAGTTCAGAGATGACCTTGAATTGACGAGGAGACGGATACATACCTAAAGACACACAAAGCCTCCAAGGTATAACGACTCTAGCAAAAAGCCTTAACAGATAACGACTCTAGTAATGTTATATATCAGACATCATTCACATCTTGATTTTCATGGGTGTATTCAGGCAGGGTTTATGGGTTCAAACCCCCGAAATAAATAATTGCCGAAAAAATTTAACTTTTCAAAACTGACCCGTACTTTGTGACCATGTCCATGTTACAACAGTAAAATTGAAAAGTTAAAAACCTGCTACCCAGACGTATGGTAACAGGACACAGAATCTCTCCACTGAAGCTTGCTCTCAACCAGCAGATGATAATATTACACATTACTGTAATAATACATTATTTTTATTACAGGCCATTCAGAAACTAGCATTCTCATTAAGCTTGTTTGTGAATTTACCAGACTCTCCAGGTGCCTTGCTAGCTAAGATAGAACCCAAATTAAAACTGACAGCTTGCAAACATGCTGGTTCCCTGAAATTAGTTAATTTTGGCAGCAGAAAGAAATCTGAAGTCTACAGTTAGACTTACTGACCACAACCACTGTGTTAACACCGTCCGCTAATAGTTGTAAAGACTTACGCATTGTCTTCGAGACAGCTGGTGTCGACCGCGCATTTCGAATATTGCGACGAACGCTGAAGCGATACGTCGCTCCCCTCTTCAGATCTGTAATTGGTGTCGTGATGGTGTAACCGCCGCTATCTTTAACCAGGTTGGATATCGAACTTCTACCTTCTTCACTCACCTCAACTACGTATTCCTGTGTGAAAATAAAAAAAAATGTCTCAAGACTTTCCGATATTGTTACATAGGCGCTTGGAATCTGTAGCTAAATATAGCAACAGGGATAAACAGAGGAAACAGAATCCGACTGAAATGCGTATCGCATTTTCACCGTTGATGTTGTCTATTGCAAGACGACGACGACACCTTCTGTTGCCCGACGAAATGGTTAATTGTCACATGATTATATCGATAGTGTAGTGGATAGCATGCTGGACTGTCAATCGAAAGGTCGGGGGTTCAAATCCCGACCAGGGCAGAAATTCATTGAGATATTTTCTGCTCCACCTGAAGATGAGACGGCGATGTATAGGACTGCCCACCCGCCCTCATATGCCAAATGCTAAGGAAATGAAATCGCCAACACTTCATACCCATGGCTGCCTCAGAGCTAGCTTAAGGGACTGCTCTTCTTCTCTACTTCTTCTTGCAGGGGTGGCCAACCTTATTTGGCCTACGGGCCACTATCGTTGTTGGTAAGCACACGGCTGAGGTTATAATAAACGAAGATAAATGTTTGTCCTCACCGCAAAATGTTTGTCCTCACCTCGAAAGAAATATTTATTTCATATTTTACATTTACAATATGTATAAAAACAGGTAAGACTACATTAGGTCAATAGAACTTACAACACTAAATCTTTTAGTGTTTTAGACATCATTATTAAGCAGTATTGTAGTAGTCGGACAAGTAAGTAGGTGCAAAATGAGACAAACAATTATTTAGAAAGAGCCGTGCGGGCCGCCAATCAGCAGCTCGCGGGCCGCATTTGGCCCGTGGGCCGCGGGCTGGCCATCCATGACCTACTGCCATACGATTAGGCCATCAATCGCCAGATGATGACGTCATCAATCGCCAGATGATGACGTCATCTACTGCCAGATGCTACTTCTGTAAAAAGAAGAAGCATCCTTCCCTCCCTTCTCTACCTCCCACTTCCCCGACGTCCATGAAACAACTTGCCATTGCTGTGGGTCTGCACGGAGGACTCCAGAACAGACTGACGTTGACAAACTGTTGGTTGTGACTGACTTCTTTGATGAGTAGGTCTCTAGGTGGCGCCAGTTCATCTAATAACAAGCACAGAAACAATCAGAACCTGTACCATTCTAAACACCTTGAAACTGTAATCGTAACTGCACGGAATTATCAGTAAGAGCGGCAAGATACCTTTTACCTAGTCTTCTAAGTCAATCATTTTATATGATTCATATCAAGCAGCAATCCATGTTATGATTGGGTCATGTATTCAACTCGGCGATCAACAACAGCCAAGGAATTCTATTCACTTTTAATAACTGTTTCGTGCTTCGGGAAAAATGTTAATTTCCGGTTTAAATTGTATTGTATTTTCGTTTATTGATCAACTCTGGCTGTCATAACGCAGCTAGTTACAAGGTTCTTCATCGATAGTCGGCTTGAGTGAAACGTAATTAGGTGACTGGAACATAAGGTAACTGATTTGTAACCACCATGAAACGTTAGTAAGATCATGAAAGTAGAAGCAAAATATTAGGCCATTGAAGTTACTAATAATTAACTAGAACCTTTAATAGTGCCGGAGTCTTAACACAAAAGGCATCAACAGATGGTGATTATTAGATCAGACATACCCTAGAATGACCCCATTGCTCCCATTAGCTACACTCATGCCAACTCTCATCCCTGTTCCTACCCCACCACCTTGCTTGCCCTAGCCCAAAGCAAATTAATAACTTTGTTTTTATATCATACATGAGATATTGCCAGCATTACATGTCACCTCCTCTACATGGACCAAGGACCACGGATGTGTCTAAGCTTTTTATGATATAGAAGTAAGTCAAGAGTATTTACCATAAGAGGTAAGGATACAGACGGACTGACTGAGGCCACTCCTGGCCGGCCATTGGATCTGTGCCATGAAGCAGTAGAAGCTGCAAGCGGTCAGGTTGTTGATCTCCATCAGTCTTCCCTTCGCATGATCGGCCGGTGAGAATCGGCTGCTCACAGAGCTGGCAGAATTTAAGTCCATTTCGTTGTTGTTGGAATTTCCATGAAGACTCTCGTAGAATACCCGCATCAGCTAAAAACAATCAAAACTTACTTACTAATTACTATTACTATATTTAAAACTTTTACTGCATGTGAGATCATCACACACTAATACGCTCACTCGTGATTGCAGAGTACAGCTAGAACGTACCAAATGGACACCTTACGAACAAAGAATGAGGCTGATATCTAATCCAATCTTATGACTTCTATAGCTAATCTAATCTTACGACTTCTCTAGTTAATCTAATCTAGTCTAATGACTTCTCTAGTGATGCTGCCACAAACAATGCACAAGGCGTCTGTTGATGGTCACCTCAAGTGATCCCATAGTAAAATAAATATTCATATTCGCATATACTGTACATGGACCACTATCTAATGCCTATTTATTAGCTGACCATAATCGATTGGACAAGAACGGTCGAAATCCAATGGACAAGGAAAACCAGATGTCAGGTCACAGTTGGTGATGACTCATATAAATTATTGTATAAAATTGTTGATTGCTGATGAACATGTTGATGCTTATGACAATCCATAAACTTAAAATAAACTTTTATTCATGTATGTATATATATATATATATATATGTATTGATAAGTACATACATGATACCATCATCTAATGCCTAGTTACTGACTGAAGGCACCACGCAATTGCACGTGAAGGACATGCTCGAGATTCTTTAGCACACAGAGATCGTCTCAGGAAGGATCGAACCCATGCTCTCTGAACTACAAGACAAGGACTCTTCTGCTTCGTCATCAAGTCACACAAGCTCGGCCTCGCTCCAACTGACCTACATGACCTCTGTCAGCCTGTGTCGGGTATTCGTAGTAGTCGCTAACTATGCTCAGCGGGGATGGGGGTGCTCTCAGTCCCGTTTGCCTGTCCCACTATCATGCAAAGCAGCGCTTTTTCTGTGGTAGGCCCTGCGGTATGGAATGGCCTTCCTCTTGAGCTGTGCCTGTTCCCTAGGTCACTCTCTGACACATTCTAACTGTTCTTTTTGACCATGCTGGAGTCGGGAGCACCTCTGAGTAGTTTCCTTTAAGACGTGCTATATAAATACTTGAATGAATGAATGAAGTGCATTTTAAATGACCGAGTGCTAGTACATTCCACCCAATCATTACAACAAAGTACCGATAGCATAACATCTGGTGTAGAGAGCGAGAGGTACCGCGTTCGAGCCCGTAGGCGGACGTGCTTTGTGTTTGCAAGCTGTCTGTTCTGTTAGTAGTTAAGATTTATGTCTTCTGTCATTTGCGTTCTTGTGAATTGTTTCAATTGCATAACTGTACACTGTACCGGTTGCGATGTGTCAACCGGATTGTTTCAATAAAGGAAGAATTATTATTATTATTATTATTCAAACACTGATCTTCCAATCTTACTCCGTCCTGCAACTCCACATTCGTGTCAAAAGTGTAGTTGAGAAGAACGGTTCCAT
The DNA here is from genome assembly GCA_020284085.1 of Aporrectodea caliginosa. Taxonomy (NCBI): domain Eukaryota; kingdom Metazoa; phylum Annelida; class Clitellata; order Crassiclitellata; family Lumbricidae; genus Aporrectodea; species Aporrectodea caliginosa. The sequence goes on from JACEVL010000024.1 coordinate 2,968,332, forward strand.
TGGTTCTAGGGCTGATGGAAATTGTCGGAGGATTCGGCCGATTCCCTGCACAAACAATCAATATTCAATCAATCTCAACGGCCACTTTAAGACATCATTGTACACATTATACTGAACTTTATAATCAAAATCATGAACCAAGCCGTATATACTTACATCAGGATTTTCCATTTAATTTAGCTATTAGATATATCTATAATATATACATATTATTATAAGCATCATATAAATGTTCATTATATACAATTTAAGGCCAGTTTTATAGAATCAGTGCAAAACCCGAAAGTAAACAGTTTTACGTCATCAACTGTACCTGGGGTTCGAATGACGATTGGTTGTGAGACGGTGCACATGTCGAAGGATCGGTCCTTGCCCTGAGCGGCCACTCCGACGACATATTCCGTCGCTGGATTCAGATTGTTTACTGCAAATTAGTTCAACGACTTAGTTAATTTTTAGTCTCAACGTTCAACAAATGTCGATTTGCTAAATCAGGGGTCTCCAAAGTACGGCCCGCGGGTCACATTCGGCCCGCTAAGGCCTTTCTGGCCCGCGGAACTCTCCTTGAAGAAACAAACTAAATTGGGAAAATTGAACATTTTACCGCCGCTGTACTCTGACATGCATATTGCCAAAATCCATGTCGCTGTTTGTAAGGCACTGTGCCTGATATGCAATGACACCATTGCAGTGCTTAAAGAGTAAGCTTACAATATTCGGAGACATTATGAATCCAAGCATTCATCGCATTAATCACAATTCACTGGACAGCTGCGCACAGAGAAATTTTTTCTTCTGAGTTTTGGCCCGTGGAGCTTTAGAAAGTCAGCAATGTGGCCCCCCGCTGGAAAACTTTGGAGACCTCTGTGCTAAATAGTGTGGCTGTCAGAGCCTAAAAGATTTGGTCCATGCCACTGTGACTCATCTCAACTACAGAATTAACTGCCAAAGTTTGATAGCTCTAATGTTGACAATTTCACTTAACATGCCTGCATTTGATTCCGAGAGGCAGATATATCATTCATTCATACTGGAAATTTATATAGCACCTCTTCGAGAAGCCTACTCAGAGGCGGATTGACTCGAATTAGTATCAGCTGCTGTGCCTTGGGAAAAAAGCAAATGTTTCATTCCACTCTATCACCTACATTTGTTGTTATTGTAATTGTTATTGTTACAGCCTTTCCTCAATCCATCTTTCTGATGCTGGACGAAAAACAAAGAATGCTTAGCTTGAACTCTTACATTTTTTCAGAACATTTACACAGTCAGATTTAAAACCAACACATAAATAAAATTAACACCAACAGGTCCAACACATCAATAAAATTACGTTACCTTGTGCAGAACACTTTTTATGAGACTCCGTGTTGCATCTCACGTCAGATGCTCTCTCCGACAGAGTCAAATTATCAAGAACATCCTTCGCTCCCAGGAAGATGCGGTAGAACAGAACATCATTTGGAGTCTCTCCAGCATAGTGCCAAGAAATGATGATGCTTTTGCCATAGCCTTCGTGCGCAGTGTGAGCCTCCAGATTCACAAATTCTCCGTCGATAAAGGACCCGGCGTCAGTCGATAGCACGTTCACGCACCCAGTTTTGGGAGCAAACGAGACATCCAGAGGCGGAGAAGAGAAATTACTTTCTTTACCATTTGAGGCAGCTACCTAATTGACATAAAAGTGACACAAATACTTAAGTGACATAAAAGTGACACAAATACTTAAGTGACATAAAAGTGACACAAATACTTAAGTGACATAAAAGTGACACAGATACTTAAGTGACATAAAAGTGACACAGATACTTAAGTGACAAAAAAGTGACACAGATAATTAAGTGACATAAAAGTGACACAGATAATTAAGTGACATAAAAATGACACAGATAATTAAGTGACATAAAAATGACACAGATAATTAAGTGACATAAAAGTGACACAGATACTTAAGTGACATTAAAGCCACACAGATACTTAGCGACATAAAAGTCACGCATATACGTAAGTGACAAAAATTGACACAGATACCTTAATTAATTGAAACCAAAGTGAAATTAAAGCACTGAATTGTTTGGAGTAATTTTCTCAAAGATATACAAATATGGTTCTTCTTCTTAAATGCACTGCCCTCAAAACGCTTTCAATCCTCTCTCTTCTCATCTTTAACTCCTCTGCAGCCTCTCTTGGTTCCTCTGTCCATCATCCAGTCCAACAACACCACGTAGTTCTTCGTCTCCCTCCTCCGCTCCAAGACTGATCTCAACAATGAGTTGGCATAAACCTCATCAGGTACATTACAGTTACTTTGTTCTTTATAATAATGCTGTAATATATTTTAATTTTAATTATTTCTGCTGAACAGTCAATTCATATAGCTCACAGCTACATGCGGACATCTCAATCTGAACACCAGCACAAACTGTATGCTTCTCAACAGTAGACACAAGACCCTGGAGTAGATATCAGAGACGTCTCACCACCGATGATGCAGGCAACCTACCTGTACGTGATACCTATGTCCAAGCATCAGTTCAGCAGTCGTAAAGATGTAACTCGTTGCGGATGCTGGAACTTGGGCGCTTATCTGCTGAATACCATCCTCTCCAGTCATATCTTCACACTTGATCTGCTCACACACACACAGAATTTCAATATCTTTTATGCAAACTGTCCCAAGCGGAAGGCAATTTTACACCCATATCAGATACTGTAGAAATTAATCTGTAATGCTGTTAATTAATTAATCTGTAATTCTGTCAATAAATTAATCTGTAATTAGATTAATTAATTAATCTGTAATTCTGCTATCATTACATGATAATTCCCTAATCGTATCTCTCGCTGCTCACCCTGTAACCAACCAGACGACCGTTCGGTTGAGCTGGTTTTGTCCAACTGATGTTAAGGATCAACTGGTTATCAGCGACTTGAACCACACCATTGACATTCTGCGGAGGACTTGGAGCTACATGAAAACAAATAAGAACAGATTGACAACAATCTAGAGATATTGTAGAGTACTATAATTTTGCATTGCAATTGCAGATTTATATAGCGCCACTTCAAGAGAGTCTCAGCAGAGGCACTTCCGACTAACACGATGAAACGATCGAACAGAACGGTCTTATGCGTCTTTACGGAATATAGGCCACGCTTTCTGTGTTGCTGGCCGTGCAATTTGGAATGGGCTTCCAGTTCCCGTGGCTCTTCGTTTGGTGCCCAGTGCCCTTGCCAACACGTTTTATACCAACCTTAAGACTATTCTTTTTAGTCGGGGTTGAGTCGGGAGCGCTTCTGAGTAGATAACCTTGAAGGGGCGCTACATAAATCTCCAAAATGAATGAATGAACGACAGCCAAACATATAGAACTCCTCTGAATTTCCAGAAACACAGAGCTACATAAATAGATAGATCTTCTTATTTTACCCAGCAGGACAAACCATGATAAAATTAAAACAATAATACCAAATCAACTTCTTAATAAACTGAACATCTTAAGGCTCATCTGATACATTTATGATTTGTCTTTAATCCCATACAAGAATACACAAAAGACTCTAAAATATCTGATGGTCAAACGACTCACCTAGTGGCAGGGTCTTGGTCGTCATGACTGGAGACATCGGATACTCATGGCCACTGACCACAACAATCACGCCTACCTCATACTCCGTGTCTGCACTCAGATTACCAAATGTTATATTAAATGGAAATGGTGCCACGGTCACATTTTTCATACGAATAACATCACTGTCACTGCATACAAACACACATACATATTTGCAAATATAAATATATACAATTTTTATGTTATAAAGAAATCTACATACTATTACTATAGTATAATAATATAGTTAGTATATTGTATAATATACTATAATATATGATATAAAATAATAATAAGAAATGATGCAAATATGAACATGCAAATGCATTAATTTCTAACAATTACACAAACACACTTATGCTTACTGTTAATATTATTATTACTTACAATTTTATGTCTAAGGTAGATATGTTCCCTCAAGATATGAAATGTCTGGATAAAATGAAAAATTACCTGGACTGGCATCAAGTTTAGAAATAAGTGCCACAGAAGGTAAGCACCAAAATGGATTACAATAGGAAGATTCTGGAAGAGATGGCTGTTATTATTATTATTATCATTATATTATTTAACAGGTAAGTAGATAGTCAAACAGGTGAACCTGAACTTGAAATGCTGAATTACAATAGCAAGATGTTGGAAAAGACAGCTATTGTTACTGTTTTTTGGAGCTGTTACGGGTATCTGCAAAAATAGGTCTCATCCTCTGCAATATCAGTAAGCCTTTAAAATGCCATGGCATTATCGCTATGGATAGAGATGGAAAGGCACTGAGAAAGGAAATTGACCTCACTTGACTTTCCAGAGATTACCGGTATTAAAATGATTATTGTTGTCATTATTATTATTATTGTTATTCTTATCATAGTTTTTATTATTATTACTATATTACAACTGTATCAATAGGTAAGTGAACAGGTGAACCTGAGCATGCAATGCAGTTCGACGGTAGAATTGGCCGTTATGTTTGGTACGATATTTTGCACTCGAACAGTGATCTGATCCGCTGAAGTTCCTGACTTGGGCAGGAAAAAGATTGCTCGGTAGCCTACAAGGAAAATGCATTCATATTCATACAGCCATTTTTTGACACAGCATGTCTTAAATGCACATCAAATGTTCTGTAAAACAAAAGAAGTTCAACAAGATCATATTCTTTCGTTTTTAGTCTAGTTTTCAGATAGACATCTTGCGCTAAAGCCGCAATTACAGGCATGAGGCTAACAGAACAAAACCTGATTAATGCTTCTTTACTGAGGCCTGGTAGCCTGTTCTAAAAGGTCGGCCTAACATCTCTGCCTTTAGTATTCGCCTGAAGGTGTATCAATTGAAACTGTCAACGTTGGAGAAAAATGAACCCACGTAGAAAGGCTACACTGTTCTAGGATGACAGGAACCAGGTTGTAATTAAGTCCTTCAACTGTTGTTGATAGATGCTTGTTACCGGTATTTGCACAGCTCCTTCAGTCACTAAGCAGTAAAAGCTGGTACTGGAGTGACTTGCAAAGTAAATGGCAATCCTGCGATAAACGGTCCTTGTGATCTATCCACTGCTGGCTCAAAGGTCTAGACAACGTAACAGAGCAGCTCCCATACATCACACAATGGTATAAGGAGGAAGGCTCCTTATTTTACTTTCCTTACTTTACTTCTTTTAGATTATCATACCTTACCTCTGACGTGCTTTTACTAAACAAATAAAAAAATCTGTCTGCAGCAGAGCCTCGGGTATCACAGACTGTTAAGGAAGACAAACGAGTTGGTGTTGGAAACTGTTCGAGTAGAAAGAAGTCTACTCGGATTGATCGAGCAGAGGAAGCTTTAAAACTTCAGGCATGTGCTGTGAAAGAGTGGAGATTGTCTGAAGAGGGAGATTATCCAAGGCACAGTTCCTAGATCAAGAGCTCATGGAAAACATAAAACAGAATGGATTAATAACATAAAGTCATGGACTGGATTATCATTCGAAGTCGATGGAACAAAAATGTCTGCGATGTGGCCAATCCTCGGATCAAGATCGTTTAAAGACAAGACAAACAAAAGTCACCTTGTGTATCGCATTCCCTCTCGTCTGCTCCGTCTGGACAATCCCAGTGACCATCACAACGGAATTTCCACTTGATGCAGTCTCCATAGTCACAGGAGAACAATGACGGAGGACAGGAAACGGGATGCGGTGGATTCGACCACTGAGTATGGTTATCTGTAAAAATCATTCCAATCAGCCATTTATATACAGCCTTTAGAAGTCTGTAAGAAGGAAATCACATAATGTAGTATATACTGTAATACATTCAGATATTTATATACAGCTTTTAGGAGTCTATTCTTTTCCCCCCGAGGTTTTCGTGCTGAGAGCGCTTCTGAATAGTTATTCTGAGAGAGGCGCTATATAAATCTTCAGATACAATACAATAAGACTGCCTTTGATTCTGTGGACCACTCCATCCTTCTTCAGCGCCTCTCTACTTCCTTTGGATTGGTTGACCAGCCTTTAGAATGGCTTCGATCCTTTCTATCTGAACGCACAAACTGTGCAGTTGTTGGCTCCTCTAGGTCCCCTTGGGTCCCCGCCCCTTTTGGTGTGCCCCAGGGCTCCGTCCTAGGTCCTCTTTTGTATCTTCTGTATACGGCTGATCTCTGTCCTCTGCTGACGTCTCAGGGGCTTCTGCACCAGCTCTTTGCAGATGATGTCCAAGCTTACATCCATTCCCATCCGTCAGACTCAGTCGCTACTGTACACCAGATGTGCCTAACGATAGATGTTCTTTCCTCTTGGATGGCCTCAAATAGACTTCTCCTAAATCCTTCCAAGACTCAGTTTATTTGGCTAGGTGGCCGTCGGCAACTAGATGGTATTGATTTGCTCCAGCTTACTCGGGTCTTTCCTGATATAACTTTTTCCCTAACGGTTCGTGACCTGGGCCTCGCCCTTGACCAAGAACTTAGTCTTTCTCAACATGTGAACTTGATCTGTCGAAGCTGTTACTATCAGCTTCGCCAGCTCCGAGTAGTTTCTCGCTCTCTTTCTCATGACGCACTAGTGGTTCTTGTGCATGCCTTCGTTACTAGTCGAATTGACCACTGTTGCTCGATCCTCGTTGGCCTCCCTCTTGGGGTTCTGGGGCGACTAGATCGAGTTCTGCGCTCAGCTGCTCGGCTTATTGGGCGAATTCCCAAATTCGGCTCTGTCTCTGCCTACATGCGCGATGTGTTACACTGGCTGCCTGTGGCCCAACGGATATCATACCGTATTGCTTCTTTGGTTTCACGCAGCATCCTTGGCTGTGCTCCATCTTACCTGCGCAACCTCTGCCGCCCAGTGTCTGACGTTGTAGCGCGTCGGGCGCTTCGCTCTGCGACGACGGGGCAACTCCTAGTTCCGCGGGCTCGCTTGACTGCTAGGCAGCGCCGAGCTTTCTCGGTTGCAGGCCCCTCCATCTGGAATGACCTGCCATCGGAGCTGCGCTTGCTACCTTTGATCAGTCAAACTAGGTTTTATAAATCACTTAAGTCTTTTTACTTTTGCCGTGGCTGGGCTGGGAGCGCCTCTGAGTAGATTTCTTGAAGGGGCGCTATATAAATTTCCAGAATGAATGAATGAATGAATGAATGAAAAAAAAATCACACGTGAAATGTCATATATACTGTAATATAGTCAGGTATTTATATAGAGCATTTAAAAGTCTCCCAGAGCCATTTAACAAATGAATTAACAGTTTCAGTTTTAGATAGACTAAGGAGCATAGGCGTAGCTACATTGAGGCAAGAGGAGGCAGTTGCCTCCTCTTGCTTTTTATATACTGACTAATGAACCCCAATGACCAGGATTTTGTCAATGGTCTGTGAAGTTGCCTCCTCTTGAATTTAAGTCTCGCTACGTGCCTGCTAGGGAGAATGTTTCCTTGCAAACTTAAACAATGGTTTAAGAAAATTAGCCTTCAAAAACAAACAAAATTTGACTCGCAACATGAATCAAGGAAAGAAAACGGAGGCTTGTTAAACTTCTCACCGCAGTCGATTTCGTCGCTTCCATCCAAACAGTCGGGTTCATGGTCACAAACAAAGCTGGCTGGAATGCAACCCGTCGTCAGGATGCACGAAAAGTACAATGGATGGCATCTGTTGGTGGCATCTGAAAAACAATCGAGTTCAAAGCCACTCACACAAGTTGAACACAAAGAAATGCTCCGGCCCTAACAACAAAAGACTGCAATCAAACAGAATGGTCTTCAATCGTTGGCAGAATAGATGCAGAGCAAGGATGGAAGCTTATAGTCATAGGTTGTATGGCCGCCGGTTCCAAAACAAGGATCCAACAACGGCAAAGCTACCATGTTGCCTTATAGATATAAAGGACAGGTAACAACTAGATTACACTTCGCACCTGTGGCTCACTGATCGATGACTTGCCCTGTACCACAGAAGTATGTAGGTTCAAGGCTTCCTGAAATGGTTCTACAGAAGGACTTTAACTGCAAGTCCTTAACGACAATTCTCTTTGCAGCTCTGTCTTGTTTTGTGTTTGTTTGATGTTGGTCACTACATGTGCAAGTTGTTCAACAGAAACAAGACAGAACAGTAGTATCTATATCTTGGAAGTTTTACACACTAGACATTAAAGACAATGACTCATACCCTGTCATGAGATGGCAGTGCTACATATAATATAAAAATTATATAAAATAAACAAGTGAAAATCCAAATTAGTTTATATGAATTTGCACCACAGACTCATTTTGCCACCACCACCAATTAGTGCCCCATGCCACTAATACCAGCAGTGTATACCATCACCACTACCTCTACCACCAATACCAGTACCACTATCAACACAGCCGCTGCCACCGCCGCCAACACCACCACCCTGACCACAACCACCACTACACTATCACCCCAAACACGACTACCACTACCATCTCCCGGCCACAACCACCACCATGCCAACCACCACCACCATCCCCCAATCATGACTACCACAATTATGCTGACCACCATCACCCCCAACCACGACCACGATGATCATCACCACCATCCCCAACCACCCCCACTACTGGGCATTTGCTGTTGTGGGTCCCTCCATCTGGAATGACCTTCCTCCCTCACTGAGGGCTAAACTAATGAGTGGCATTTCCTCGTCGGTCTCTCATTCTTTAAAGATTTCTTTTCCCCAGGGCTTCCATGCTGACAGCGCCTCTGAATAGTGCAAGAGGCACTTTATAAATGTTTACATATGACACGATATGAGACGATACGCTGACCACTACCATCACTGCTATGACCACCCACACCAACACGACCGTCCCCTAACTTACTCTGGCAGTTATTCTCGTCATCTCCCCTGACACAGTCGGGCTCTCCATCACAGACCCACGACTCATAGACACAGCCTCCCCCTTCACACGAGTAGAAATGATCAGCACAGTGTCCGCCAGAGGGAGTCGTTGAATACGGGACTGACAGCAGAAACAAAGAAAACAGAAACTTAAATAACAATGAACATTGTTTCCACAAATCATCCCTTAATTTTAAGCAATCAAGAAAAGCATGCCATACAATTACACTTCCAGACTGCTTCCTAGTTCTAATTGAGGGCTGGGCACCTGTTTATAGCTGCCGCTACTTTGTGATTACATTATTATTACTATACCTTATTATTACTTCTGTGTTTTATTTTATATTCAATTTCGATGTCCCATTGTGCCTTTGCTAATGGAGTATTAAAGGCTATACTTACTTACTTACTTACTTTAAAGTACCACATATTGTGGGGCGTGGTGGTGTAGGGGTACGTGCGGTGCCTTGCAGCCGGAGGGTTGCGGGTTCGAATCCACCTCAAGCCGCTGCGTAGGGACCCTGGGCAAGTCCTTCATTCGCAATTGCTCATGCGCTTCGGCGTGAAACTCCGATTCAGTGTCCGTGCTGTAGTCGGGAGCGCCTCTGAGTAGAAATCTTGAAGGGGCGCTATAACAAGTGCTCATACATACATACATACATACATACATATTACATTCACTGTGCCCGTTGATTACATTTAAAAAGCCTAAAATAAATTTACTCGGGTTATAGTTAAACAGCCTCGGAACAACATTCACACAACCTGCAGATATTATACTTCAAAATGAACTACAGTATTTAATGTAATGTAAAGTAAGTGCTTATTTATATAGCACCTTTTCAAGACAACTCACCTAAGCACTCCCTATCTGACTATACAAGACCACAAGCGAATAGAGTGGTCTTCAATCGCTTGCAAATTAAGTAAAGGCGCAGAAAGAAGTGTACATTTAACCGGTCAAGCGCATATGAGAAGAGGCAAAAGTCCAGACTGACCACAGTCCATTTCGTCACTGCTGTCGCCACAGTCGTCGTTTGCATCACAAACCATGTATCGTGAGATGCAGCGACCATTTCGACACTGGAACTGATTTGGTCGTGTGCACGAATGACCTATTGTTTAGAAGAAACAATCAGAAGAAGTTATTAATAGTCACAATTAATGTAAAAATATCTTAAATGTAAAGTTCATTCTCATGACCATCATACTTTTTAAAACACTACAGTGTGAAACTCATAAAAACGGCCACTGACAGACCCTCCCTCTAATGATCTCCATCCATTACCAACACTAGTTGTGGGGCGCGGTGGTATAGGGGTATGTTCAGTGCCTTGCTGCCTGAGGGTTGTGGGTTCGAATCCACCTCAAGCGTAGGGACCCTGGGCAAGTCCTTCACTCGCAATTGCTCATGCGCTTCGGCGTGAAACTCCGATTCACTGTCCGCGCTGTAGTCGGGAGCACCTCTGAGTAGAAATCTTGAAGAGGCACTATAACAAGTGCTCATATATACATACTAGTGCGATTTAACACTACAGTTAACACCCATTCCGTCATCACAATCCCCTCCTTTCAATTATTAAATACCAATCAAGTGACAAAATATACCATCATTAGAAACACCAACATCACCTTTTAAAAACCTCACATCAGTGTCTCTATGGAGCTCAAAACAACACAATGCAGACCTGTACTCCGATACATACACAGATACATATAAACATTATCATTACTTTCATTTTCAACCACCATTCTTAGTGTTTCTTTCAAAATTCATCTCCCGCATATTCTCCAATCGCTTCAAGGTTCACAAGGCTAATGGGCATCTGCATTCCCAAAGTCTGGAAATGTGACCTCAAACCATTCAGACAGAACTGAGAGACTTTGTAGAACTGTGAACAAAATGTAATAAGAGCCAATGAAACACGGCAGCTTACAGAGCCTTTCGTCTGAGTTGTCGAGGCAGTCCTGAATTCCATCGCAGACCTGGCGAAACGCAATGCACCAGTTGCCACTGAGGCACTCAAACTCCTGCGCCAGGCAATGACCCGGTCGACCGGTTGGCCACGGAGAACTTGTGTTGCCCGCTGACAACAATACAACACAATTAATCAAACAGAATCCAATCAAAACAGAGTTCGATCAGCATATCAATTAAAATCACCGTGCTACGAACCCACTACTACCGCTTGTACTACTATTCATACGACTACTACACTACTATAACTACTACCACTAGTACTTTATCCTGAGACTGCTTTATAAGAACATTTTATTAATCTACTAAAAACGTCTACGATGTTAATGCTAAACCTAAAGCCTACATACGGTTACCTGGTCTTCTTTGTAACGCAATGCATGCTGACAATGCGAGCTTGAATAAATGAATATATTACTTATTACTACAACTACAAAGTTACAACAACTCCAACAACAAATACCACTACTACATATAATAATGCAACAATTTGTACAGTGGTGCAACCGATCCAAGGCTGAAGACAAGGATGTTGGTAATGTTAAGCTACATTACATTAGAAGCTAATCATACAACTAAAGATGGCTGTCGGACCATTAAAGCAATACAAAACAGAGGAACAGATCTATGCTTCCTTACGACACGATTGTTCGTCCTCTCCCTCGTCGCAGTTGATGGTACCGTCACACTTCCAGCGCAATGGAATGCAGCTGCCATCATTACACCTGTACTCGTCGATCGCACACGTTCGTGTTCTGTTCTGGCAGCCTGTGAGTTCGTCACTGCCGTCGGAGCAGTCGCGGTCTCCGTCGCACATCCACCCTTTGGGAATACAGATGCCCGTAGTAACGCACTGAAACTCCCGTGTTGCACAGCTGACATGCCTCGTTCCAGTGCCTTCAAGTAACAGAAGAACAGAAGAGTCTAGTATCTGCACAGTCGTTTAGTAACTTGAAGCTAATTAATCGATGCCGTTTGTTATGATAATGGTCCGATAGAAGTATGAAGATCAGATACTGTGTCTGCAACACATTAGCTAGTGATACAGAGCAACACACACACATATATGTAAATAAGTTTGTATGTATACGTGCATTCATTCATTACAAAGATTTATATACCACCCCTTCAGGGTTACTACTCAGCAACGCTCCCGACCCAACCACGGCTGAAAAGGACAGTCTTAAGACTGCAGTAAAACGCATCTGAGTAAACCCTAGGCATAATGCATAATGCTAATGGGCGCCCATTCCAAACCATGGGCCATCAACAGAGAATGCACGATGCTGTCTAAGAGCAGTTCGCGCACAGGGAACATCGATAAAGTGACTTTTAGAAACCTCACTAAGGTGCCGATAGTAAAATGGTTGAACACATGCCTTGTAACAAATAGGGTGTCTATGTATGTATGTATGTGTCGCAAAACTTAGCTCCTAGGTAAATGAGACCTCACGCCGGTGACACCTGGCGAGTGTTTAGGAAACTTTTAAACGTTATTTTAAGACACCTTTCTTTTAGCTGACCTGTGCTGGTCATATAGGCCTTGAGCGAAAACAACTGGGAGAGACTAATCTCTTTGGTCGTGAAGAATCGAGTTACTTCGTCGCTGAATTTTAATCAGTCGTGCACACAGAAGTTTCGCCGACTTCAAGAAGGACACGTTCGCTTGTCGCTTTGTACTTTACTACGGAAGAAGCTTCTACTAGGTGAGAACCATTGAACTTTACTACATTGAACTTTACTACGTAAGAAGCTCAGAACTTAACTTTGTGTCACTTGGCACCCAACGTGGGCTTTTTCTGAACGACTACGGAAAGACAAGTTTTTGTCAATTGACTGTATAAACACTTTTCAGCGTGTAACCTTTTATAGAAAGACTTTGGCCACAGAGGCAGAGCCACCTAGAAATAAATTGCATAAAGACACGTTTGTGTCCTATGCATGCATGTATTGAAGCCTCCCCAAGACAGCCACTGTATGGGCATCTTTTGCAATTGCCTACAGTACAACTGCTTCGCACTGTCAGCTTGCCATTGTGTGGGGCGCGGTGGTGTAGAACGGTGCCTTGCAGCCGGAGGTTCCGGGTTCGAATCCTTGCAGCCGGAGGGTTGCGGGTTTGAATCTACCTCAACTGGACCCTGGGCAAGTCCTTACTCGCAACTTGCGCTTCAGCGTGAAACTCCGATTAAGTGTCAGCGCTAGTCGGGAGCGCCTCTGAGTAGAAATCTTGAAGGGGCGCTATATAAATATCTGAAATGAATGAATGAATGAATCATATACAGGAGCTACATAAACATAACAAATAGCCCATTAAATAAACAAATGCTGTGGGGCAGATATTGCAAGAAAATCTACAAAGCAGAAGTTTTCAGACTGCAATTATTGTGTTCTGCCTCTTCAAGAGATAAACTTTAGAGACACTGATCATTTATGCGCCTCTACTAGAAACATGATGAAACGACCTCAAAATAACACCTTCCGAATCTGAGCTTACAGTTTCTTTCATCGCTGCCATCGTGGCAATCGTCATCTCGATCACAGACCCATCGCTTAGCAACGCATCGTCCGTTATCACACTGAAACTGATCAGCGGAACAAGAGGCAAAAGCTGCAAACAAAACAATAACAGCAGATCTTAGATTAACAAACAGCAAAATGCAGAGATGATAAGATAAGAAAATGCAATGGTACAAGAAAACCATGACAAACTAGGTTTTGTGTTAAATCAAAAAGTGTTCACATGTTGTAACGAAGTAAGTGAGAAGCAAGGAAATGGAAAGTGAAAGAGACAGACACACAGAAGGACAAAGAAAGAGACAGACACACATACAAGGAAAAAGAAAAGTCAGACACACACACACAGCAACAAGAGAGAGAAAGACAGGGACGTGGAAACTAAAAAAGACAGACACAAGATAGACAAAGAAAGAGAGACAGACAGAGACAGACAGAAACTGAACCAGACAGACACAAACAGACAGAGAGGGATATATATATACACATAGTGGAAACTGACTGCAGTGCGTCGGTTCGTCAGACATGTCTCCGCAGTCGTTGTCATGGTCACATTTCCACGATCCTGGAATACATCTTCCACTGCGACACTGGAACTGACTCGGAAGGCAAGTGACAGACACTGAAACATAACACCACAAGCAGCATACGATCATCAACACACATTCATCATGTATCTTACATTAGCACCTCTGATGAGTCTCACTTAAAGTGGTGCTATATAAATCTGCAATTACCATTACCGTTACCATTGCTCTGCATAACTGCACCTCTACTACAGACTGACTGATCAACTGCACGTAGAAATCTAGGCCCACACTTCTCAACAAGGCAGGACATTCTATTCTATTCTGTTTACGGACTTAGATGAAATCGTACAACTATTTATTTCTCTTTGTCACATTTCTGTTTATTTCCTGTGTTTCTTTTGTTCATTTCTAGCCATTCCAACGGAAATGAAAGCAACTTACGACAGTGAATCTCGTCCGACATGTCTCCACAGTCGTTGTCTCCATCGCATTTGAAAATGATTGGAATGCAGTGTCCATTCGAACAGGTAAACTGGTGAAAGGCACATGTCGAATTTGCTAAAGTATCAAATCAAATCAAATAAAAAAATCAGCTAATAATCTTAAAGCACATAATGACATCTTTTATATAATCTTGAGTGCCTCTGAGTAGTTTCCTTGAAGGGGCGCTATATAAATTCCTGAATGAATGAATGAATAATCTGCCTTTATGCACCAGAAAAACCAGTAGCCTCCTATATTGTATTGTATTATAGTAGAAGTGTCTTGATATCTACGGACAGTATGTTACACAGAAATACCCATTTAGTATACTCTTTTTCAGAGTTTGGTCAAGCCAGAGCCCCGAACGATTGATAAGTGGCCTTTGAACAGCTTATTCAGACACAGATGAAATGTTATAGCTGAAACCCCAAGCAAACGTTGATCCTACACTGACTAAAGCAGACTGAGATTGAGTCAGCTAGGATTCTAGATATTAGGTTAGCTCTGAGGAAAAGTCTGGCCAAATAATGAACTTTAGACTATGTTAATAAGCTGAGTCGGTTTGATTGATTTTGAGCTGCAAAACAGATAAACTTGAATAAAAATCTGAAAGCTAGTTTATTCATTTATAAACCAACTTAGTAAAGCAATAGTTGCACTTGATTAAAACAAGCACTGAAAAGTTTACAATTATGATTAGATACAGCATACATTACGCATACATTTGTAACATGTAAGCATGGATTGCAAGACGAAAGGAAAGAGAGAGGACTACTTACGTCCTGAGGTGGAGCAGATGCCACTGGACGGAATGACTTTGCCATCAGCACACAGACACTGCGTTCCGCTGTTTGTTGTGCTCTCGATGTACATGTCGGAACAGTGGCAGGTACGATTCGACCCAGGCAAAGTGCCAACTTGTGGCTTCTCAAAGCACAGACTCTGGCACTGACCGTTGTTAGTGCTGCACGCACTCTGACCTGTGCAACAGAAATGTATTATTATATTAAATATACATACATGTATATATTAAAGGTCATATATAATATATATATATATATATATATATATTAAAGTTCATAGCCGACATAGCTGAAAAACTGACAAGAGATATGAAAAGTGTATACAATGTACATACATATATATATATATATATATATATATCATAATATATAAATATATAATGCACTGCTGTTTAGTAAGGCCAAAAAATAGAATGCTGTGTTTCCAGTAACACAGCTTTAAAAAACTGGGTAGGTAGGTAGGAAAAAATTTTTATTTTGAAAAATATTTTTATCCAACAATTTGCTCTTACACCTTGCTAAAACAGTTTCGCGTTCTTTAAACTTATTTGTTATAGATGGTATGCTGCTATTTTAAAGTATATATTGTTGCAGATATAACAACACAACAGTTAAAGGTTAAATTCATGTGTCAATGAAAAAAATTGGTTAAAAAATGTTAAAAAGAAATATTTTTGAAAAAATAATTTTTTAGAACAAAACTTTTTTTTCCCAAAATTTTCCCAGTCGGGCCTAAAAAAGTGACGCGGTCGAGTTACCGGAAACACAACATTCTTTTTTTTGCCTAAGTATGCAATTGTTTACATTAATAACCTTATATATTATTAATTCAGCATTTGCATGCACAAACTGTGCATAAATCACACCTGAAATGTCTGTTCAGCTATCATAAGTTTTCAGAAAAGAATTATGATAAACATATGCAGAAAACAAACTTATCAGAAATATGGAAAATATAATATAATATAGAAATATATATATGGAAAATATCTGACAAGAAATGTGGAAAATATATACATATGGAAAACAACTTCAAAGAATCAGGAAAATATGTATGTAAGGACGAACCTAACAAGCAATACGGAAAATAATACATCTATGGTATGTGAGATAACTGAAGAAATACAGAATATATGTAGAGAAACAGTAAAAACATGCATGAAAAACAGTAGTATCAATGGAAGAAGAGAGACCTTGCTGCGATGTTCGATGTAAGACCTTCAAATCCAAGATGCCTGGAATGTCAGATATGACCTTTTGAACCCCGCGACCGCTCACTTTATTTGCTTTAAGAACGGCCTTCACAGTCCAATCAGTCCAGTAAATTTCTTCCTGTTTTTTTTAAAATGCAACAAGACTCCCATAACATTATGTAAAGTAGTTAATTAATCCCATGTTCTGTTTTTTGACTGTTATTATTATTATTATAAATAAATTTGTAACGCGCTCAGATTCACATTTCGGTGTGACCTTATGCACGTTACAAATTTATTTATAATAATAAAAATAATAGTAAAAAAAACTAAACATGGGATTAATTAACGTATACTGTGTTAACGCAGCTTACATAAATATTAAATTCAAGAAACTCCCATTGTAATGTAATGTAATATAATACATAAAACAGACCTGTAGTATGACTACTAATTCCAAGGGGTGTGGTTTCAGGTTGCAGCTCAACCTTCTGTGGAAATATAAACAAGAAAATAGAAGAAGTGGAGCGGTCCCATCAGCTAGCCTGAGAGGCAGCCATGCGCATCATGTGTTAGCAACTTCATTTTCTCAGCCTTGGCATTTGAGGGCAGATGACCAGTCCTCTCCCTCGCCGTCTGATCTTCCCACTGACACTGCATGGTCAATGTACTCATTACAGCTGAGTTACCACGACAATAACAATCCCAAAATGATGGACTCCCTTTCCACGTTAGGATCAGATCATATCAGAACGAATCACTTGCCTTGAAAATGCCAAGCGAATACGGATGCTGAACAAGCGGATGGTTTCTGATGATGACCTTGAACCCTGACCCATCGAGGTTGCAGTGGCCGATCCAATCGAGGTATGCATCCGTGATGTAGAGGAGGGATGCCGCTTCGTCGATAGCCAGTCCGTTCGGCCAGTGGACCTGATTCGTTCCAGTGAGGATCGACTGAATGTTCGATCCATCCATGTATGATCGACTGATGCGAGGATTTGTGGAGGACCAATCTGTCCAGAACATGTACCTACGACACAAAACAATCCTTCAGGTATGTTGTAGCAACCACAGTCTATGCATGGCATGTATGTATGTACGTATAATAATAATAATAATAGCGACAATTTCTATGGCGCCATAACACAGCACTTGCCATTACAAGGGCGCCTTCAAAAGCATATTGGTGTAACAAGCAAAATTTGCTGTATAGACAATGCATATTTGATCTGATAAGGTAACTTAAAGCAGTGCTTACCAGTCTTTTTTGACTACAGAACCCTTTTGATCTTAAATTTTGATTAGAAATCATTTTAAATTAAATTTTCCCATGGAATTCTTGTCTTCCCCTCACGAAACCCTAGGGTTCCGCGGAACACACTTTGGGGAACGCCTACTTAAAGAAATGGGCAAGCTGCTCACCCAGTACTTGGGCTAACGATGATGGCACGAGGCGCGTTGAGTGTGCTGTTAATGAGGACTTTGCGGTGAGTTCCATCAACCCGGACGACCTCAATTCTCTGGTGACCTGCGTCAACCCAGAAGAGCTGGTGACTCATCCAGTTGTAAGCAAGACCCTCGATCACATCCAAGTTCTCCGACACTATGACCTTTCGGGTCACATTCTCTCCTCGCAGGCAAAGCATCTTCAGAACATAAATGGCAACAAAACAATGAGAAACAAAACAATTAGAAATAAAACAATGACTGTCTTCACTGGTGCAGAATTTTTCGTTTAGTTTGCTCTATTACACTCTTGCAATTTTCTCAGTTAAACATCACACGCCTATATATTTCTTCTTCAAAGTTCCCTGCCCTTGGGAAGGTTCAACCATCCAATGGCACCACTCCTCTTGACGCTAGGCATCTTCCTTCAGTCCACTGTATCCATCCTCTATCATTCGTAGAGGTCTTTTTCTCATTTTCATTTCCCTCCATTCCAATTCTCAGCAGATATTTCCCTCTCAGCATGGGACCAAGTCACTTCCTTCATACCCGTCTTATAGAATCATGTGATCTTTCCTCTACCATCTTATGCAACACCTCATTAGCTATTCCAAGTTCAGTCCAAGTAACCTTTTCCATCGTGCGCTTTAACCACATCGCAAAGCCTCCGATGTCCTCCTTTTTGATGGTCCATGTTTCTGATCCATACAACACCACACTCTACATCCCTATTCCAGTGTGTCATTGCAATTACAGATAAAAACCGGTGACTGGAAAACCACACTTGCGCTGTCATAGTCTCCTGTTTTGTTTTCTGACAACAATCTTTCTTTAACTGTTTTACATTATTTGCCCTTTAAGCTTGTTTTATTCCCTATTTATTCATTCATTGACTCATTATGAAGATTTATATAGCACCCTTCAAGGTTACTACTTAGGAGCGCTCCCGACCCAACCCCGGCTGAAAAGGATGTTTGATGTTTCCCTATACTTATTTTCACACCCTCAGCATTAAAAAATTACAGCCTGAGATAAGCGTAGAAAAATGCGAGCCGAGAGAAACGGCAAAGTGCTTGATTCAAACTGTGCTGCTGTCTTGGTTGATATCATTTTCCCTCAGATGTTTGTTTTTCAATTTATTCTGCCTCACCTGTATGTTGCTGAGGCGAGCATCCGACCAGAACAAGCAGTCGTTATGGTAATCGTATTCGACCGTAAGGACGTTTCCCAAGTCACCGACTGGAAGGATCTCGTGTCGCTGGTGGTCAAAGACGTAACGGTGGATGCTCGTGTGATTGGTAAACAAAAGAAATTCCTCCTGCCCTAAATGTCGCAGGACATACCCATTACAACTCAACACAATAGATCTACTCGATTAAGATAAGACTCTAGACAAAATATTAAATTAGAAGTAATCAACAAGACTCCAGATAATTGATACGACCAAAGACAACCTATAAAAATTAGAAGTAATTGACAAGACTCCAGATAATCGGTAAGATTAAAGACAACTAATAAGATTTAAGACATTTGCTAGGATATAGATTAAAGATAAATGATAAGGCTCCATAAAATCTAAAAGATCAGAGACAACCGATAAGCCTAGAAAATTATGGGTAACTGATGAGTCTTAAGAACATAGCCAGAGACTTAGGTCATAAATCATCGATCAATTGCCTACTAAGATTGTGAAACCACAAAATGCTATCAGCTGTCATCGCGTGCAGTAATTATCTCACTAAGACAGAACCTTTCATTTTCACACTGTAACTGCTGCCAAATATTATCCAGAAAAGGACCCCTTCTCAGCGGGTCCAAGTGACCCTTTTTGACTGACCTTATGGATTGACCTTTTGACTTGCTTGAATTTCTTGAGTTTATACTGACTGCTGTTATTGTTATATCATGGTATTGATGCTCTGTCAATATATTGCTTTTTACCCTTTACAAAACCCAAGACTTATCTTAAAATTGCTCAAGTATCTATCACACGACTGTCATTGACTTTTCACAACTCACATACAGTGCCATTTGCTTCAGCCTCAGCTGTGCTACAGCACTATACAAATCATCTTAGTACTATTACTATTATTTTTAGTCTTCAGCTCATGATGAATAACGTCCATTCAACATCTTAAATTGAGCTAAACACAGAGCATTAAGTAGTCTTCCAAAAGTGATGTCATCAAAATTCTCATCTTCCAAAATGCATTTGAAACAGTCGTTGCTGACCTTGTATGGGACAGGGCAAAACCTCTGCTTCATAGACTTCGGCTAAACCTCCTTCACAAACATCACCAACAACGCGGCGGTACCTGAACAGGCATATAAGAAGAACGAGACAACTGTGACACACTTGCAAAAAACACAGCCATATTAATTATTGTTATTATTATTATCAACATTAAATATTTTTATTATTACATGTATATGTACTATGTACGTATATTTTTTTATAATTATCATCACTACTACGAAAATTTGAAATTTGCACAGTCACACAGAAATGTGAATTTTAGGCACAGTTGGTTAGTATCCAGATGATACTGCCATTCCTGTTCACTGCTTAACCCTTTAACAATGAGAGGGATTAGTTTTCCATGCATTTAGTAAATGGTTGTCGTTAAAGTGTTAAAAGTAGTTCTTGATACGGTTTTCAAAGACACCATTATATTGAGTTTTTGGTGTAAAAACAACACAGATTGCACTTGATGATACCTAACACTGACATTACATGTAATGCAGAAGCTTAATTTTACCCTTTTGTACGATTGTAGAGAGATCCCTCTGGACAGTAAGATGGTGGACGGTACACATTGATCCCTGATTCGACATCATATACACAGGAAGTGGCTGGAAAGGAAATCTCCCGAAAACCAACGTCACTGTTTCAGAACGAGAACACACTTCCGAAAATAAATAACTTCTGGAAGAAACTTCAGCGCTTCTCTGAGTAAGTGAACTCTATAATTGGTAATAAGAAATTTAACAAAGCCTACTAGACTCACTCTTAAAACACTTTGTTATAACCGGCATTCTAACAAAACGTGATCAGGTCTAAATATGGATTCAAAATTTAATTAACGTTATAATGATGGCCTCCTCATAATGCAACCTCCTTATTCTAGCTGCAAGAGCAAGAGGGAGATTCCATAGTACAATACATGGATGCAAGCCAATAACAATAACTAAAGAAAATCCTATGGATCGTTATTTTATTCATACATATTATTAATTAATGCTCTATGTTTCTTTTCTTTTTCTCATTTTTGTATCGTTTAATTGTTGTTCTGCCTCTGTGGCGTAATAAAGTGTTCATTATTAAGCACCACTATCTAACAACCAAAAATCAATCAAAAGTGGTGAGCAATTGTAAATGAAGGACTTTCTCAAGGTCCCAACACAGTAACCATCTCAGGGGAGGAGGCTCCAACACATTACAAGGCAAGCCGTCTACCTAATTGGCTACCATATCTCACAACAATTCAGAATACTTTAACTCTGAAGCCAGTCTAGATCCTGGAACATCAAACTGATACCAAAATGAAACCCAAGCAAGTGCAAACAGAAAACAACGGCAAACTATCTACCACTCGTAATCTTGCACTGAGCATGGACAGTTTTCGACTGATATCTCTCGTTCATAATCACGTCCGTTGAAGCAGAGGGAATGTGGACGGCGTCTCTCGTAGACCGTTTTCCGGCCGAGCAAACAATCAACCTTCGGACTATCCGTCGGCGACCACTGCTTGTAGTCTTCGTCCTTACACGGCTTCCCTGAAGACAATCACCAATCCAAACACAGCTTTCATTTTCCATTGTTTGTATGTATGTATCAAAGCACATCTATGGCACCAGTGTTTAACTTCAGTAGGATCATGCCGGATCTGAGATCTGACACCTCCGATTTGAGACTAGCCATCTGACCTATGAGATCCGCCAACTGAAATTTACCGGGCTTTCTTCGTAGTGGGCCCGACCATTTGGAACGGCCTTCCATTGGAGCTACGTCTGATCCTAAGGACAAATTCATTGACCTTTTACTCCTCTCTAAAAGCCGTTTCTTTTCAGCCATGGCTGGGCCGGGAGTGCCTCTGAGTAGGTACCTTGAAAGAGTGCTATATAAAGTTTACATTGATTGATTTACGTTGATTGATAAAAGAAAGACCTGTCACCTAACAGTAAATGTGCTTCTGCTTACAATTATCGACTATATGCACCGTGTTTCAGAATTTTATGTTTATTCAAACAGTGAATATGCAGCGAGTAGGCATAAGTTATAGATCGCCAGATGCGCTTAGGCTTTAGAACTGGAGAACCATAAGTAAGTAAGTAAGTATATTCTTTAATATAACCAGCTGCCAAACAGCACTCTGGTGAACAATCATGAGCAAGATAAATTCACATAAACATCAAAACATCAACATCTATCTAGGACCCAGGAAGATTGATTGACAGATGTAATTAGTATGCGAACAACATGACCTCTGAATGAGCAACTTAATCACTACATAGCAACTTTACAAAACTCACAACAGAGCTGCTTACACTGTAGCAATCAAACAGTACTAAACTAGGTGGCTTTAATATTTACATATTTTCATTTATTCTTTCACGTAATGTAATTTAGAAACTTCTGTAGCACGGTTGGCTTGATATATAAAGCATCAGTGGCTGGTTCTAAGCAAAGTAAATTTGAATCCAGGACACCAAATAAATCAGAATCTAACACATAGAGCAAATTTTAATCTGAGACATAAAGTCAATTTGAACCCAAGACACAAAATCATATCAGAATCTGACACATACGGCAAACTTTAATCTTAGATACAAAGTAAATTTTAATTCGAGACACGATCATAATCTGAGAAGATTAATTGAGTAGGGTGAGCTTACCAAGGACCGCAGTGAGGTTGACCTGGACCACAACCCAGCTGTGGCTACCATTGGCCAGAGAGCCAAACACTGAAAACACGGTCGTTTTTTCACCTGGCTCAGTAAGAAGTCCATAGATGCGCAGTTTAACATCGGAAAATGTGAACGAAAACCACGATTCACCCTCGTCAAAGGAATATCTTAAAAACGATTAAAAACATAAAAAACTCAAAAACACTGATATATAAACAGATGTAGCAGCATGATGACACACTATTCATATGTAAAGTAATTGTAACTAACAGAGCCACTTAACAAAGGCTCTGCTACAAGAAAAGGAGTTAGCATATTCATTCCTTCAGAGCATATAAAGAGCATCTCTTCAATGTAACTACTCAGAGGCGCTTGAGTTAGTAAGAAAGTGAGAAAGTACAGTATAGTTAATTAAATATTTCATTCATCCATTCATTCAATAAGTAAGTGACTAAGTCTCAAACTATTGGTAACACAAAAAGTAACAACTCAAAAGACACAAAGTCACTAAGTTCACTTTCGTTACCTCTAACTACGATTTTCTCAAAAGTGGTTTGCTATATGCAGCAATCCTTTGGATGGATAAGGCCTGCCTTGACAGCTCTAAACAATGCAACACTGCAGAAGGATTAGGCCAAAACAAAATAATGGTGTGTTTCCGGTAACCCGACCGACCCACTTTTTTAGGCCCGACTGGGAAAATTTTGTGAAAAAATTTTTTTGAAAAAATTAATTTTTGAAAAAATTTTTCAAAAATTTTTTTTTTATTGACACATGAATTTAACCTTTGCGTGGTGCAGATTTGCAACATTGATAACACTGCTTTCCTTGCCAGAGGTATGTAAATAAGGGTACCGTTAATTATCTATGCAAAATTGGCCTTAGCAAGGTGAAATATGATGACGATATATTTGTTTATTATTATACAACGATGCAGCATTGCATAAAATTATTTTACAAAATAAAATTTTTTTCCTACCTACCTACCCATTTTAAAACCACTGTTACCGGAAACACACCTATATTTTTTTTTGGCCTTATTTATTGTGGACTATCACCAACTTTTTCTTGAAGGGGCAAATTCAGGACTGATACATCCTTCAACCCAAGCAACAACAATAAATCCCTGTCCAACAATGGAATAACCACATCCTACATGAACTGCCAGTTATATAGTCAGCATCGTGCACACAAAGACTCTAGAATACAGCACTCATCAGAGATCCTTCTAAGGCGCTATATAAATGCCAATATATATATATATATACACATGCATTACCGAAATGCCTATGAAATGGTAAAAAGGAACTAAGTGTGAAAGTATTTAAATTCAGAAAGTGAAAATAACACGTCATGTTGCATATAAAATGCAGAAATGCAGTATATATGCTAACCGCTAACATATTGCTGACCCAGTTAACTACATCAATAAGGGTGTAGGCTGCATCTCACACACCTCTGTGAAAGATAGCATGCGGATCGCGGTTCACTTCCCTAAGGTGGTTTATTTCAGATTTCAACCT
Organism: Aporrectodea caliginosa; assembly: GCA_020284085.1. Lineage (NCBI taxonomy): Eukaryota > Metazoa > Annelida > Clitellata > Crassiclitellata > Lumbricidae > Aporrectodea > Aporrectodea caliginosa. The sequence goes on from JACEVL010000024.1 coordinate 2,992,659, forward strand.
CAGGCTAGCACGATCTGTACATGGGGACCTTAAGTGGCATGCTAGGCCCAATCAAATGGGCAAACGGTGGTGAAGGACCTCACCGATCAATTGAAAACTGAAAAATGAGCTTGGCCCAGGGCAAAATCGAGTACATTTAACATATGCAGTGCAAATGGATATTCACATCCTGTAACATCACAGAAATAAACCTTAAATTGCAGCTAGTCCAGTACAGTAAACAAAGTCGTCTCTGCATTTAGGCATTTGCTTTTTTCCATCCCAGTCAACCACAGAAGACACAGAAGCATGAACTGTAGAAGCAGAAGACTTGATATTTCTTAACCACGGCATATGAGGGCGGGTGGCCAGTCCTCTCCCTCACTGTTTCATCTTCCCAGCGACAGTGTGTGGTCAGTAATTATCTGAGTTGGCTAGGAAGTGATCATGGAGCAGTCATTTTAGCATTTAACCTCAATTTCTTTGCTGAAGAAATAAAGGGGGTCTTTCTTCATTCATCCAGGTCGCTGTTTGAGTCAACTACCCTATCAGAGGCTCTCCTCCTCCAACTTATCCTCCACCTCCTCCAACTTTCCCTTCTCCTACTCCAACAACTTTTTTCTCCTTCTCCTCAACCAAATTTTTCTCTTCCTCCAACTTTTCCTTCTCATGACAGGATCTTGACTCTTATTGACAATAATAATATAAGGAAAACATTTATAGGAAGAACGCTGTACTCATATTGATACTGTCTATACACTTTAATAAAGAATATACTTACCGGTATTCATATTGCTCAATGGTAGGTTGAAGTTGTTGGATCAGATGTTGGACAAACACTGAACAGTTCTAAATGGAGCTACATAAATACCTGATTACTTTACAATTACATAACAACAGGAAGCTGTATTAAGCTCACACCTGGAGACTGGCGCATGTATGCTAACCACTAACATATTGCAGCGTAAATGGATATTCGCATGCTTCAACGTCAAAGAAATAAACCTTAAACTGCAGCTAGCCTAGTATAGAAAACAAAGTCATCTCTGCACATAGGCATTCACATTTTTCCATCCCAGTCAACCACAGAAGACACAGAAGCATGAACTGTAGAAGAAGACTTGATATTTCTTAACCACGGCATATGAGGGCGGGTGGCCAGTCCTCTCCCTCACTGTTTCATCTTCCCAGCGACAGTGTGTGGTCAGTAAACTCATTATAGCTGAGTTGGCTAGGAAGTGATCATGGAGCAGTCATTTTAGCATTTAACCTCAATTTCTTTGCTGAAGAAATAAAGGGGGTCTTTCTTCATTCATCCAGGTCGCTGTTCAAGTCAACTACCCTATCAGAAGGCTCTCCTCCTCCAACTTATCCTCCACCTCCTCCAACTTTCCCTTCTCCTACTCCAACAACTTTTTTCTCCTTCTCCTCAACCAAATTTTTCTCTTACTCCAACTTTTCCTCCTCTTCCTCTTTTCCTCCTCCAACTTTTCTTTCTCCAACTCTTCCTCCTCCTTTAACTTTTCTCCTTCCTCCTTTCCTCCTCTAGTCAACATCACCAACCATCAGACAGAATCTGCCACCAACTACGACAAGAACCAGTGATAACGACCTTCAAGTCTCTTTTCAGGAAATCGAAACTGTTTATGCTTGTAAAAAGGCTGCTGAAATTCTACTACGGGTCAAGTTTTTTACTCAGGCTACAACCTGGTTATTGTGATGATAATTGACATCGTTAGGTAACTCACTAAGCCCACTACTTGGGATGCCATAAAAATAATTGTCATTATTAAAATTACAGTGAATCATTGCCATCATTACCACCCTCTTCCTCCTCCTCCTGCTCCTCATCATCATCATTTTAGGCCAACTATTAAGAGACCCGTCAGGCTTCAGCTACACTCAGTCAGAGCTGAGGCTGCTGGACAATATATTATATTTGCAATGCACAGGATGCTAGGCTGACAACAGTGGTACTCTGAATGCAGGATGCTTGCCATTGACCGATTTTATTTCATTGCATGAACTTTGGTACTATTATAATTGTATGTGATATAGATCACGTGTGGCTGTGAAGCACACCAGAAACACGTTGTAACGTTGCATTTTGGAGCCATACCAAGAAAAGGGTCATCATTTAGCATGTACGCATGGAATTACGGGAGGGGTTAACCCACATGCATATGCTTGTGTATGGGGAGTCTACTGATAATGTATGCACACATATGAAACGTGGGTGGGGTGAGGTGAAACCTCGATAATAATTTGTCTATTACTGGCCTTCAATGAGCCATTGAAAAAATCAGACAAGTACCATCCACAGAAGCAGGACTGTGGGAGAGGTGCAACTTGTATGGCACATTACCTCTGACTGCTATTAACAATTGTTTCTGCATGGATTAAACAGACTGTTCTATACGATTCAGGGGCTCGTCAAGTGTACGTATGCAGGTGGGGTGTAAAAAAGCAGACGTGCGTACTGGGAGGGGCCAATTTTTCCGGATTTCTGCATACATACTAAATGGATGGCCCCAAACGCTTTTATAATGAGGTCACGTTTCTCTAGTTTAATTGATTTAGGGATCCATGTCCCTGACCACATTACAAAAGCATTCGTGGTCTAATGGCATCTCTGGTCCGATTGTAATTTCAAGATTTCTGCAGCGCCCATAGAAAGTTCAGTTGTGCAAAACAGCCTATAGCCACTGGTGCTCAGACAAAACAAAATCAACCGGCAATTAAGGTCTGATTCAGTTCCAGGTCAAGATCCAAGGAAGGTCAGGGAGCTAGACAATCAGACCACTATGGTAGATGACGTTTAGAATTGGATTGGTGAGAGTTGAAGGAGAGAGGAATTGGGATATGATTTGTGGAAGAGGAGTGTTGTCAGTTTAGAGTAAACTACTTAAAAGTGCAAAAACAGCGGTGTTGATTGGCCTGAAACTAGTCAGCCAGTTGTATGAGAGTTGCATGTGTGATGTATGTATGCATGTATGTATGTATTTGAAGAAGCATGTATGTTTGTTGTTTGTATGTATACATGTATGTATGTATGTACGTTGCATGTGTGATGTATGTATGCATGTATGTAATTGTGGATGCATGTACGTTTCAATGTATCTGGCTATTTGTGAGGAATCTCAGAAGGGTGCTTAACATAGCAATTCCTCAATTTCCTCTCTGAAAAGACAATCACCATTCCGAGCACAGCTTTCATTTTCTATCGTCTATATGTACGTATAAAAGCAGGTTACAGTCTGCTTGTTATACTCACAGGAGCGTTCCCGTTGCAGAGTCCATTCTAGCTGCAACCAAAGCCCCTCCGTGGTCACCAAACTCGTACGCATGGGAACCTTTCAAGATCTAGTGCAAGGAGAAAGCAAAACTACTCCCAGACGACTGTGAAAGCACTCGAGAAAGTTAAACGGCTTATGTGGTAAGTGAAAAGCATCAGACAATTCCTTAAAGCTTCATCGAGTTTCATTCTGATGTTGAGAGATAAAGGCCACAATCTTGCGAAAAATATATAGTCAATTTGTTTATGTTTTAAGAAGAAACTTCTCCAAAACATTCAGAATTTAAATTCACTGGAAATATGGATGAAAAATTAAATGCTCTTAATTTGATGTACAGTCTTCAGTTCTTTTTTCAGAATCTATTTGAATTTACTGGTTTAAAAAATATGAAATAAGATAGAAAAAGGCAAAATGCTGCAAAAAGGAATCATATTTTAAATTCTTTTGAAGAAATTGCTTAAAGAAACCAGAAACATTCACAAAACTCTCAGAAATTTTTTAATGTTGTGGCTGATTCAAATTATGAAACTTCCCACTTTAAATCAGGAGGGTCCTAAAGCCTCAAATCTCTCAACACTGCTGAAATAAAAAAAATCAGAAAACAAAGCATACAAAATCTGTCTTTGGGATTCAGACAGTGTCCTCTTCCTGATCTGTACACTAAATCTATCATCAAAAAAGCACAGAAAAGCAGGTCTAAAAGCAGATAAGCACAACAAATTATACATAAGCCAAACACCTTTGCAGTTTAACTACTGTCTTTATACCACACATCTTTGAAGCTTCGCTATTGGTCATATACCACACACTTTCGAAGTTTAGCTATTGGATACATTCCCCACACCTTCAAAGTTTAAACACTAGTATTTTTTATAATATACACCTCCATAATGTATTTTTAATCTTTATAATTATGCCAAACAAGTTTAAGTTTAGCTACCACCCAGACAAGTGAGTATCTTAATCCAATTAAATTTTCTTACGTTCTTCAAACAAACAAAAATAAAACCTCCTCAGTAATTGGCCATTTGTCATTTTCACAGACCTGGGAAAACCTTAAATTAGTTTTTTAACTTTTTCAGACCACAAAAAACAGGACACTTCCTCGCTAATTGTGCCATCTGTCATTTTCGGTTTCTGCCAAATGACAGACCCTAGTCATTAAACATTTCAACAAAAGCACTTGATTTGAAGCAACAGAGTTAGCAAGCACCATTAGTATGCAATCAACAAGGCTATTAATTTTCAAGCAGGAACAAAGCAATTAGAATAATCAGTGATTAGAACAATCAGAAAACAACCACCACAGGATTGATTGTCACCTGTAAACTAGGACTATCACACAACGACACACAAAAGCCGAAACCTGAACCAGGTGAGTCGAAAGTGCAAAGCATCAATTGCTGACAAAACACAAGCAGAAGCCTTCCATCCAGCAGACAAAGCAAAGACAGCGAGCGAGCGAGTGATGACTCACAAGATGTCTCCTGTCATCTCGGTCAAGCGTATAGTAACGATGAGGCCACCGTGGTCTCCCATCGCATAATAATGCGCACCTTCTAATATCTAAAAGTCATCATATTTCTATGTGGCTCAGAATCAAACGCACAAACACAGCTCAACAGGATGACGGTATACATGAACGAATCACTTATGGAGGTACTAAACAGGTGCTACATAAATTGTCTAAATACATACAAACATATACACATGCATACAAACACACACATCCAAACCTACATACTTTGAATAAGCAATAGACCTTGCTTTGAATAAGCCACAGACATTGCTTTGAATAAGCAATAGACCTTGCTTTGAATAAGCCACAGACATTGCTTTGAATAAGCCACAGACATTGCTTTGAATAAGCCATAGACCTTGCTTTGAATAAGCCACAGACATTGCTTTGAATAAGCCATAGACCTTGCTTTGAATAAGCCACAGACATTGCTTTGAATAAGCCACAGACATTGCTTTGAATAAGCCAGGGGTCTCCAAAGTACGGCCCGCGGGCCACATCCGGCCACGACAAAGCTTTTAATCTGGCCCGCGGAACTCTCCTTGAAGAAACAAACTAAATTGGGAAAATTGAAAATATTAACGCCGCTGTACTCTGACATGCATACTGCCAAAATCCATGTCGCTGTTTGTAAGGCACTGTGCCTGATATGCAATGACACCATTGCAGTGCTTAAAGAGTACAATATTCGGAGACATTATGAATCCAAGCATTCATCGCATTACTCACAATTCACTTGACAGCTGCGCACAGAGAAATTATTTTCATCGGAGTTTTGGCCCGTGGGGCTTTAGAAAGTCAGCAATGTGGCCCCCCGCTGAAAAACTTTGGAGACCCCTGGAATAAGCCACAGACATTGCTTTGAATAAGCCATAGACTTTCATTTGAATAAGCCATAGACCTTGCTTTGGATCTTTGGTTGCTATGCTTTCATATTTTTGTTAAAGTATAAGTGAGACTAGCAACTTTAGATTGCCAGATTCAGACTCAGACTTACACAGGTGAGGAAAAACTGCTGCAGACACTGGAGAAGAGATTAGTACAGGTACATACATGTATGATTGCATGGCAACATATCTATATCCAGGAATTCAAAAGCACACCACACAAAGAAACACACCACACACAGAATACACTAACTGCATGCACTCACACACTGATCAACATCTACCTAGTGCTACACTCCAGTACCGTTAGGTGAACTACACACATATATGCACAGATTGCATATGTACACACACATCCAAACATACATACTGCCCTAAACTTTCCATTTTCACACATTAGTACACTACCCAAAGACTTATACCGCTAAACCAATCAGCAACACAGCTACTTCATAAACAGCAGAGCTGTCTGATAGATTTTACTGGTAGATATCTCTAATAAAAATTCATATCCAAACTACCCATTTAATGAGATAACTTAATCAATTATATAGCTCAAGGAACTGTCCCTTAAAGTAACCCTGAGAGGCATCCATGGGTACAAAGTGCTAGCAACTTCATTTTCTTAGCCTCGGCATATGACAGTGGGTAGCAAGTGTATGGTCATGACTCATGAGCAGGACAGAAATTGAAAGGCCCTGGCCAGAGATTTGAACCCAGCCTCGTGTTTCACAGTCCAGCACAACAACCACAACACTACCACAAACTACAGATTACATTACAAAACTACCTAATAAAACCGTAAGTGCCTAATGAAAATTACACAACTAAATAACAATTAGCACAGTCAATTGAAGCAAGTGAATGAGTTGAGCCAGACACTAACTCTGCTCGGCATCCGATGCCAAAGACTAAACCGACGAGTGAGCGTGGTTGCCTACCTCCTTCCAGACGAGACCACCATCGTTTGACATGTAGACGTTGTATTGTCTGCCGACGATCGCTGCACCGACGTTGCCCGTTGCCAGAAGCAGGCCAACCGCAGATTTCTTTGACAGGATCGGAGAAACACGTGAAAAATAGAAGAGCGATTGAAAGCGCTGGGCAAGGTGCAGAGAACAGTTGGAAACCTAGAAAACGATGATACGTTTCATGAATTTAACGGCATAGCACAGGTTTTCCAGTGTACAACTGTAACTGCAAATAGCATTACTAATAAACAATCAATTGTGTATATTCATTATTCAAATGAAAGATGTGCACAAAGTCGCACAACAGCGTGAATGCGAAAGTGCGCAAAAAATAAAACTGCACTCCTCTCTATTTCCTGATATCCAACAGTCCAACACTGATTTGAATTTGAAGCCGTTTCACGCAAATTAGCAAACTTTAATACAGTTTAATCAAGCAAAATATTGTAGTCATCCAAAGATGATAAAAAGTCAACACGGTATTTATAACGAGTGCCACAGAGTAGTTGAGCACTTCAGATTATTTTTTTTAAACTGGTGCTAAAAAATTCTAAAAACAATTACAGTTATAGTCATCTAATTTCTTTTAACAGATATTAACACATCATTTTTTTACGAAACACATATTACATTAGTTTTTGTTAGCCAAGCAAGTCCAGTATTATCTTGAACACTTTCCTAGAAACAAATTAGCCATAAGTGGCCAACTAAGTAACATGACACACGAGTCATTAGTCACCACGCAAAGAATTCCATGCTGATGCCTCTGCAAAATATTTCCGCATAGATTCAGGCATTATTTTGTGGAAATATCACTTTGCGACAATAAGAGGAATCTGATTCTAGAATATCAACTTTAGGTATATTCCATTACCTGCTGATAGTTGGACGTGTTGCAGTGTTTGTTCCCCTTGACGTCAGTGTCTGGTGCTGGGATTGGGTGCCAGTATCCGCCTTTGTTGAACGTGATCACAGAGACCTGGTTGTACTCGTTGAAAGGACTTAGGTCCGCAATCGACAGCATCTGAGTCGCTATGTAGACTCCATCCAATCCATTCACTTTGTGGATATCAGCAAATGGCCGATTTATCACATTCCTAGACAATCATCAACCCATCACACAACCTTCAATCAATCAATAATGAGGTATGTATGTATGCCGGTATGTGTGTATGCACGCATTTAGGCATGTAGGCATGAGCGCCTCTGAGTAGTTTCCTTGAAGGGGCGCTATACAAATGTTCGATATGTATGAATGAATGAATGTACATACACATGTAATGTGCCTTTTAAGTACCTCAGAAATGTGATGCCTACACTAATGTAAATGGTGTAACAGCACCAACTGTAAGCAAACGGTGCTCCTGAACATAACTAGAGAAGTCACCTCATGCGCTGTGCACACCCACACACAAACACACCCACACAGAGAGCCCAACCGATGCATTCCCATCCAGAGTTGATAATTAATTCCATGCTCAGAGTTCCTTTAGTAAACTGCACCGATAACGAGGAATAATTAATCATAGCAGATGAAGTCCACAGCACATAATTAGCTCACGAATCTTTGTTACAGCAACATGACTCACTTAAGCCAGGAATCTTTGTTAGAGCCACATCACTTACTTAAGCCAGGAATCTTTTTTAGAGCCACATCACTTACTTAAGCCAGGAATCTTTGTTAGAGCCACATCACTTACTTAAGCCAGGAATCTTTGTTAGAGCCACATCACTTACTTAAGCCAGGAATCTTTGTTAGAGCCACATCACTTACTTAAGCCAGGAATCTTTGTTAGAGCCACATCACTTACTTAAGCCAGGAATCTTTGTTAGGGCCACATCACTTACTTAAGCCAGGAATCTTTGTTAGAGCCACATCACTTACTTAAGCCAGGAATCTTTGTTAGAGCCACATCACTTACTTAAGCCAGGAATCTTTGTTAGAGCCACATCACTTACTTAAGCCAGGAATCTTTGTTAGAAGCCACATCACTTACTTAAGCCAGGAATCTTTGTTAGAGCCACATCACTTACTTAAGCCAGGAATCTTTGTTAGAGCCACATCACTTACTTAAGCCAGGAATCTTTGTTAGAGCCACATCACTTACTTAAGCCAGGAATCTTTGTTAGAGCCACATCACTTACTTAAGCCAGGAATCTTTGTTAGAGCCACATCACTTACTTAAGCCAGGAATCTTTGTTAGAGCCACATCACTTACTTAAGCCAGGAATCTTTGTTAGAGCCACATCACTTACTTAAGCCAGGAATCTTTGTTAGAGCCACATCACTTACTTAAGCCAGGAATCTTTGTTAGAGCCACATCACTTACTTAAGCCAGGAATCTTTGTTAGAGCCACATCACTTACTTAAGCCAGGAATCTTTGTTAGAGCCACATCACTTACTTAAGCCAGGAATCTTTTTTAGAGCCACATCACTTACTTAAGCCAGGAATCTTTGTTAGAGCCACATCACTTACTTAAGCCAGGAATCTTTGTTAGAGCCACATCACTTACTTAAGCCAGGAATCTTTGTTAGAGCCACATCACTTACTTAAGCCAGGAATCTTTGTTAGAGCCACATCACTTACTTAAGCCAGGAATCTTTGTTAGAGCCACATCACTTACTTAAGCCAGGAATCTTTGTTAGAGCCACATCACTTACTTAAGCCAGGAATCTTTGTTAGAGCCACATCACTTACTTAAGCCAGGAATCTTTGTTAGAGCCACATCACTTACTTAAGCCAGGAATCTTTTTTAGAGCCACATCACTTACTTAAGCCAGGAATCTTTGTTAGAGCCACATCACTTACTTAAGCCAGGAATCTTTGTTAGAGCCACATCACTTACTTAAGCCAGGAATCTTTGTTAGAGCCACATCACTTACTTAAGCCAGGAATCTTTGTTAGAGCCACATCACTTACTTAAGCCAGGAATCTTTGTTAGAGCCACATCACTTACTTAAGCCAGGAATCTTTGTTAGAGCCACATCACTTACTTAAGCCAGGAATCTTTTTTAGAGCCACATCACTTACTTAAGCCAGGAATCTTTGTTAGAGCCACATCACTTACTTAAGCCAGGAATCTTTGTTAGAGCCACATCACTTACTTAAGCCAGGAATCTTTGTTAGAGCCACATCACTTACTTAAGCCAGGAATCTTTGTTAGAGCCACATCACTTACTTAAGCCAGGAATCTTTGTTAGAGCCACATCACTTACTTAAGCCAGGAATCTTTGTTAGAGCCACATCACTTACTTAAGCCAGGAATCTTTTTTAGAGCCACATCACTTACTTAAGCCAGGAATCTTTGTTAGAGCCACATCACTTACTTAAGCCAGGAATCTTTGTTAGAGCCACATCACTTACTTAAGCCAGGAATCTTTGTTAGAGCCACATCACTTACTTAAGCCAGGAATCTTTGTTAGAGCCACATCACTTACTTAAGCCAGGAATCTTTGTTAGAGCCACATCACTTACTTAAGCCAGGAATCTTTGTTAGAGCCACATCACTTACTTAAGCCAGGAATCTTTGTTAGAGCCACATCACTTACTTAAGCCAGGAATCTTTGTTAGAGCCACATCACTTACTTAAGCCAGGAATCTTTGTTAGAGCCACATCACTTACTTAAGCCAGGAATCTTTGTTAGAGCCACATCACTTACTTAAGCCAGGAATCTTTGTTAGAGCCACATCACTTACTTAAGCCAGGAATCTTTGTTAGAGCCACATCACTTACTTAAGCCAGGAATCTTTGTTAGAGCCACATCACTTACTTAAGCCAGGAATCTTTTTTAGAGCCACATCACTTACTTAAGCCAGGAATCTTTGTTAGAGCCACATCACTTACTTAAGCCAGGAATCTTTGTTTAGAGCCACATCACTTACTTAAGCCAGGAATCTTTGTTAGAGCCACATCACTTACTTAAGCCAGGAATCTTTGTTAGAGCCACATCACTTACTTAAGCCAGGAATCTTTGTTAGAGCCACATCACTTACTTAAGCCAGGAATCTTTGTTAGAGCCACATCACTTACTTAAGCCAGGAATCTTTGTTAGAGCCACATCACTTACTTAAGCCAGGAATCTTTGTTAGAGCCACATCACTTACTTAAGCCAGGAATCTTTGTTAGAGCCACATCACTTACTTAAGCCAGGAATCTTTGTTAGAGCCACATCACTTACTTAAGCCAGGAATCTTTGTTAGAGCCACATCACTTACTTAAGCCAGGAATCTTTGTTAGCCACATCACTTACTTAAGCCAGGAATCTTTGTTAGAGCCACATCACTTACTTAAGCCAGGAATCTTTGTTAGAGCCACATCACTTACTTAAGCCAGGAATCTTTTTTAGAGCCACATCACTTACTTAAGCCAGGAATCTTTGTTAGAGCCACATCACTTACTTAAGCCAGGAATCTTTGTTAGAGCCACATCACTTACTTAAGCCAGGAATCTTTGTTAGAGCCACATCACTTACTTAAGCCAGGAATCTTTGTTAGAGCCACATCACTTACTTAAGCCAGGAATCTTTTTTAGAGCCACATCACTTACTTAAGCCAGGAATCTTTGTTAGAGCCACATCACTTACTTAAGCCAGGAATCTTTGTTAGAGCCACATCACTTACTTAAGCCAGGAATCGATGTCACTTACTTAAGCCAGGAATCTTTGTTAGAGCCACATCACTTACTTAATGAGGAAACTTAAGCCAGGATCTTTGAAAGGCGATCTTTGTTAAGCGACGAAGGCCAGTTGCATCAGAAATGTAGAGATTGGTTGATGATGAGTTATGATTCGCACAGAGGAAAACCTGGCTCTCAGTCGCATCAGCAATGAAGAAATCCTACAAACAACAGCAGACAACAACTGACCAGGCATCAGCATCATTATCACTGTCATTGCACTGTTATCACCTCTTAAAACTGTCTCTGTCATCATCGCAAATGCCATACTCACTGTAACAGTGGTAACAATCATTGGTACCATAACCTTCATCAACTTCTCATCATCACTGTCACAGCATTACTGCCATCATCATGCTGCTATTATGATTAAATATTGCAACCATCATCATCTATAGAAAATAAACTCTGTAAAAATAATAATAATAATAATAATAATAATGAGAAAAAAGATGATTTGTATAGTGCTGTAGCACAGCCAAGACCGAAGAGAAGGTGCTGCACAAAAGTTTAAAAAGTCACTGACAGTCATATGATTGTTTAGATCTTAGTTGTGATTTAATTGTCTCCAGAGACATTCTTCACATGGTTGGGAAGACTGTTCCATGCAGTCACCGAATCTTGTCGAAGACCACAGGACTTGTAGAAGATTTTTTTATGAGCACCTTAGCCAACAGTTGTCTGCTACCCGAATGCAGAAGTCATAGTGGTTCCCCAAAAAAATCACCATAATGAGTGTCTAGTGCACATAGTAGACAGTTGTGTAGGTTCAAAGGTCACATACCTGGTGAACATCGTTATTTGGAAAACTTGCACGTTGAAAGGACCCTCTGTTCTGCGATATCCACAGCTGAAGATGATACGACGAACGACTGCCCAGCAGCGACTGCCAACAGATGACAAAACACGTCATCCAATCTAATCTAATCACTTCTATAGTGCCGTCATCATAATGCCCTATGCCATTGACGAATGTTTAAAGTGAAATTGCAATTGAGATTCATAATTTATTGGAAAAGCCAGGTTGAAATACAATAGATCAGAGAAACCAGAAGATAAATAACAATGCTAAGACAAATAATGTCTTAAATAACGATGCTAAGACAAACAACAATACTAAGACAAATAACAATACTAAGACAAATAACAATACTAAGACAAATAACGATGCTAAGACAAACAACAATACTAAGACAAATAACAATACTAAGACAAATAACAATAGCACGAAAAATAACAATAGCACGAAAAATAACAATAGAGTCGATAGAAAGTGCCCAAGTGGTGTCTAATGGCAGCACACAGGTCACGTGGTCTATCATGCCACTTAGTTCCTGGTAGATCACAAGACAACCCTCATCACCAACACTGCATGGCGTGCTCACAGAGGATCTGGTTTCCCCACATCTAAAGACCCCCCGTATCAAATTTCACAGATGACATGCCAGTGGTGCAACCCTCATCCCGTGGGCGGGTATATAATGATCACAGACACTCCCTAGGACTCCCATCAATCTAGTACTGCCCAGTTAACAGACAGTTCTGCTGCTGATATCACAGCCCAAAGAAAGGTTACATAACCAGCATCTGTCTGCATAATTATTGCTTTGTTCCCTTGGCCTTCAAAACTCTGGATCTAATTAATGACGATGTCTTGGCCATAACGGATCTCTCACAGATGCCATCTTGCACACACAATGGAAGACTTCAATTCCATTCCTGCCTCTGTCCATGGCCATCCAGTGATTTAATGCAACTAATTTCCACGGCTTCTTCCAGGAGTCAAACAATGGCAAAAACTACTCCTTCCAATCAATTTTCTCTAACATCATTTCTGTATCACTCCTTCGTTCATTTATTAATTCATTACAGAGATTTATATAGCACCCCATCAAGGCTATTACTCAGAAGTGCTCCCGACTCCTTTAGGTCAAATAAATTAACAATAAACAACAAACAACAATTTACTACTTATAAAATCTTCAGATCAACATTTCTGATGATCTTTGGTTCATAGCACAATAATAATAACAATAATTATAATAATTATAGCTATCATTATAATTATAATTAACATCATTATGACGTATAGTTATGTCACATAAATAAATCCCTTCTCTGAGCTGATTTTACATCACCTCTGGATGCTTAACAAGTCAAATGTAAAAACACAATAAACATAAAAAGTGTTCGTGCTAATATATTAAGCGTTTCCTTAGCAACGACACACCAAGTGCACAGTCGCTTAAGATAACTCACCACATTTCGAGTAACGAACATGAATCTATCCACGACTTCAAAATCCTTGACATCTCTGAACAATTCCTGCGCTGAGTATGTCACGGAACCAGTGTATCGGAGAACGACAGATGGCACTTCCGTCTGTAGGTAGATGGTCGACGCATTGTCATAAGGCACAACACCCCTGAAAGATCACAAAAGGATTATAACACTCCTGAAAGATCACAATAGGATCATAACACCCCTGAAAGATCACAATAGGATCATAGCACCCCTGAAAGATTACAATAGGATCATAACACCCCTGAAAGATTACAATAGGATCATAATCTTAACACAAATTCACCTCCAATTCACACTGCTATGACTAGTCTATCCCGTGCAATGTATCAAGAAAATGTCCCTACCTCAACATCACCAAAAAACGGACAGACCGTAAAGAACTATTATACATTGTGAAAGTGTTAACATCTCTGTTTAACCTTACGGGGATTAGAAGCACCTCCCTCTATGGTAACATTTAAGCTCCTTCACCCATTATACTATCGTGCAAATCCAACAATGACAGTATCCAGTGTTTATCGACATCATACTGTTGCCTTTGCAATCATCGTTGACCACACACCAACACTTAGAAGCAGTCGCAGTATTCCAGTGTTTAGCGACATCTTACGGCTGCCAGGGCCGTTGACGTCGCCCTCTTCTTTTTCTACATTTGGGACTGGCACCGCCTGAAACGGTACCGTAGTTTCAGTTTAACGACACTATGTGATAACAAAGATCATTAGCGTCGCCCTCTTTTTTCTTTAAGGCTTGGGTCTGGCACTGTCAGAGTACGATCAGTGGCGGCGTTCCACCCGAAGACGGAAGGGACGGATTCAAAATGATTAGCGCCGCCCTCCTTTCTGCAGGCTTTGGACTGGCACTACCAGAGGACAGGCAGCGGTAGCTTTTGAATCGATTGCAACTGACGAATATTCAAGTTATCTGCTTTAGAGCAGGTTCAAACGTCCAGTGTTGCCACTCCTCTCGATGCATAACTTCTTCCTTGAGTTTCTTGTATCCATCCGTAACCAATTGAGTCCAGCAACATCATCCGTCTAAGTCTTCCTCTCGTTCTCTTACCTTCCATTCTTCCCTCCATTAAGTCTCCTCTCAGTATAATGTATGTGTCCAATCCACTTCCTCTGTCTTCCTATTAACTGTTGTCATCAAAGATCTTTCCTCTCCCATATTTCGTATAAGATCATTTGGTCTATGCACTTTCAATCCTGCGCCTAACCAACATCTCAAACGCCTCTAACCCTCTGATATAATCATTTCAGGATGATTTATTATAATAAGGAATGATCATGTCATTCTCTCTGCAACTGACCTTTTCAATCCTGCGCCACACTCACATCTCAAACTCCTCTAACTCTCCTAGATAACTCTTTCTGACGGTCCGTATTTCAGAGCCATAAAGTACCACGCTCCGTACCGATGTTTTAACCAGTCTTTTTATTTAGACTCCTATTCAGTCCCCTGTCATCAGCTCTTTTCTCTCCATAAAAGCGTCTGTGACCATTGATGTCATTATTTTCTATTGTGGCATTTTGCATCTGATGTGAACAAACTCCCCATCTAGCAAAAACTTCTGACTTGTGTCATCTTCTCTCCATTAATAATAATAATTAAAAGTGCAATTGTTTCTTCATAACCTTTGCCTTATTGATACTAATTTTTTTATCGCATATTCTAATCTAAATCAAATTAAGCGATCTATCACTCTCTGCAGTCCCTCCCGACAATTATTCACCATCATCGCTTTGGTCTTCTCCAAATCTTTGAATCTTTATCAGCATGTCTCCCACATTTATTCAATCTTGCATGTTCCCATAATTATGCCCATTGCGTAAATTTTTCGAAGTATGGTTAATTGCTGTTTAACGAGGCTGTGCAATAACTGCCACTACCGGAGTACGGATAGCGGCGGATGTAGAATTTGAAGAGAAATAGTGACACTGGGTGCCGTTGCCTAACTCTACAGCGAAGTCGTTACAGGTGATGCATACGAAAAACATTAAGCCAACTGAATATATTGACAAAAGGAATGGCTTATTAAAGGTGTTTCCGTATTGAATTTTTCACTTTGCTCGCTAGATTCTGTTTAACGACGCTGTGCTACGACAGTGATGAATAGCGTCCCCCTCCTCCTTTTTACACCTTTTGGACTGGCACTAACAGAGTACGGACAATCGTTATAAATTATTATTTTTATTAGTTTAATTTAAGTAATTCAATTACATTTACGGCACAAAGGCCGTTAGAAAATTTCTTTACGCATGCGATTGGCGATTATTATAGCCGATATTAGAGTCTATTTTAAGGTGTCTAAGTTGAACTTGTATTTGTGTACATACAGTTGTGTTTATCCTTCAACATAACTTAGAACCAATTCGCACCCGTATCCCCACGGTTATGCTTTGAAGAATGGTAGATCGCATATGTAATCTTTAGATTGCAAATTTCTATAGCGTTACTTTAAATTAAGTGAAGGGTACATCTTATTCACGAGGGTGACTGCCAGAGAGAAGGAAGAGAGGAGGCAGAGCGGCTGCTAAGGCGGGTTTCGTTGAGGAATAGTAAGCTTCAAAGGCAGATGATCGGATGGATTAGCGTAGGAATTCTTACTTCATTTTGAGTGGGAATCCTGTGGGGTGATGAGTAGAGGAGCCTGAAGCAGATGACGGTAGGTGAGTGGCGGTATTAATGGAGGATCTGAGAATGGGTGGAATTTAGAGGAAAGATCGTTCGGCTGAACCTGAATTACTTTTTAGTATTTTAACGACAGCTTTCTGCTACCAGAGCTGTTGACTTTTACACCATGGGGGATAAAAACCATTAAGTAGTAGTTCCAGTTTAACGACACTGTGTGATTACAAAGATCATTAGCGTCGCCCTCCTCCTTTATCCAAGCTTGGGACTGGCACTGCCAGAAAGCGAGCGGTATGTTTGAACCATTAAGTAACGCTAACTGAAGTATTGATACCTTAATCTAGAACCGTTTTAAAGGTGTCTAACATGGAGGTTCTTCACCACGTGATTGGACTGCCTCGGCCTTTGATTTCAGCCGTACCTCGGCGTAAAATTTACTAATAACTGCATTTAGTTGTCTTACGGCTTAAGGTCTCCGGATTTCTTCTGCAACCAAAGAGGCAAATTGCAGAAAAATCAGTTTTTTAGTCGCGCTTAATCTAATATCAGAAATCTACATTATGTTTAACTGTGAGTCGAACGACATAATAATTTCCGATGGACCGTTGATGAATCTAGAGTTATCACCTGACGTTTTTGTTTTAGTTTCTTTGCCTCTATCTTTTCTGCTCGCTCTTGCAACGCTGGAGTTTTCCTAATATGAAATGGTTACTTCGTTTAACGATATATTTGGTCTTTAGGGCCATTGACGGGGTAAGTTTACACGTGGGGCTTTTGAGATACAAAGTTCGAATAAGACACCTTTAATAAGAGGTGTAAATTCTGCATAATAGAGCAGTAATTGAAAGTAGATTTTAACTAAATTATACGACTGTCTGTTCTAATGGGAACTATATGTGTTGTTTATGAACATTTACAATTTTATTAAAGACTGTTTATGAAAATCTAATATGAAGTGTTATAGCATATGATCAACAGTTACTGTCGCATGTGATGCAAATGTCCTCATTACACACCTTTAAAACACTTTCCACGATATTATTTATATTTTCCAGCTTTCTTTGAGTGCCAGCTATATAAGACTTATTCGCATCTACGGAGTGCAAAAATCATATTTCAGTCGACGTGAATGGTCGCTGTTGAAGAAACAAGCTGTTATTATTAAACACCAGAAACTAGCAAATGAAATACGATTTCGAATTTGAATACGCTTAATGAAATGCTTCTTTCTACTATAATTTTGTGAAATTGTGTCAGCCTATGCCATAGGAACGGTGAAATAAGATCTCGATAAACTGACTGTTACCAACTATTGGTGACTAGGCCACAGTCATTTTTGGGTGGTGCCAGTCCGAAGATTGTACGAAGGAGAGGGCGCCGCTAATCAACTTTGTTTCGACACTGTATCGTTTAGCGGTGACTGAGTATACATACCTAAATTCATTTATTAAAAATTGGTTACTAATAAAATCTATAATATTGGTCGGCTTCGCAGGCCCTACATATAGCCTTAGTCCCCTACTAGCGCCGTTGAATAGGCTGGTCAACCTGATATGGCTTTTGCGGGCGATGAGACATTTACATTACATTACATACTAAAATATTTTCTTTAGATAGGGGTTCATTATTTGGTCGCAGATATCCTCCTTGTGCAACGTAAAGAACTGTCACAGTGTAACATGGAAGCTTTGCAGTGGTCGGTCCCTCATTTTGGAACTGGCTCCCATGCTATTTATGGTTTGAGCTTCTTTTCTGTCTCTGCCTCTATTTCGCAAGTGATTGAAGACCATTTCGTCTGTTTTGTGGTCTTGTATAGTCTCAGGTCGGGATAACCTTTTATGATTTTTTTTGCAGAGGCGCCATAGAAATATGAGCATAAAATCTAATTGCTGCTGATGCAGACTTTAACGTCGTCTTATGTCTGCTATTGCTGTTGACGTCTTTAGACTTAATTTGAATTTTCATTTCTCTCCTAAATCTGATTGGTTGCTGCTAAACGACGATTTGTCATCATAAAGATGATTGGCGTCGCCCTCTTCCTTTCTCCAGTCTTGGTATTGGCTCTATAATCTGGATAACTTTTCAGTATCTAACGAGATCTTTATGTTACCACGGCCGTTGAGAACCACGAAGAAGATTATTGAATAACGTTTGCGAAATTATTTATACCATAATATGGAACCATTTTAAAGGTGTCTAAAATGTCACGTAAAATATATTCCGATATTATCTGTGGGTATAAGAGATTCGAACAGGAAAGCAATGATATTTCTTCAACGAAACCGATAAGCATAATCCAATATCCAGACATCGATTACTTGTAAATCCACAAGATTATTCTTCCCCTAACTAATTAACTGCCTCGTTTACTTATTTCTAAACAAGGGTCTATTCGCACACACGATTAAACATTTTACATCCAATCCACGAACATAACTTACTTCACCTCCTCGACAGCAGAGGGAAAAGCGCCAGGGGCGAAAAGAGCCAACTATGACAGTTCCGTCTCTTGATATTAACAAGAACCCACCCAATCAGAGGCGAAAATAATAAAACATAACCTTTTACGGTAATAACTAAGATAAAATTCGTGACGTATAATGGGGCTGAGTCAACCTTCCTGCCGGTGCCTCAGCGCGTGATGGAACTTTCCAATGATGAGGCGATCAATGACTCAACAACCGAGGCCATGTAGGTCTCGCCTTCATTTCGCATCAATAATGCAACTTTCCTCCTCTAGGGGTCTCACGAGGCAGGACCAATTTACAGTTAAAGAAAACTCAGTAATGTAATCGTAATATATTACATTCTGTAATTGGAACTTTTGTGTCGAATAGAACACAAGAATAGAATGTAAACGTTAAACTTAGACACCTTTTAAACACTTTTAAGTCTGGTTTTATATTCGTCAATCGTGTTTCCTAATTAATTACGACGGAGCCGTCTCGACAGTCAGAGCTAGAATAGAAATATACAGCAACATTTTCCCTATCGACTTCAACGGCCTTTCATGCCAAAAGGTGTTGTTAAACAATTGAATGTAAGGTTCACTTAGAAATTAATACAGCGCCACTACAAGAGAAGACTAAAAATAGCCGATGTCTGCGCTAGCTTACGTGTTAATTTTCATTAAGGAAATTAATTCATAAGGCGATAGCGTCCAAACAATGAACATATGAATTGTAATTGTAATTGTAATTGTAATCGAACATTTATATAGCGCTGCTCAAAAATAATGAAACAATAGGAGTCACCGGTGATGGGCCCACGCACACACGTGGATCTAACCAACGGATTCTCATCCTTAGTTGACAGATAGCATCAAGTTCAAAGTCTACATGGTTGAAGCAGCGACGATAGTGTTTGAGCGACGACAGACGATAGCGTCCACAGCACACGCTCGAGCCACCGGTTGGACGAAGAGAAGGGATTCATCGCCTGCCTGTTGGTAAATCGAAGCTCCACCCAAGACTACCTTTCATCGCGTCATTGTCAACGGCTCCGGCAGCCACAAGATGTCGTAATACTTTTTTTCAAGTGATATTTGCTGCGCAATTTAGACACCTTTTTATGGGAAATCCAGTTATTACATAAACTCTCACGACTCTTTATAAGTTATCTTACTATAATAATTATGGCATCGTGGATAAGGTGAAGTCGTCGTAAACACCCTGGCAGCCACAGTGTGTCGTTAAACTCTGAACACTAACTGACCCAAATCAAGGTAACCTAAGCAGGATGCGATCGGTTTGAGGAGGCCAGTCCTCTTCCTCGCTGTCTGATCTTCCAAATTCCCCATAGAGTACCGTCACAATGAAACGTGGAATCTGTGCAGTGGCCGGTCCCTCATTCTGGAACTGGCTCCCATGCAATCGGCAGCATGAGCTTCTTCATTCCTTTTCTGTCTCGATTTCGCAAGCGATGGAAAACCATATAAATATGCACATGCAAAATCTAATCACTGCTGATGAAGGCTTTAAAGACGTCTTATGTCTGACGTTATTGTTGATGTCTTTAGATTTAGTTTGTATTTTCGCTTTATTTTCTTATAAATCTGTTTAACGACGCTGTGTCGTAACAAAGATAATTAGCTCGTCCTCCTCCTTTCTCCAGGTATGGATCTGGCACTACCACACCTGGAGAAAGAGGAGGATTGAATCTGTACCTCGATTACTTTCAGTGTTTTATGACATCTTGAGGCTGTCATGCAGAGCCGTTGATCATGGCGCCATCATTGCTTCGCTGAACACGAGTATAGAGGCGCTATATAAATATGGGACTGCAACTACCAGAGTACAGGCAGTGGCGACTTAATCTGGATTTATTTTTAGTATTCTACGATATTTTGCGGCAAACGGAGCCGTTAACAATGCGCCATCAAATCGATTAAAAAATTAAGAGAAGATAAACTGATTGAATAACGTTAGTAAAATATTTATACCTTAACGTGAACCCGTTTTAAAGGTGTCCAAATAGACAATCATGGGATTGTGTAACAATTCAACTTAATTTTAGGACACATTTCTTATCACCGTCATCGACCTCTGAAGCCATTTTAAGGGGTTGAAATGTTGGAATCAAATCTCGCCAGGCTCACGCTCTAATTTGCACTAGTGTGGTGCCAGTCCAAACGCAGGACTGAAGAGGAGGGCGACGCTAATTATCTTAATAAGTCGCCGGATTAGGGTTGCCAGGCAGTCTTTAGAATATTTCTCCATCCTACCTTAGAGCAGAGGTTGAATTGTTGGGGTTGAAGTTGGGAAGGTTCAAACCCAATTCATTTATCAAATTCCAGAAATTATCTAAATCCCCAGCACAGCTTTCAAATGGTTCAATGTATCTTATTTTGCTTAAATAGTTAAAACTGTCGTCCTGTTTTTTTCTTCTCATTTTGCATTTGTACCACTTCTGTGCTTTTAAGTCATAATATTTTGCTAGACCTACAAGTCTTCTGCGAAATAAAACTCAAGAGTTTTTCGATAAGTATTCTTCACTGTTCGGTTTCTTACACAGCAAAGAATCGAGTACTCCCACATTCACCACAGTTGCTCACGTACTGGCGCATCGGTTTTAGGTACGTAAGAAATTCTGGTAATGTAAGAATTCTTCAACCCTCCCAACTTAAATTAAACCCTGCTTCAGAGCTGCGTAGTACAGTGTCATCATTGTCTAGTCACAGATCTCTTCATTCTGCACTCTTCATTCTGCAACACAATGTGGTCTATAGTTGATCACCAGTGGAGAACCGACACAGTGCAACCTTGAAGCAGTGGTCGGTTCCTCATTCTGGAAGAGTTCTACATGTCATGCATGGAATATGAACTTCTTTCTTTCTTTCTTTCTTTTTTATGCCTTTATTCGCTTGTCTGTGGTCTTTTATAGCCAGATCGGGATGAGTTTTCTGAATAGGCGCTATATGAAAATGCACGATCAAGTTTAATTATTGTCGATGCAGAGTTTAAGGACGTTTCATGGTTGCTATTGCTGTTGACGTCTTTAAATTTATTTCGTCTTTTCATTTATCTCTCTTTAATTATTGTCGATGCAGAGTTTAAGGACGTTTCATGGTTGCTATTGCTGTTGACGTCTTTAAATTTATTTCGTCTTTTCATTTATCTCTCTTTTGAATCTGGCTAGTTGTTGATTTTCGACGCTATATCATAACGGAGATGACACCTCCCTCCTCCTTTCTCCTGGTTTTTGACTGGCACTACCACACCTGGGTAAAGAAGGAGGATTCACTCCGTAGTTGGATAACTTTCAGTCTTTGACGACATCTTGCAGCTGCCATATCCGTTGATAATAACGCCATGAACGGCATTAACGAGAGCGAATTGAATGAAGTTTAAAAGTTATTTATATCCAATTTGAAACCACCTTAAAGGTGTCTAAAATGGATGTTCTGTTATTATTAAAATATATAAAATAAATTTGTAACGCGCGCAAGGTCACACCGAAATGTAATGTAATGTAATGTAACAAGACATTTATATAGCGCCACTTTGAGTCTCACAGAAGCGCTCAACACGTGGCCATCAAAGAGCTGAAAAAGTGCGTCTTTAAAAGTCGAGAGAAAGCCATGTAACTTCACATGTAGCATTAGTGGCACGCACAGATGGCGGAAGAGTATTCCAGATCCGTGGCGCCGCAATCGAGAAGTCCCGACGAGCACAGGTGGTCGTTCGAAACGAAGGTATCATCGAGTCATTTAGCGAGGCAGACTGGAGAGCCTGCCGACCAGTTTGAGTGCCAATTGGAAGGCACAGTTCAGCAATGTAGTCCGGAGCAGTGCCAGTCGTAGCCTTCCAAACCAGCGTAGCGATCTTGAATTTAACACGATCAGCAACTGGAAGCCAGTGTAACTCACGCCGCATGTAGTCGGATATGTGTGAATATTTCGGCAGGTCAGCCAGAAGTCTGGCTGCTGCATTCTGAACGAGCTGAAGTTGACGAATGCGGAACTCAGGGAGGCCCAGGAGGACTCCATTACAGTAGTTAAGACGTGTAAGAACAGCAGAAGCAGTAACCAGAGTTTAGCGACATCTTACGGCTGCCATTCCAATTGTCGCTGATATTAGTTATGAAATCGTAGACTTCACATAGATATTGAGAAGCGGTTGTAGTTTCCACTGTCTAGCGACGGCTGCCAGACCGTTGACGTTGCCCCTCTTCTTTATCTACACTTGAGCCTGGGTATCACCCGAAGCGACATGGACGGAATTACTTAACTAACTAAAATAATACACTAAGTTTTGGTCATACATTAAACTTTATTCCGAACTGTAATTATTTTTAACATCGGTTTAAGCGTTTTAAGGGTGTCTAATCAGAGAGCTGCTTTATTCAGTGTTTAGCGACATCTTACGTTTGCCAGAATCATTAACGTGTCCCCTTTAGTACTTTTAAAATTTAGCATCGATGAATCCGCACTTTAACGACATCTTGTGGCAACAAAGGCTGTTGACGTCGGCAACAATTATGATGGCATAATATAGGGGTGGTAAAGACAAAACTAGACCTATCATGGGCGGTAGACTGTTAAGTGATCCTTCTGCGCTGTTTGCATTGCATTATACCAATCATCTTTGTTTTGAAGGCGTCGTTAAATGATGATGATGATGCGTTAAATATACATCATAATATAAGTCACCGCATAAAAGAGAGCAATAGATCAGTGTTTATGGTGATGGACTGTCGACTGAGAGATAGCAGATTGAAATCCGCGTAGGAAGTTTGCTTCGAGATTTTTCGTTTCATATGCCGAGGCAAAGATCATAAATTCGGAGACACTCTGAAGCCTTGACTAGCATCATGGTTAGAGTAATTGACTGCTTTTCTCGTTTTCTCTTTGTTCTTGTTCTCCTCCACCCCCACCTCCTCCTCCTCCCTCTCTCATTTTCTTCTTCTTGTTCTATGTCTATTCTCGCATACCTCGTGGTAACATTCTTCTTATTAACATTCTTCGTCTTTGCATTCTTCTGCTTAACATTCATTTTCTTAACATTCATCCTCTTCGCATTCCTCCTACTCAATCAGTTCCCTTCGAAGAATAGGCTACCTTTGATGACGTCATTATCAACGGCTCTGGCAGCCACAAGATGTCGTTAAACGATTTTCCAAATGATATTTACTACGCAATTTAGACACCTTTTTATTGGAAATCCCGTCGTTATAATAATGCTTGATGCCCTCAAAAGTAATGTTCCGTCTCTACCAAATCATGGTCCTTTTGGCCTTGTGTCCTCCGTCCGGCAGACAAAGCTATAGAAACCTGGGAAATGCCCGGCTTTTTGTGTGCTTTAGAATCTATGGTAAAAGTGCTAATTTATTTTGTTCAAAAGTTTCCAAAATGCAAGTTCTTTCTCAGAGTTAGGCCTACTTAAAATCTGCCAATATCTCTTCTCTATTCCTGAGCACAATGGCAACGTTGAAAGAATGTTCTCCTGATGAACGCTCGGTGGACAAAAGAGGAAACAAACTGTCTGTTAACTCTGTAAAGGAAATCATTGTTACAAAGTACAATAATTATGAAGAAAGGTTCTTGTGTTCAGTTCTATGCGTGTGTTATTGATAACGAGGATTTGCTGCGGTGATTTGGCACCTAAGGAAATACTGTGCATTATCAAGAAGGTGCACTTGATTGCCTAAATAAATACCTTGCAACATTATGATAAAAAGCCTCAATTGATTTCATACAGCTTTCCAATGTGACTTCGTTTCTTGGTTACTTAGGAGACCCACTGACTCCGGAGTGAAACAGTCTATGTGTCATCCTTTGTCCTCCTTTCTGGTTTTCTGTGTCCTCCTTAGGCTATCCATGTATCTGGCAACCATAATCATGAATAAGGTGAAGTCGTCGTAAACAACCACAGTGTGTCGTTAAACAATGGAAACTTACTGACACAGATCTCGTTAACCTAAACAGGGAGCGATGCGTTTAAGGAGGCCAGTCCTCTTCCTCAATGTCTGATCTTCCCATTAACAGCGTCCAGTTAAAGCAATCATTTTATGGGCGACGTCGTTGCAGAGGTCTTTATTCTAAGTAAGTAAGTATGTTCTTTATTATACCAGTTGTATAACCACACTCTGGTGTACATGCAGCTTACTTACTTACTCATCATCCTACTCTTTCCACCCCTCCTCCCCTAATATCATATCCGGCTTCAGCTTAAACCGTTCTATAAAATTCGCAATTCGTTGGAAAAGTCCAGAGGCAGTCCGAAAGGTAATGAGACCAGAAATGAGGCAACGGTTGATAATCAAGTTGAAACTTGTGAGCCTTACGTTTAAAGAACTCAATATCACAAAATAACTGACAGATCGCATAGAACTAGACTGTGGAAATGTTGAAATATGTCTACTGTCGCGCCTCTGATAGGTTTGCACTGCGAGAGGCGCTATATAAATTGATAGATACAATACAATACAATACAGTACAATACTCTTACGAAGACGTGAACCTCGTCCTCAATATTGACATTTCAACTCATTGGCCCATTATACTTTCGTGCAAATCCAGCAGTGACCAGTGTTAAGCGACAGCTTATGGCTGCTTGGGCCGATTACGTCGTCCCTCTTCTTTAGCTACACTTGGGGCTTGTACCACCAGAAAATATTGCATTGATGCAATTAATATTAACTAAGTAAGTTGTACCAGTGTCTAGCATTTAAACGTCATTTAAGCGTTAAAGAGTAGCCTATCTAAGATTAAAACTTCGATCGTAACTGTACTTATTTATAACATCGTTTGGGGCGTTTTAAGGGTGTCTAATTAGAATGCTGCTTCATTCAGGGTTTGCGACATCTTATGGTTGCCAGGTTCGAAAAACTTTACCTTACATTAACCCTCGGGCTACCAAGGGGGTGGTTGCCACCCCCTGGTTTTTTTTCATCTCAAACTTTTTCCGTATGGAATAAAAATTTGACCTTTTAGGTAGCTGCAGGGGGTTCATTTACACACGTTTTGAGGTAAAATGTGAGATGATATCTCACACCGTTCAAAAGTTATACCCAATATACCCGAGGTACCAGAGAGGGGTGGATACCACCCCCCTAGATTTTTGACTATATCTTATCCGTCATTTAATATTAAGGGACACAAATTATACCATTCTATAGAGAGAATGTGGGGCTACATTTCTATGGTCACTGAGTTGACCTGAGACAACCGGAAGTGCTCAAAATAAATAATAATACGCGTAATATGCGCGAAAAATGGCTGAATGGAAGCACTCCCCCTTAGTTTTTGTCTGTAGCGTATTCATTTGTCTTCCTGGAAGAGAAACAAAGATACCATTCTTTAGAGGGAATGAAGGGCTTCATTTGCATACCTACATCTTTGTCTTTTGAATACCGGAAGTGATCAAAATAAATAATAATACGCGTAATCTGTGTGAAAATGGCTGAATACAGCATTACAACGTAAACCGATATATATATGTATGGATATATATGTATGGATGTACATTTATACTATATAAACATGTGTAGGGATGATTATGTGTATCTTTTATACATAGATTAGTTTCAAAACACACATAATCTTATATTTGTTTATCCAAAAAGTACAAAATGTACGCAATAATATAAAATATTGCTAATTAATGGGTTCCGTTGTTAAAAGTGATGTAATTTCGAGGTGCATTCACATAATGTACAACTAAATATACCATTCTGTGCAGAAATGAATGCTGAATCCATTGCTTTATTACAAGTTATGATATGTAAAACCAAACACGAAATCCAGGGGGTGGTAACCACCCCCCTTGGTAGTCCGTGTTACAAAAAAAGCTTGGTAGCCCTAGGGTTAATAATCTTAGTAAATTTAGCATCGACGAGCTTTCTAAAAGAGGTGCTATATAAATAAAATCTAATTTCTGCCGATGCAGAGTTTACCGTCGTTTTATGTCTGGTGTTAATGTTTTTAGATTTAATTTGTATATATTCAGTTTTCTCTTCTGGAGACATTCAATTCAAAACTCTAGACCTATCTGTTTAGCAATCATATGCCTGTGATTGATTTGTTGAACTCATCTACGGCGCCCTTTCCTTCGGCCTCGGCTGTGCTACGGCGCTATGCAAATCGTCTTATTATTATTATTATTATTATTATTATATTATAATTAACACATTTGATTACTGCTAATGCTGTTTATCGTGGCTGTGTCATAACAAAGGCGATTAGGGTCGCCCTCGACATTTCTCCCCGCTTAGGACTGGCACTGCAAGTTTACAGAAGGTGACGGCTAAATCTGGATACCTTTTAATTGTTTAGCGACATCTTGTGGCTGCCAGAACCGTTAACAATGACACCAACGATGGAACCTACTTCACTGATTAGCTTGGTTAATAATTGTACGACATCTTTTGTCAACAAAGGTCGCTGACGTCGATCGAAATTATTTTAAACATTTCTTACTGTTCCTATGGCTTCATACGATTTATGTGGGGGGGGGATCTGAACGCACTCGATTGTATAACGTTAACACAACTATTTATAGCACAATGTTAACGCGTCTTAAAGGTGTTTAAATGGAGGTTCTTCAGCGACATTATTGGACTGCCTCGGCTGTTGATGTCAACCCTACATCATCTTATAATTTACCGTATAATTGCAATTACTTGTCTTATCACACGAGGTCTTCGGATTTCTTCTGCGGCCAAAAAAGTGAATTAGCAGGAATATCAGTTAATTTAGACGCGATCGATCTAAATTCAGAAATTTTAATGTTTAACTGTGAATCCAACGATGGACCGTTGATTTCTGACTAGACGCAGCGCTCGTGAATAAGCTGGTGCCCTGCGCTTGGCTTTCGAGTGGTGCTTAAGAAGTTTGGAGATTACGATTACGAGTTAGTTATCATCTAACGTCTTTCTTTGTTTATGATCTCTATCTTTTCCGCTATTTCTTGAAACGCTGGAGTTTTCCTATGAAGTTTACAGAATTTCACACAATGCGTTACTACATGCAAGATTGGAAGGAAAGAGAAATAAAGGCATACCAAGAAAACGCTGGATAGACAATTATATAAAATTATGAGGAAATAATATCACTTGGACTAACACTTAGGGAAGCACTGGACATGACAAATGTCCGATAACAATTGAGAGCGCTTATTTGTACCCATCACCGCCAAATGGCTGGCGTCAGGAGCTTATGATGATTATTATTGTATTATAGCAAATATCGATATAGGCCTATCCGAATTGAGGGCTTCTATAACAGTAAAAAAATCCTCTCATCGTCAACGGCCTCTGATGCCATAAATTGTTGGAATAAAATCCCGACAGGTAGCTGCGCGTTGCCTTAGAGTGGGATGATGCCAGTCCGGAGCTTGGATAGAAGAGGAGGGCGACGCAAATCATCTGGGTAATGACACAAGGTCGCTATGCAGAAACTACAATGCGTAGGCCTACAATCGCCAG
This sequence comes from Aporrectodea caliginosa, assembly GCA_020284085.1. Classification (NCBI taxonomy): domain Eukaryota; kingdom Metazoa; phylum Annelida; class Clitellata; order Crassiclitellata; family Lumbricidae; genus Aporrectodea; species Aporrectodea caliginosa. Next base: position 3,020,852 of record JACEVL010000024.1, read on the forward strand.
ATCTGCTAAACATAATTTTACATAAACGAACTTTCTCTACATGAACCCAGAAATCAGAGCAGAGAGTTCCAACGAGGGAGACATTGATTGGGTCAGAAAATAAAACGCAGTGAATTCTGCAATTATTATTTTCTGATCTTTGATTCAGTGTATGTGATTAAAACTGAGTTAGCTTTTTTGGTGGTAGAATAAATCCGAAAAATAATTGCAATAAAAAATTCATAATTATAAGATATGGATGAGTTGACATCAACGACCGAAGCAGTAGAATTATGTCGCAGAAGAATCTTAATTTAGACACCTTTAAAACGGTTTAATGATATGCTATAAAAAGGTTTTTAACATTATTCAATCAATAATGCGACATCATTTGACTCTGTCAACACTCTGACAGCCGCATGATGTAGTTAAACACTGAACAGTAATCCAGCTACAGATTTAGAAGAGAGAAATATTAAAATACAAATTAAATACAAATTAAATCTAACGACATCAACACAAATAGCAGACATTTATAGCCTACGTCGTTAAACTTTGCATCTGCAGTAATTAAACTTGTAAGAGTATATCAAAACTAACCGAACCGCAGAGTTTTAAACACTATAATGTCTGCTATTTGTGTTGATGTCGTTAGATTTAATTTGTATTTAAGTAGAAAAAGTGCTGGGGGAGAAGGATATGTAGAGTTGGGTGTCGTCTGCGTAGAAATGGTGGTCAACAGAAGAGGATTTTATGAGATGGCTTAATGGTGTAGTGTACAGAATGAAGAGCAGTGGGCCCAGGACGGAACCTTGAGGGACACCACAGCAGAGCGGGAGGGGTTGCGAACAATGACTGGATGCTTTAATTCGAGAGAGTGGAGGCTTAAAATAAATGTAAACAGTATTTTACGGAATCATTTAATATAGACGTGATAAATTATCTCTGACTGTTTGATAGAATAGAAACTAAATGCGCTGTTTATCAACGTCGATAGGAAAAGTACTTTTGTATAATTATTTGAATTCTCGCTGTTACTGGCAGATTAGATTCGGATTCGGCAGACTTCGCAAGTGACGATGTGTGTGTATTTCCTTTTTAACGACTAGCTGTGTGGTAACAAAGACCATGAGCGTCGCCCTCCTCTTTTATCCAGGCTTGGGACTGGCACTGTCAGAAAGCGAGCACGTGACGATGAGACGCGATTGATGAACAAATACCTTAAATGTAAAGCGTATTAAAGGTATATTCCAATTCCCAATGGGGTGGGGCCCAAAATAAAACCTGCTTAGGGCCACTGATATTCTTGGGACGGGTCTGACTATAAGAGCATGAATGTAGAGCTGTTACTGATTGAAAACAAATTAATTGATTAATCTCCAAATTTAACTTCGATTAATCGATTAAATTCGATTAATTTAGTAGATGATAGATACACAAAGGATGAAAACTGTTTAAAATGTAATCACTTAGTCAGTTACTACTTTCTTTCTATGAAGAACTTCAATCATTCGACATGTTGAAGGTGATACGTTAGCGATGTGTTTGAGCAACGGTAAGAGAACTGCTTACTACAATGAAGATAGTTACTTTTGTCGCCATCTTCGACTTTTCCACAGACTTTAACCTTAAATGCAAAATGGTCGTTTAATTTTCCACTCAAACGTTTCACATTATCGCTGTCGACATATTTTTTAATCGGGACATCATGAAATAAGTAAGAAAAATAATCTAACAAACCGAAATTACTCGATTAACATTTTTAGCGACTAATCGAGTAATTAATCGTTAAAATTCGCGGCCCTACATGATTGGCAACGAGAGAGATAGGCCTAGATTTGGTCGAAAAATCAAAATCAGTTAATTCTGAAAGCTGGCAATATTATTTCTGATTTTTTTTATTCAGTACCTGTGAATATTGATATTCCTCCCACTTTGAGCTTTTTATTGCTAGAAGAAATCTGGAGATCTCGAGCGATACGACAAGTAATAATAGCAATTATAAAGTAAATTAAAAGACGAGGTACCCTTGACATCAACGGACGAGGCAGTTATAACAATATTAAATACATAACTAAATTTAAACACCCGTAAAACGCTTTCATTATTTGTATATGTTCGCCAATTATGTTTCAGTCGTGGATATACGAGCTGTAATATGCCAACAAATAATCTTTGTCGGCGGAAACGGCCTATGTTGTCATAAGCTGCCGTTAAACTCTGGATCCATCCAATCGTGGATGTAAGAAGTTGCATTTCTGGTAAAAGGGGGGTGTAAGGAATCGAGGAAAATGATGAAAACCTGGCTGAACTGGCAAAGGCCATTGAAGCTGCTCATCTCAAAAGGATTGGAAATCCTGAAACCAGTAAACGACACTTATCACATTCCCACAGGTTATGGACATACCACCTTATATTCAGGCCTTTGACAGAAAGTTCAAGGTTTATAAATATGTACCAAAGCCAATGAGATACAATAACTGTCAACTTTTTCGTCATATCAGCTTCAAATGCCCTAATTCTGTAATTTGCAGTCGTTGCATTGAAAATAATTTATATAAGGATTGTCCCAATCAAGACATTAGGAAATGTATAGATTTTCATGGAAATCACAGTGCTGCTCACAGAGGATGTCCTGAATACGTTAAGACCCAGACAATTTTAAGAATCAGGGCTATACAAAAGGTAACTTATGCAGAAGCAGCTAAAAGATATAGTGCTCAAAGCGAGATCATGGTACATTCCACAGACGAACAACCAATGTCAATTACAGACACGTTAATTAAATGATAATGAAAATATCAATAATTATAATAGAGAAGTTAGTAATGACGATCAGTTAACAGAAAGCAATAAACCATTTCATACATATGGTCAAAATACAAAAGAATTCCTAAATTTCGATTGCAATAATTATAAGGCAATAAACGTGGTTCAACCGAAGAAAACCAATATTGAGGAATATGATGATCTGCCATGTAAACTTATGACATTTGTTCTGGGTGTTCTGGCATCAATCGACAAGTCCAAAGACAGAGTCGAAGCCAAAGATCTTATTTATTTGTGGTGCGGCCTCAGATTTCCTATTTGAAGACGAAATCCAGTTTAGATGGAAAAAGAAAGTTAACACTATTGTCATCTGATCAATATAAATGGCAATACTATAATTGTTTTAAAGGTGTGTAATGTGAACATTTGCATTATATGAAAACGACGCTGTATGACCTCATGCAAGACAGAATAATTATTATTATAATTGTTATTATGAATTTATTAAGCGCCACTGTATAGTGACCAAGAATCATTCGATGTCGCTGAGCAATTGTGAGTGAAGGACTTGCTCAAGGTCCCTACACAGAAACCGTTTCAGAGGAAGAGGTTCGAACCCATACTCTGTGTGTTGACGTCACCTCTTAGTATAACAGTTTCCATTGTTTAAAGACATCTTATTGGACTGGCATTGACGACGACCTCCTCTTTTCTCCAGGGTTTGGACTGGCATTACCACAGTACGTACAGTGGCAGAGTTATTATATTTTCTTCAATAACTTAATTTAATTAATTCAATGACCAAAAGGCAATTTATTACCACTTTCCACAGGATTCTCGATTCTGGAGGTTCTCATTCAGCGACTCTTTATAATTCCAAACGTTCAATGACATCCTATGGTTACCATGGCAGTTGACGCAGTTAAAAACAATTAATTGTATATAAGATAAATTTTCTTGATTGCAGTTCTTCGTTCAATGGCGTCATTGGTTTGCATGCGTATGAATATTGTAGTTGCATAGTTGCTGTTTAACGACATTGATACATAGCAAAGATGATTAGCGTCGCCCTCCTTCTTTTTGATAAGGCTGGGACTGGCATAACCAGAGAACAGTGTCACAGTTTGCATGCGTATTTTTAGATGCTTTTGGGTTCATGCTGTAACGTTGAGAAGATACAATGTTTCCTAGCCACACCAGTAGCTGAGCTTTGAACCCAAAAGAGGGCTATTATAGTCAATGTTAGCACCTTTCTAAAGGTGTCTAAGTTGTCTAAATATTTTTGAGCGTGCTTATTTTATGTGCATCCAGACTAGTGGTGTGTTTTTCCTTCAACATAAAGCATCCAATTTTACACTTGGATAAATTCAGTCAAAGCCTTAAATTCTCACAGTGCCAGTTAGAAGCCTGGACAAAAGAGGAGGGCGACGCTAATCATCTTTGTTTCGACGCAGCATCGATATACAGTAAATACTAATATTATTAATGAACCTGAATATCTCTGAGTTGGTGTAGTAGATTTTGACCGTTTAATATATCGACATTAAAGCTAATTTGTAAACATTTAAGTCAGAGGTGGGCAAACTACGGCCCGCGGGCCAAATCCGGCCCGCCAACGCTTTTTATCCGGCCCGCCAACACATTTTATATGGTCCAAACAATTCTTCAGAAAAGTAAAAAGTCATAAATTTCAGACCGTAAGAAGAATTTCTCATGCTGCTTTCTTATTATTTTGCTATTCCTGTTTGTATTATTTGGGAGCAAACATTTTCAACTATGAAGATAGAGAAATCCAAGTAAAAATCTCAGTTAGCTTATCTAAATTTGAACTCCATAATACGAATGTGAACTTATCACCTCTCGAAGCCGTTATTATCGGCTTATCCAGCTCCGAGTGGTTTCGCGCTCTTTCTCATGATGCCCTAGTGGCTCTTGTCTTGAGAAGAAAATAGTTATCAAAAGAGCCTGTTTGGTCACAAAAAATGAGTAGAACGCCTGCCAGAAAAGAAATCCAATTCAGGAAAAAAAGAAAGAAAAATGATGATAGACATTATACGAAAATGAACTTAATCCGACAGAAACTTTAAAATGTCAACATCCTATCAGAAACGGAATCAAAGACAGGAAAGGAGAGAGAAAACTTATGAGAACATTATAAGAAAATGAACTGAAATACATAAAACACTTTAAAGACGTCAACAGCCTTTGTAGCTATAAGATGTCGTTAAATATTGGATTAAATAAAAGTAGAATGCGCTGTAATATGCTAAACATAATAATAATCTTTGTCGGCGGCAACATCCTATGTTGTCATAAGCTGCCGTTAAACTGTGGATCCATCCAGAATCTACAATTTCAAGCATAGAAGAATGGATGACAAAGTACGGATTACGTCAAAGGCTTCAACAGTCAAAATATGTCGTAAAAATGTGGACAATAATAAACTAAGAGCTAAAATTGCAAGTTGAATTTAGACACCTTTAATTAGTTACGTCTTAAGCTATACATTAAAAAATTGATAATTTCCGACACTCAGTAGATCCAGATGATAAATAGTCGTCTTACGTCAACGGCCTAGCAGCCGCAAAATATCGCCAGGAAATATAAATTACTATGTTAAATGAAACGTTGAACTTAAACACCTTTAATTAAATACTTCTTTAGGCTACGCATTCAGTAATCGAGTTGAAAGCAATAAGTTTGAACTGTGCCAAAATAATTGTTTTACGACGTCAGCATCCTTTGCTGCCATAAGATGTCGCTAAACTTCGGACTGTTTATTATTCCAAACGTTTAGCGACATCCAATGGTTGCCATGGCAGTTGACGTCTTTAAAAAGATTATTAATTGTATATCAGTTCATTTTCTTGGTTGCAGATCTTCGTTCATTGGCGTCGTTAGTTTGCATGCGTATATAGCTGGGTAGTTGCTGGTTAACTACATTGTGTCATAGCAAAGATGATTACGTAACCCTCCTTCTTCCTATACGCCTGAGACTGGCACTACGAGAGTACGGACAGTGGCCGTTGCTATGTTGACAGGGGTTAGGCCAGTTGCATCATTGAATTCTGAACCCGATTGGCCGATATAATAGTCAATGTTAGAATCTTTTTAAAGGTGTCTACATAATCATTGGGCTTGTAATTATGTGCATCCAGAGTAGAATTGTGTTTATCCTTCAAAACATGGAATCCACTATTACACTTAAATAAACTACGCCACTGCCGTACTCCGTTGGTGCCAGTCCCAAGCCTGGACAAAGGAGGAGGGCGACGCTTATCATCTTTGTTAGGACGCAGCATCGTTATACAGTAAGTTCTACTACAATTGACCTAAAAATCTATGGTTTGGTAGATTGTGACTGTTTACTATATTGACATTAAAGCTAATTAGGAAACAATTAAGTTGTACAAGAAACAATGAACTTATTCTTCAGAACGATTTAATCTAATCACCAGCAGATATCGTTTAATTATTTCATTGTGGCATTTTGCATCTGATGTAACCAAACTCCACATGTAGCAAAAACTTCGTACTTGTTCTACATCCTCGACATTAATAATTAGTACAGGTACATAGTATTGTATTTAAAGATTTTACGATCAAAGACGCTTCCAACGGCCGAGGTAGTCCAATAATATCGCTGAAGAATCTCAATTTAGACACCTTTAAAATGGTTCAACATTGGGATATAAAAACTTCTTTAACGTTATTCAATCAATGTTTCTTGAGAATGATTAGTTGACTCTTTGTCAACTGCTGTGGCAGCCGCAAGATGTCGTTAAACACTGAAAAGTATTCCAGCTACAGATTTAGAAGAGAAAAATAACAAAATACAATAAAGAATTTAATTAATTAATAAATAAAATCTAAAGAAATCAACACAAATTGCAGACATAAGACGTCGTTAAACTCTGCATTTGCAGTAATTAAATTTGTAAGTATATATATCAATGCAGCTCGTTACGCATATTTTAGTTAGATAGCTGACCATACTTCGTGATCCTAACAATTAACCGAACTGAAGGGTTTTAAATACACTGTGAAAGTTGATTAATTCGAGAGAGGGAGAGGTTTAAAATAAACGCACACAGGATTTTACGGAATCACGGAAGATGGACGTCATAAACTATCTGTCTGACAGTTTAGCTGAATGGAAACTAAATGCGTTGTTTATGGACATCGTTAGGAAACGTACTTTTGTGTAATTATTTGAATTCTCGCTGTTACTGGCAGATTAGATTTGGATTTAACGGACTTCGCAAGTATCGACGAAACGCGATCGATAAACGTATATATACCTTAAATGTAAAGCGTTTTAAAGGTGTGTTCCAATTCACAATGAGGTCGGTCCTTAAATAAAACCTGCTTAGGGCACCAGATATTCTTAGGACAGGCCTGACTATCAGAGCATGAATATAGAGCTAGTACTGATTAAAAACAAATTAATTGATTAATATCCAAATTTAACCTTGATTAATCGATTAAATTCGATTAATTTGGTAGATGATACACAAATGGTGAAAGACTGTTTCAAATGTAATCACTTAGTCAGTTACTACTTTCTTTCTATGAAAAACTTCATTCACTCGACATGTTGAAGGCGGTAGCGTCCAAACAATGCATAGAAAACCAGAGCGATCACTGCAGGGGTAGGTCCACGCACACACGTTGGACCAAACCATCCATAGCTCACATATAGCATCAGGTTCATTTTTGACCCATAGCGCACTTTGCGAGCGTGCCATGTAGCACCCAGTAACCATTAAAGGAAGATATTTTATGACATCTATGGCATTGTGGCCGCAAAGTCATAGAAGAAAAATCTTATTAATAGCTGGTCAGGTATAGGAGTTATAGCAGCCAATACCTAGAACGTCGGATTGGGGTCATTTTTGACACATAACACTATTACTGCAAATGCCTATTTTTCTAGTGCATACCTTATATTAACCTTACATATTTATGACGACATTGCAAAGCTCATATTCTTCCCGCCATTTGTAAACAGTTTTGTTTATTGTTTCAAACACAATTGATATAAAAACAGCTATATCTGAGGGTTATCGATACCTGCGCTAAAATGAGTCGTCGTGTACGATATAGGCCTGCAGCAAACCAAGCCCTTCGTTTGATTCAAGAAATCGGTGAGGACACTTCTGTTTATCGGAAGACAATGATAGTGAGGCCTCTGTCTCAGATACCGGAATACAAAACCTGTCTATTGAGACCAGTAGCAGGTCTTCTGTTTCAAATGTCGAAAATGATCATGGTGGACAAGACGAACCGTTAGCATTAGAAAAACTGAAGTTCCTATATCTCTGGATGTGTGTGTGTGTATGTGTGTGTGTGGTGCATGTGGTCGAGAGGTGCACGTGGTCGAGGACGAGGTCGTGGTTACAGATGGGGTCGCTCATCATTTCAACATCGTGAAAACCCAAATGTAGCAGCTACAGAAACCAGGCAAGCATCAAGGGATGGCAATGTCTGGATTTTGATTTCACCCGATGATGCACCTCGTCGAAGGCTAAGAAGTTAGAACGTGCTCAGCGAAGTTTCAGGACTAACGCTGTTTGCGACACAACAAATAAGGAAAGATTCTATTTTGATCGCTTTCAACTTCTGTTGATGAATGTATAATGCGTCACATCATCCAACGTTGCACTGAAACAGAAGCACGAGCGTGTCTGGGAGACGACTCATGTTCAGTACCGCTTGAAGAACTTGACGCTTCTAAATAGTACCTTCAGGCACTTTTAGGGGAAGCATAAATAAATTAAAAGTTTAACATTCTGAAAGCTTATTACAATGATATCAGTAAATCATTCAGTTATTTTCAGGACTCGGGCAAAAATGCGCGGTGCTTCTGCGGCGGAAAATTCCGCCACGCAGTGCATGAATTAATTACTTCTGCAACGCAAAGTGTTTAGCATTTTATTTAATGACAACACTAACCATAATCCTGACCCTAACCGACCCTCACGACGCCAATTGATATAAGTAACACAGTTTGTATAATGCGCATGCGCCGAAGACTACGCATGCGCAATTGTCTCCTGCCGCGGAATTGTATCAAAAATACTACTCATGGGGCGGAATTTTCTGCTGCAGAAGAATTATCCTTCAAAAATACATGGTTTCTATAAATGAAACTGTATGGGTCAAAAATGACCCATTCCGACGTTTTAGGTGGTACAAAAGAGCCGACGTTCTAGTGTTAAAAGTCTACATGGATCAAGAAGCGTCGTTAGTTTTGGAGCGACGTCCGCAACACACATTAACATCACCATCCAGCAGTTCTACATTAGTTGAAGACGGCGCACGTCCGGCTATCCCTCGAGCCGCAGAGGTGCACGTAGAACAGATATTCATCTCCTGCCTGTTGGTAAATCGAAGCAACACCCGTGACTATCGGTCGATGTCACTGCAACGACCCACGCGGTTCCTACTCCCGACAACAGATGGCATACGTCAGTGCATATTTTAACTGTATAACTACTGGGACAAATGTCCCAGTAGTTTTAGGATTTGCTCCAGTAGTTTTAGGATTTGTCCCAGTAGTTTTAGTGATTTTTCCAGGTAATAGGCCTACTCTGCTTTCAATTTTAGTCAGTGGCGTAACGAGGGGGCGCAAAATTAGGCTTCTGACAATTTTTGTGTATAAGAAATTAAGAAATCAGGCACGAATAGTTACTAAGTAACTACTATTATACATGAGTCTTGGAAGGAAAATGAGAGGCTTCTGGCAATTTTCTTCTGGAAAAAAAAGACGGAAAAGCAAAAAAGTCATTAGAAATTTTGGCGGAACTAAGAAAGAAAATCTTTCCCCCTAGTTACGCCACAGATTTTAGTTTCCAATGACATTGAAAGTAGTGGAGCAGACTTTGTCCCAGTAGTCAAAATCCGTTAAAATATGCACCGGCATACGTGGTCAATAGGTCGCACAATCGACGAGTCAGGCAACATGGGTGATAATCATTTAAGCAGTGACGTAACTTTGTTCCATGAAGTGATGGTGAACATTCCCTATATAATAATTCCCTCGCCGCCAACTTCTCTCCGCTTCCTTATATTTTTACAAACTTGGTATGATTCTGTCAGCTACAACAAGACGGACGACGTCATCAATTTATTAAATACATTTAAACAATTAGTAAGTAAGCTAACGTGAGCACATTTATCATAAAATATCCAGGAATATACCGCCGTTAATTGTCGATACCTGAGTTTGCCTTAACCCTTTCAGTCCTACCCATTAAAAAATTCAAATCCTGGATGAAATTGGACGAAAATAATTTTTTTATTTCTTTCATAGTTATGATTAAAAAAATCAAGAGTAATTGCTAAGTAAAGTAAACGAAATTAAACGAGCAGTTCAAAGCTATTGTTTGGGAGAAATGTGCAAAGAATTTTGTATTATTATGAACAATTCCATAAAATTTGTGATAAAAAAATAAGTTTTTATCACTCCACTGTCATCGCCATCGTCGCTTTCTAAATTAGCAAAGTGATACACCACTTCTTTCAAAGTGTACATTTTTCTCTTATGTGACATGGTTTCCGATGTTTAGGCTATGTAATTTTCTAATAAAATTATTATTTCTATTTACACAGTCAAGAAATAAACATACAGTTTCAGAATACACATATTTTCATACGTCATAGTAGGTTATCATTTGTTCGCTACTAGTGCGCCACCTTGCGGAGATTATAGATGTAAACTCACGCGCTAGTAGGCCTATCTCACATGTAATATTCCCAGTACTTGCTATTGAAAAATCGAAAGACCAACGTTATAACAGAGTCTATGTTATGCCGCCGGATTAATCCGGCGTGCAAGGGATTATAATTATTTTCGGTCGCCGGATATATCCGGCGGCCATGGGATCGAAAGGGTTAAAACAAAACAAACAAATGTAATACTTCAGCACATGACCAAAATGTAGGCCCTATTTGTGACCAGACTCCACCGCCACAATATAAAGTCACGTATAAGCCTGTTGCTGTAAATAGGTAGGATTTTACGTAGCCTAATATATGCGAAATGTGGATATGGAGGAAGATGCAGAGAATATCATGGATAGAGAAAAGGACCAACGATTGGGTGCGCATGAGTATCGGAATTGAGTAGGAAGAGACACTACAACAAACAGTGCTAAGAGCAAAGTTGAGGTTCTTTGGGCATGTCATGCGATCAGATGGATTGGAAAAGGAAATGATGTTAGCACATGGAGAGGGAAGGAGAAAACAAGGACGACCAAGGAAAAAGTGGATGGACGAGATACATGAAACAACTGGAATGAATTTGGCAGAACTGAGAGATGCGACGGCGGACAGAAGGAAATGGAGAGGCTTGATCATGACGGTCGCTAGAGTTCAAGGAACTGACAGCACAAGGTAACAAGGTAATATAGAAATCATTGAATGCAGACTTTTATATACTATCTTCCGGACGGATTGGTCGAGTGGAAACTAAAGGAGCTGTTTATGGACATTAAATATTAACACAAAAACTGTTCATGACCAGCTGATTATTATAGCCTCTAGAAATCTAAATCTGCACTATGAGAATGAAAATGTTATGTAAAGCGTTCGACCAGAAGATCAATTGCTATCGTCGAAAATAATCAAACGCGCTCTTTACACACCTTTAAAACACTTTCTCCACCGCTATAAATTCATTCCCAATGTCATACACAAATTTAAGAGCTGTAATATGCCAAAAATAATCTTTGTCGGCGGAAACGGCCTATGTTGTCATAAGCTGCCGTTAAACTGTGGATCCATCATACACAAATTTCTTTGATCCCTAAATTAAAGCGATTCATTACGCAGTTGACTTACTCAACGAATGACTAAAATAATATTACCCACCCCCCCACCCACCCTACGTTTCTGTGCATAAAATTTTTATATCATATATCATATGGAATATAATTTTTTCATTTTAGGTAGCTGTAGCAGGTTCATTTGCGCACATTTTGAGGTAAACATCATGGTGGTATCTCACGCCTTTCAAAAGTTATACCCGATATACCTGAGGTACCGGTGGGGTTGGATACCAACCCCCTTGGTTTTTCGACTATAGCGTATTTATTTTCCTTCCTGGAAGAGAAACAAATATACCATTCTGTAGAGGGAATGCAGGGCTACATTTTCTTGCTTACTTTTTTGTCTTTTGAAAACTGGAAGTGATCAAAATAAATTATAATACGCGTTATCTGTCTGAAAATGGCTGATGCAACATCACAACGTAAACCGATATTTCTACATAAACGTTTGTCAATAGCTACAGATTTAGAACCTATATTAACTGAAACAGATACTGAAGATGAAGTGAGAAGCCAGTTTACAGGAAGCATTCACGCAAAACAACGGGAGTAACTTGCAAAAAATGCAAGGACCACTTACATATTTGACTGCCGTGAACAATAACGTAAAGGCTTGTTTCATTTTGCCTTTAGATTTCGCTACAACTAAACAGACTATGGACTAGTTTGTAGGCTATTGTTACAAATTATGTTTAAAATGTTCTTCGATACATAGATCAGTTTAAAAACACACATAATCTTATATTTGTTTATCAAAAAAGTACAAAATGTACGCAATAACATAAAATATCGCTAATTATGGGTTTCTGTTGTTAAAAGTGATGTAATTTCGAGGTGCATTCACATAATGTACAACGAAATATACCATTCTGTTCAGAAATGAATGCTGAATATATTGCTGTATTACAAGTTATTATATGTGAAACCAAACACGAAATCCAAGGGGGATGGTAGCCTGAGGGTTAAGCAGCAACAAACCAACCAAACATACTTTGGATTATTTAAATCATTATTTAAAATCGAAAATTAAAATCCGTTCTTTGTCAGCCACAAACAGTCGACCATTTGACTCGTCCAGATGAATTCTCCATGGATTTCGTAATCCGTGCTTAGCTTTTGTGAGAATTGCTCTCTGAAATTTCATCTCCAAATCCAATAACAAAACCCGATTGTACATCAGATCAGCGACCATCAAGAATCCATTTCCATCGACAGACAAAAAGACTGGGTAACCCATTTGTTCCACGGTCGATCCAGATCTACCATCGAATGACTTCTTGAGTTTCCCATCTGCATCCACTGAACACACTTTACCATAAACACTGCCATGACAGACCGCAAAATGACCATTGGTCAGTTTTATTGCATGAAATGGATCACGAATACCTGCGTCTAATGATAGATTTATTTCACGAAGCAATTGTCCATCTGGCGAATATTCATTTAATTTATATTCCATAAAAACAGTTAAAATGACATTCGAATCATCTGTAACAGACAGACCGTGTCCCCAATCGTCTCCTGTTGACCATTTCTTTATTAATTTTCCATTTGGATCAACTCTCAAGATTTTCTTCGACTGACTGAAGTATTTGTAATCAAAAATGTAGATACATTTATTTCTGTTGCAGGATGCGATGTCCCTTGGAGAAATTAATTCCTTCAAATTCCACTGACGAATGAAACAGAATTTCGTCGAATCATAAACTTCAACTTCTGAACTTTCTTCACTCACAACAAACAATTCTTTGTCTAAGATCGTCAATCCTTCGATGCTTTTGCTTTCTTCTGCTGTTCCGAACCAACCTTTCTCCTTCTTTTTACTGGCTTTTGTTATGATCGTCTCAACTAAAACAGGATCCGATTTGTATCGAAGTTCAGCTGAAAATATAAAAAAATATTGTTAACTAACGGTATCTTAATGTAATGCACAGCTGTACTGCTATTAGGCCTACTGTATATTTATCTAGATGCGTCCAACTAGGCTGAAAGGAACATAATTATTACATCACATCAAGTAATATTTCAATGTCATTAACACCAGGTCATAATTTTTTAGAATGGTTTGCAAATTATATTATAAATCAGACAATTCAGAGTTCAAATTGCAAGTAAATCCTAAACCTATGAGTGGCGTTAATTACTAATCTAGATATATTTTATAATCTTATATGAACCTCTATGTGATGAAACGTCATGTTTCCTGTCCGTTAACAGCGGAGGAAGTTCTTAGAAACGGCTTCAGAATCAAGAGGGTTTCTTGTCTGGCGATGAGTTGTAATCTGTCGAGCGCGGTCCTGAGTTCGGCAACGCGGGCGTCGAGGGCCGAGGGGAGGGCCTCCGCCGACGACAGCGGTGCCCCCGAAGCGTGGCCGATGAAGGACTGACCCGGGCGAACTGCCGTAGGGAGCTCCGGTTGGTGTCGTTGAAGTCTAAGTAGGATGCAATGAATTCGCATTTGTTACGGTTGAGAGTGAGTCCTAGACGCAAGCATTCCCTTTCGATTGTGTCAATATCCGCCTCCACCACCCCAGGGTTCCCACCCAAGGTGAGGTCATCGAGGTATCCAAAGGCCAAGGGTGACAGTAGACCGTTTAGGATCGGCTGGAGAGGCAGGCAGAAGAGTAGGGTTCTCAAGGGGTCGCCCTGTTGTGAGCCTTCCTGTGATACAATGGCAAATCTGCCGAATTGAAGAGATGACGACTAGGCCATGACTCGGCGTAGGCAAATTGGCAATACGCGGCCAATTCAGGGATGATAATTATCAACCGATGCCAGCATAGAGTCTCGATGTAAGCTGTTGAATGCGTTCGAGATGTCCAGCTTCACAATGATTGATCCCGGTTCCATGTTGTTCAAGAATCGCCTGGCGGCGTGGGTTGCGGCCTCGCAGCCCCCGGGGACGCCCACTCCCAGTTGTTTTGGGGCCAAATACGGCGTGACGCGCGGGATGGCGTATGGGTTGGCACATTTAGAGGCGAGTCTCTTATTATTATTATTATTATTATTATTATTATTATTGTTATTATTATTATTATTATTATTATTATTATTATTATTATTATTATTATTATTATTATTATTATTATTATTATTATTATTATTATTATTATAACACTTATAATAATTCAGTAAATGTTATTTTGATGGCCTTTATACAGGTTTACATCAGACTTGCGCTTAATGATAAAATTGGAAAAAACTAGGAGCATGATAAGCGTCTGCCCCGGTGCCAGCATCGGCTCTCGACGCCCATGGCAATTTGACTGTCTTTAATTAGGCTTCTAATTTTCTAGGCCCCTACTTAAGGAATTTCTACTTAGAGCCTAAGTAGGTTTTTTACGTAGCATAACATATAATTTGTTGCGATAGGCTACACTAACTTCTCGAATGAAATGGACAAATCTAAAGTAGGGCCTTCAGCTTTTGGAAATAATACCATAGTCGGCTCATGGGCTTTCTGTGAGCCGCCATTAAATTGCACTAAGTAACCTCTGAAGGCCTACCGAGTAATCTCTGGTTTTCTTTCGCTTGCACGATCATAAGCTGTTCTTTCTCGTGTTGTTCTTGTTTTAGAAACTCTTCAAGGCTCAAAATCTTCTCTCTGTTCTCTGAAACATCAACATTTACTGATATTAAATAACTAAATTTTCAAATATAAATAAGGTCTACGAAAGCCGGGGTGTTCTTAGATTACCTGCGAAGATGGGTAACCTACTTTAGGATTTATTATTGACTGTATTGGTAGGCCTAGGATGCAGAGACGCGAGATATATTAGGCAATGACTAATAACTAGGCTTAAGCGATTATTTCAAAGACATTTGAAAGCCAGTCGTTGGCTGGTGGAATTCCACGTGGAAGTCTCTTTTGACACGTTTCTTGCAATCAACCCTACGTTACCAGACAAAAATGTTAATACCGCATAATGTGACACACACGCCACACATTAGGCCTACATACATAATTATAGTAGGCACCTATGACAGAGTTTTGCATAGATAGTTTTACGCCACATACCGTTCAGTAGGTTTTTCGGACGAAAACTTTGTGAATTACTCATTCATACAATCAGTGCTCCACCAGGAAAAAAAATAAAGTGGTGCACACACAGTTAAACCAGGAGATGGTGAAGATGTTTCTAATTTCAGGTCAATTTCGTTCCAAGGCTTTTGAAATACTGATGCATGAAAATGAATATCTTGTACGCTACTCTTCTATCTTAAGACAATCCGTATTTAAACCTGATTTCATCAGTTCAGACTACTTTCTGATAATCTACTTGTTTTTCATTGCAGCAACACTTAACCATCCCTAAGCTCCCTCGGCTCATTTTATGTTTTGACTTAGTGAGTTGCTATTAGCCTAGCCTTCCTCCTTTCTACAGGTTTTGGACTGGCACGACCACAGGTAGGGCGAAGTCATTTTATAATCTGTGTTCTTCCATTAATTAGCAATCAATCAATCAATCAAAATGTTTTTTGCAACCAATGAAACAGTATAATCAGGTATACTTATTGTAAATTGGCTACAAAAAGGAGGCCCTAAAGGGATTAAAAAATCCCGCTAAATAGGGAAACCAAATTACTGATTCAATTAGATGATTAATAGTGGCCTTAAAAGAAAGATTATCATTGCAGACATACTTGCAGTAGTCAAAGGAAAAAGCAAAAAAAGCAAAAAAGATACGAAGAAACGAAAACAGGAAAACAAGACTAAAACAGTTTCTCAACACTGTTGAGTTAATATACAATTTAAAACAAAAATACTTAACTACTAAGTAGAGATTAGATAATACCATGCACAAACGGTCGAAAGGTCAGACAAGGTCGTTTATATAGTACATTCTATAAGGTAGGTTCTTAATTTGTTTTTGAATAACCAGATGCTGGAGGATAAACGTATTTCCTTAGGAATTTTTCCCAGATCGCTATTCCAATTGATTTAATTAATAGAGAAGAGGCGTGTGTTCGTGCGGGCATATGTACGGCGATAAGCGCTAGAGTTTCTAGTAAAATACGGATGGACCTGAGATGAGGGTTGAAAGATGTTTGTAACTAGAAGGCAGAAGGTTTCGGTCAAATCGATAAATAAATTATTTTTATTATTATTATTATTATTATTATTGTTATTATTATTATTATTATTATTATTATTATTGTTGATGTTGTTGTTGTTGCAGTTGTTGATGTTGTTGTTGTCGTCGTCATCGTTATCATTATCATCATCACCACCACCACCATCATCATCATCATCATCATCACCACCACCACCATCATCATCATCATCATCATCATCATCATCATCATCATCATCATCATCATCATCATCATCATCACCATTATAATTATTATTACGCATTTAATTTTTCATTCCCTAACTCTCTTTCTCTGTCGATTTTGTTAAACTTTCACACAAGATCAATTTCGTTACTTTGTTCTGCAAATTGACTTTGTGTGCTTCTTTCCTGTTTCTTCAAGTCAATCATTTCTGAAAATAACAACAATAACCTATAGCTGACGATATGATGTGCCCGTGCCTAGCCTATATGGGTATAATATTTCACAACCGGAGGCAAATTAGATAAATGTCCGTCTTCTCCTTTCGGTGGCTTACACAAAGTATAAAATTAAAATTTTTAAATACATCATAGGGCATAAGTTAGTTATAAAAAATCACTTATGTTATATTATGTAGATGATTAGTATTAGAAAAAATTATAAAGTCCAATTTTAACCCGAAATTGCATTGTCCTTTCTAATGGTGCGTAAATTCAACGATAAGTTAGGGTAACAGTTGAAGCCCTGAACTGATGTTTTATAATTTTTAGATCATTAATTTACATAATATCCATTGCTCCATATGGTTTTTATTAACTTATTAACGAACTAAATAATTAAAAAATAAATAAAACCCTATGTCTTCAAATATTGCTTACATCTCCGTTACGAATGAGTTTCTGCCATCTGTGGAGTAAATTGAAAACTCAATTTTTTTAATTGACATCTTCTATAGCCGAGAACATTTCTGCGTTGATTTTACTAAAAAGAAATCAATATGGATGTTTGCTTCTGTTGACAATTTTCGAAAATTTATCCGGTAGTGCTATAGTGTAAAAAGATTTACAACTCTGTGGATGTAATTATTGCATTTTGCGTATATATATAATTTTTTTCAAAAATAACATTGCCACTATAAACTGACTATTTTTTATATCTTAACTCGCCCGGTAAGCGTGGAGACCTAATTATGAATATTTTACAACTCCGTTACTACAACTCCGTTAATTTATTTTTCTATTAAAATGAATTTATTTAATGGTACATGTAGATAATTTATTGTCATAATCATTTATTTTGCTGTGTAATAATTTAATGCACACTTAATACTCATTAATCACTAATTATAGACAGTGGCGGTATCCTGTCATGTGTATTTATTACGTTACGGAGTTGTAAATATTTAGGAATGAAAGTTGTATGTGTTTCACATAAGCTTAGTAAAAAAACTAAAATGAAAAATTAGGCCAAATCTGTCAAATTTAAGCTCTGCTCAATATTAAGTATGCTCCAGCACTGCCATGCAAATATTTGTGTAAGAATTTTTTAAAATTTTTCATGACTTTTTTCTCAAATTCTATTTCTGAATTTACCTCCGGTTGTGAAATATACCCATATGCCTGGTTTCATCCGCGCGTTGGTGTTTTGCTGGACAGCAGGAGCGCAATAGACTACATGTACAGTCCTTGATGGACCGCCTGGTCCGACTACGCTACCTACCAGAGGATAACCCAACATTAGAACAGCTATGTAGAACGGCCGATGGGAACCTCTTTACTGCTGCTTTGACGGACCCGAGCTATGTTCTGAACCCGCTCCTCCCTCCTGTAAAGACACTCCTATATTCCCTGCGTCCTAGACTGCATGACCGAATTGTCCCACGGGCAGATAACTTAATGAGGAAAACGTTTTTAACAAGGATGCTTTATAATGTTTAATTTCATGTAAACCAAAGAACGGTTATGCAGTTGGATAAATAAAGAATATACTTACTTGCACCGAAATGCATAGGTTATGCCTTAAAACGGAAAGGTATTTTTAATAGCCCTCGTGGACGCATTTAGAGAGTGGTTTCTCAAATAAATTCATTGCTCTCATTAAAGAGTAAAAATGAAGAAAAATACGACAGTTTCCAATGGAGACCCCAAAACTTAAACCCCCTCGGAAATTTTTTCTTAGCTACGCCCCTGTTAGGCCTGTGTTGTGCACAAACAATGGACTCCATCATACTAATTTTTTAATAATATGAAGAACTCAGAAGTTCATTCTGTCTAATTTTTGCTTGAACGGGGCCTTAACACTAGAAGCACCGAGAAATCGAACTTCCTAGAAGCACCAAGGGGTCATTTTGACCCCAAATAATTTATAATGCAAAGTCAATTGCAAATTCAATGAAATTGACTATCAACTTTATTAACATAAATTACATGAGCATAAACAAGTGTAATAAGTAAGTTGGAATGGAATAATAGGAGATCCTCTCCTCTCACCAGATCTCCCTATCCTCTCGCCAGACCTCCTCCGCTCTCACTACATCTACTATCCACTCACCAGATCTCCTATCCTCTCACCAAATTTCCTATCCTCTCACCAGATCTCACCCTATCTTCTCACCAAATCTTCTATCCTCTCACCAGATCTACAACTAAATATACCATTTTGGTTAGAAATGAATGTTGAATCAAGTGCTGTATTACTTGATATATGTGAAACCAAACACGAAATACTGAGGGTGTGGGTAATGCCCCCACCTCTGTAGCTGATGTCGCAAAAACCTTGAAGCCTGCAGGTTAAACATCGATTGGAGTAAGTCAACTGCATGAGTATCACTTCAACTTAATGATCTGAAAGAAAGCATCACATGGTAATGGGATTGGATTTAAATGGCGATGTGGAAAGTGTTTTAAAGGTGTGTTATGGGTGCTTGTTGATTATTTGCGACGATAGCTGAGGTCGAACACTTTGCACGACATTTTCATTCTCATAGTGCAGATTCAGATGCCCATATAATAATCGCTGGCCATGGACAGTTTTGTGTAAAAATATTTAATGTCCATAAACAGCAGCTTTTGTTTCCACTCGACGAAACCGTCGGGAAGACAGTTTATAAAATAGTACATTCAACGATTCCCACAATTAGAAGACAAAAATCCTAACTATGCCAGCAACAGACTTAACTTAACAGGCCTTAACTTTGTATTGTGACGGCTGACAACACTTTATAAAATGGTGGTGACAACCACCCAACTTTCTGGCCAGTTGCTTAAATGTCTTTTTGCGCTGTTTTTTATGAAGCAAGTTCAAACAACGTCAATTAGCGGCTGTGAATTCCTATTTATTTAACTACAGTAACGATCATAGATGTCTTCACCTTAGCTCAGTTATTTTTTTGTTTTATGAGTTGGTGACAACGTCCGTAAATGACAGTATCATAATTTGCAAGTCTGTATGAAATATAAGGAGGGAGAGGGAAGGGAGTGGGAAGCAGAGGGACGTTGGTGGTGAGGGACTAGCGGAATGTTCACCATCACTTCGTGGGACAGAGTTACGTCTTTGCTTAAATGATGATTATTTTCTGATCTATGTTTCCTCTGTCGTCGATTGTGCGATCTATCGACCACGTACTCCATCTGTTGATTATTGGAGTTGTCGTCTTGGTGGAGTAGGATCGACGTTGGTCTTTGGAGATAGCCAGACGTGTGTCACCTGCAACTAATGAGGGACGGCTGGGCGGTGTCTTTAACGTGTGAGGCCGACGCTACCTCTTGTCGTCGCTATAACACTACCGACGCTGCTTGGCCAATGCAAACGTTGAACTTGAACATCTGCTAGCTATGGATAGGAATCCGTTGGTTGGTTCCACGTGTGTGCGTGTGTCTGCCACTAAGGACTCCTCAAGTTTTTCTATGCATTGTTTATAGGCTACCGCCTGATGAAATTATTAGTCCTCTCTTGGTGTGATGCTGTAATGATTTATAAGTGAAAATTTTATTACAATCAAATCATACTGTCCATACTACGGTAGTGCTAGTACCAAACCAGGATAAAGGAGGAGGAGAACGTCGTTAAGCAGTTACTAACCAGTCAATAATATTGTTCTCACAACCATTTTGATCTGAAATTTTGTTGGAAGGAACCCCAAACTAAACAAAACAACATTCTGGTGCATGTAGGGCCTGCGAAGCGGACTGATTCAAGTTTAATTAATTACTTATTAATTAATATGTAATTAATTAAACTGAAATATCTTCAATTGAAGCAGATAATAGATAAAATGGTTCTTATGAAAAGGTAATGTTTAAGCCGAATCCCTTGCAATGCAACGTATAGTATGGTATTGTCTTGACTTTTTAACGCGCCTCTCTCAGCATAATCTATTCGGAGGCGCTCTCACAGTGACAGCTCCGAAGGAATAAAATAGAGGTATGTAAACTGATGAGGGAGATAAATTTGGGGCTTATGATTACGATTACGATCTATAGCCTAATTATTCAAAGCCTAATTCTTCAAAGCCTAATTCTTCAAAGCCTAATAATTCTTCAAAGCCTAATTCTTCAAAGCATAACCGTGGCGATACAGAGTAGATTGGTTACAAGTTATGTTGAAAGAGAAACACAACACTACTCTCGACGAACATAAATATAAACTTGATTTAGACACCTTAAAATAAATGCTAAGATCGGCTATAATAGGCGTCAATCGGTTAACAGACGTTAGATAAAGACATGCGGCGAATCTTGTAGAAAGTGTAAACCAGTGATATTTCAGTTAACTGAAATAGAAACTGAAACGAAAATCATGAATTTCCGTTTAACAGAAACTGAAACTAAAACGGAAATTATTTGCAAAACGGAAACTGAATAGAAACGAAAATTAAAATGTTGAAAACTGAATAGAAATGCTATATATAAATAGCATCTTAACGTTACACAATCTGTAAACTCCGCCACTGTTCGCTTTCCGACAGTGCCAGTCTCAAGCCTGGATAAAGGAGGAGGGCGACGCTAATGGTCTTTGTTACCACACAGCTAGTCGTTAAAAAAGGAAACACCCACACAATCTTTTTTTTTAATGCAAATAGTTTTATATCTTACTCAAATCTGTAAATATTTAATTACTCTTTTACTAATACATTGTTATTATGCAATTACATGTATGTACTGTGTTGCAGTGTTGGTTGCAATGCTGGTTACCATATTATTATTATTCAACTTTGGTTTTTCAATAATACATATTACATATGGTGTGGTTTGGTTATTGTATCACAGTAGATATTATGTTGCATAATACTGCAGTACTGTGTTGCAATGCAGGTTATTGAAATATTCATAAACTACTTCTTATCAACTGTTGATTTTTGAATATGTTATGTCAAAATAACAAGAACTGATGTGAGAAAATTTTAAATATTACCTATTGGTAAATGAATTTCTGTTATTACCATATTATTGTTATTCAACTTTGGTTCCTCAATATAAGATATGATTTGGTTTGGTTACTGTATTACAATAGCTACTATGTTGCATAATACTCAGTAATGTGTTATAATAAGAGATCTGTGATTATAATTTTAATCTATTGAAACTATACTTTAAACAATTATAATACATGTATGCTATGTTACTGAATGAACTTGTATTACATGTATAGTATGTTAGATACATGAACAGTTTAAAAGAGTACTTAGTAAATTTTTTATATGGATCAATTGCTGCATAGTTACATAACATTGTTTAATTTGCATGGAATCTTTGTGTCAGAATATAGAAATCATAGACAGAATAAGATGAACTACCTTATGTTACAAAAATATTGAATATTAGTGAAATTGTAAAGCTCTGTTTGACACATTTGATGGTGTCATTCGGATGCTATAAGTTTCTTGTAATCATTGAATTGTATCTTTCCTGTATTGTCGTCAACGGCCTTTGATGTCATAAGACGACGTTAAACGTTGGCATAAATAAATAAACAATCGTTTCCTTTTCTGACAGTTCCAGTCCCAAACCTGGTTAAAAAAGGAGGGCGACGCTAATGGTCTTTGTTACCACACAGTGGTCGTTAAACAGTAAACACGCACAATCGTTTCCAAGGAGGTAGATAATCATAGCTAGTGTTATTGTCAATGGCTCTGGCAGCCCTAAGATTTCGTTAAACACTGAAATGTAATCCAGATTGAGCCGCTACTGCCCGTACTCTGGTAGTGCCTCTGAGTAGATATCTTGAACGGGCGCTATATCACGTTTATTTTTATTGATTGATTACTTAGTTACCCATGAACTCATTCAACATGTTATGGTGCCAACACAAACCCACGGACACACACTGGACGTTATCATCACTCGTGACGACAATCTACTAGTGAGTAACATTGACATTGCTCCACCATCTACATCTGACCACTCCATCATCCATTTCAACATTGCGCATCAACTTCCGCCAATAATACGCCAGTCGGTTGAACGTCGCTCCTTCGTAAAATTTGACTCCGAAGCCTTCAAATCCGACCTGGAATCCACCGATATCTTCAAACAGACATTACTGATGGAAAATTTCAATTTTGATGCTGACAGTCTTTTTGATCTCTATGACTCAACAATGCAAAACTTATTGGATAAGCATGCTCCAATGAGAAAGATAACTATACGAAAGGTTCCTGACTGCCCATGGTTTGATGGAGCCTGTGCTACGTCGAAAAAATTAACTCGCCGCCTAGAACGTCAGTATTGTAAGTCACCATCTGAAGAGCGGGAACACCATTGGCGAACTCAAGTCAAAGCACAGCGCAAATTGTTTCAACAGAAACGCAGTACTTACTTTAAAGACAGCATTGAGAGTGCTCAAGGAAATGGGCGAACACTCTGGAAATCCTTCAACACTCTACTCACGCCACCTCAAGACTCTTCCTCACATATCTCCCCAGATACACTCCTTGATTATTTTGAGAAAAAAATTGACATAATTCGGGAATCGACAAAAGACACGCCGATGCCGGATTTCTCAACCCTACCACCTCTTGACCATTCTCTATGCAAATTTGATGAAGTCTCAACCGCCGAAGTTGAAAAACTCATAACTGATTCTTCGACAAAGCAGTGCGAACTGGATTCTGCACCCGTCTGGCTGCTCAAGTCTCTTCACATCGTCTTCGCTCCGATCCTTGCTCTCCTCATCAACGTTTCCTTAACCCAGGCGTCTCTACCAACTAAACACAAACGCGCCATCATTCGACCACGTATCAAGAAACAGGGACTTGATCCAACAGACCCGGCCAGCTATCGTCCCATCTCGAACCTGTCTTTCATCTCGAAGCTGGTTGAACGAGTTATTCACAGACAATTATCAGATTACGTTGAATCTCATCATCTGCTTCCACCGACTCAATCTGGCTTCCGTCGTCATCACTCTACTGAAACCGCGGTCATTAAAGTCTACAACGACATCGTCCTGGCTCTCGACTCTGGTTTCATCACAGCGCTACTTTTATTGGATTTCTCCGCCGCTTTTGATTGCGTGGATCATACCATTCTTCTCAAAATTCTACAAGTACAATTCGGTATTACTGCCTTAGCTGTTCAATGGATTGCTTCGTTCCTTTCCTCAAGATCTCACAGTGTTAAATTTGGTGGACACTCGTCAAAAGTTTTCACGGTCCTCTTCGGCGTACCCCAAGGATCCATCCTTGGTCCACTTCTCTTCATTCTGTACACCTCCAATATTGTCAACATTGCTTCGCAACATGGTCTTCTGATCCACTTATATGCCGACGACACCCAACTCTACATAAAGCTCTCTGGAAGAAACATCGGAAACATCAAAATCAAAATTGCAGCATGCACCCGTGATATTCAATCCTGGTGTGCATGTATGCGTTTGAAACTAAATACTACGAAAACAGAACTCATTTGGTTCGACCGTCGGAACAATCTGGATGATGATAAATCACTGAAAATACTTAACATTGACTCAAGCTGTTCGATTCCACCTTCAGAAGTGGTTCGCGACCTTGGAGTGTTGCTAGACTTCAATCTAAATATGACTCAACATATTTCCTCCATTGCCAGAGCCTGCTATTTCCACCTTCGCCGAATTAGACAAGTGAAACGCTGCCTGGATGAAACCTGCCTCCGTATTCTTACTCAAGCCCTTGTCATCTCTCGCATCGACTACTGCAATTCCGTCCTATCTGGCCTTCCCACATCGACGCTACAGCCTCTAACATCTGTTCTGCACGCCGCAGCTCGCCTAATAAAAGGTCTTGGTCCCAGAGATCACATCACACAATCTCTTCAACAACTACACTGGCTTCCCATTCGCGCCCGTATCGCTTTCAAAATCTCCCTCCTCATGTATCATATCCATTCTGGAACCTCCCCTCATATATGAAATCCATGGTCGTGCCATGCTCTGCTTCAAATCCTAGAGGACTCAGATCGGCCACACGAGGAGACTTTACCGTTCTTCGCACAAAGAGGAAGTTTGGAAATCGTGCTTTTGCTGTCTCTGGACCCAGAGAATGGAACAGTCTCCCAGCTACAATCCGTCAATCTTCATCTGTTACGCAATTTAAATCAAAACTAAAACTCATCTATTCTCATTATACTATGAATAAGAACACAGCGCAAACGCGCTTTCGTGCAAGACTTGTCTTGTTAAAGCGCGCTATAAATGTCTAATTGTATTGTATTGTATTGTACAGTCCGGAATCTGGAGAAAGAGGAGGACGACGCGCTAAACGTCGTTGCTTTGATACAGGACTGTCAAAGAGATTACGAATAGAGAAACACGAAATTCGTAATTGGCTGGGCACTCTATGGAGCGCTGTAGTATTAATTTCAAGGCACTTCCTATTGAGCTGATACTATTGAGCTGATACGGTTAGATAGTTGATTTGGCACTCTATGGAACGCCAATGTTTGATAATTGTATTGGTGCGATTTCTTGTTCTGTACCTGTTGATATTGACACCGAGAGAGCTGCAAACTGCACCGGAGCCATTTTAGGAAATGTCCTGTGCTTTATATATAGCAATTGCTGGTGAAACTGCACCGGTGCCATTATACCGGTGGATAGCATCTGCTGGTAAAACTGCACCGGTGCCATGTCCTGTGGTTTACATATAGCATCTGCTGGTAAAACTGCACCGGAGCCATTTTAGGAAATGTCCTGTGCTTTATATATAGCAATTGCTGGTAAAACTGCACCGGTGCCAATTTAAGATATACCCTGTGGTGAGTAGGTAGCACCGGCCGGTAAAACTGCACCACCGGTGCTCTTTTGAGAAACTGCACCACCGGTGCTCTTTTGAGAAACTGCACCACCGGTGCCATTTTGAGATATTGCACCGGTGCCATTTCTAGTTGCACCCCATGGAAAAGGTGTTGGGGCACCAGGGTTTTCTGCACCTCTGATAGGTATATAAGGCAGGGGTTGGCCATGGGACAGTCAGTCTGGAGAAGACCGCCTGAAGATTCGGCCTCGAGCTTTGCATCGGCCTCGCAGTCTTGGTGGAGTCTGAAGAGGACCTGCCGTCGATCTACGGACCAGCCATCCGAGACGCTGTCGCTAGAGGGCCTGCTTGATGATAGGAGTGACGAGGAAGCAGATGTGCAGTTCTCTCTCGATGTCAAGTTGCCTGTTGATGTGATTCTGTCAATCGTCGATGAGAAGAACTATTAAAGCGGTGTTCTACGTGTGTGAGTGTGTCGCTGGTGATCAATCCAAACCTCTCGATAGACCACGAGAGTCGGACCGGACAACCTTTGTTGAGGCCTGGGGTTTCGGCATCCTGGTAGAGCCTTGAACCACTCAGCAAAGAAGACGAACTAAGAGAGACGACCCCTGGTTTCCCGACAAACTGGTACCAGAAGTGGGGTACGCAGTTTTCGTTTCAGCGTCACGAGTCGACAACCGCCAACGGAAGTTCGAGAATGACAGATGAGGAGTCAACCATCATCTACAGTCTGGTGGACGTGGGAGAACCGCCGCATCGCCAGCCAAGCAGTTCTACGCCATTTGTGAAGAGATCGACGACGGAGTCCAGGTTCCTGCTCGAAGGCATTGACTTCGATGATCCGATGCCTGCAGAGATGGACAACGTGGCGCGATCAGCAGAACGATCGGTGGAAAAACCAGAGCAACGGCCGGTGAAGCAATCAGAGAAACGTCCAGTGGAGAAATCGGTGCAACGACCTATGAGACAACCAGAGGAACGTCCAGTGGAACCGAAACGTCTCGAGAGTACGGATGTCGTCTTCGGCTACAGAAAGTCACCGATGAAGCCGGGCAAGTTTGACGGCACCGGTTCACTCGAGTCCTTTCTCGCTCAATTCGACGTGTGCGCCAGGCACAATGGGTGGACGTCAACAGACCGTGTGGATTTTCTGCGCTGCGCTCTGGAGAAGGCTGCCACGCAGTTATTATGGGACTTTGGTGCGAGGCAGGACGTCACCTACGAAGAATTAGTCGGTCGACTCCGCCAGAGGTACGGCTCCGAAGGACAAGCGGAGACGTTCAGGGCACAACTGCATTATCGACGCCAGAGGACGGAAGAGACACTGAGCAACCTGCTTCACGAGATACGCCGGTTGGTTGTGTTGGCGTATCCAGTACCGTCAAATGAGACAACCGAGATCATCGCACGGGACGCATTCTTGGAGTCGATGCACGACCGCGAGCTATCCTTGAAAGTCCGGGAGCGTGAACCAAAAACATTGGACGAGGCTTATCGCACGGCGTTACGGCTGGAAGCATACCAGCGCACAACCGAACAGGAGGATCGACGGAGAGCACCTAACCGCGTCCGAGGGACCCAGGGAACGGAGACGAACAGTCCGACGCAGTCTCAACTGGACCGGTTCCTTGCTGCACAACTTGAGAGTCAGCGCAAGTGGCAGATGGACATGGAGGAACGCTTCAATCGTCAATTCGCCGAGCTACGAAGCAGCACCAATCGAGATCCGGAACCGAGACGCGAAGCACCCAGCTTCGGGAACAACCAGCGCGACCGAGGAAGAACCTTGACCTGCTTCAACTGTGGAAGAGCCGGTCATTTCGCCAGAAACTGCCGTCAGGGCCGACGCTTTCGACGCCAAGACGCCACCGCCGAACCAGGAGTCCCGTCATCGGAGGAAGAAGACGTCGTAAGGAACCACACCACTCGCCAGAGGTCAGCCGTTCAAGGAGGAAGCAATGCCATATACATCCGAGGAACCATCAACGGAGGAACACAACTCTGTCTGGTCGACACCGGATCAGAGGTGAGTTTGGTGCCGCATTCCGCTGTAGTGGGTTTAGAACTGACTCCTTGTAGTCGCGTGTTGATGGCTGCTAATGGTACTGAAATTAGGGTGCTTGGGGAGGTAGCTGTCCAAATTAAGATGTGGCGTGGGTTTGCAATTCCCACTACGTTCTTGGTCTCTGACCAGATCGTCGAGCCTATGTTAGGAATGGACTGGCTGAGGCAGCATAAATGTAGGCTAGGCTTTGGCACAGGAGCATTATTTGTAGGGCGGCGTAAGATACCATTGGTAAAGGGTAACGGTTCCACATGGTGTAGGCGCGTAATAGTAGCGGAGGACGTGTTGATCCCTCCTAAGTGTCAGCAGGACATTGCTGCTAGAACTTTATTCGGCAACCTGTCGGCCATGGCTCCTGCTTGGATGACAGAAGTTAGAGAGATCGTGCCGGGTGTCCATGTCGCACGAGTTTTAGTGGATGAGAGGGCCTCTAATAGTATGGTGCGAGTAGTCAACTTGACTAAGGAACCGATCCGACTAGACAAGGATCAACTGTTAGGCGGTTTGTACCCCGTTCAGATAGAAGTAAGTGGTGAGACGCAGGAGAGTCCCCGAGAGCCGCCGTTCGAAGAGGCACTATTAAATGAGTTGCCTGAGGACGTGCCGCCTGAAGCTAAGAAGAAGCTGGAGGGACTCCTGCGAGAGTATCGTGACGTATTTTCCACGAGTGAAGGAGACTTGGGCAGGACATCGATATGCGCCCATCGAATAGACACAGGAGACGCGGCGCCAGTGAGGCAACCGTTACGAAGGCAACCCTTCGCGTACCAGGCCGCAATAGATGAGCGAATGGACCAGATGATAGCAGATGGAGTGATTGAACCAGCAGTGAGTGAGTGGGCTGCCAATGTAGTTCTGGCACGAAAGAAAGATGGAACGATGAGGTTCTGTATAGACTATCGACATTTAAATGAGTGCACGAAGAAGGACTCGTACCCCCTTCCCAGGGTGGACGAATGTTTAGATGCCTTGTCAGGAGCGAGCTGGTTCAGTACGCTGGACTTGCGGAGTGGCTACCACCAGGTAGCGATGGACATGAAAGATGCGGATAAGACAGCCTTTGTCACTCGGAGAGGGATATTCCGTTGGAGGGTGATGCCCTTTGGTTTATGTAACGCTCCGGCTACTTTTCAGCGTTTGATGGACATTGCCCTATCCGGATTGAATTTTGAGACATGTTTAGTGTATCTGGATGATGTCATTATTTTTGGTAATGACTTGGATCAACACCTTGAGCGGTTAAAACAGGTTCTGCAGAGATTGAGAGAGGCGCATCTGAAATTGAAGCCAACTAAATGTCAGCTATTGAGGAGAACTGTCAGTTTCTTGGGGCATGTGATGACTCCAGACGGGGTGGCGGTAGACCCATCCAAAGTGGAAGATGTGACAGCTTGGCCAGTGCCGGAACGATTGACAGATGTACGTGCATTTTTGGGGCTCTGCTCCTATTATCGGAAGTTTATTAGGGGATTTTCATCTATGGCTGCACCCTTGTTTGCTCTCACCAAGAAGGGTAGAGCATTTGTTTGGGATGATGAGTGCCAGACTGCTTTTTCCAGACTTAAGGTGGCTCTGACTACGGCACCAGTGCTAACACTGCCAAAGAGTGAAGGGGTCTATGTCTTAGATTGTGATGCCTCTGACATAGGAATTGGAGCTGTATTGTCGCAGAGAGTTGAGGGAGAGGAGAAGGTGATAGCCTATGGAAGCCGTCTTTTGTCCACAGCCGAGGTCAAATATTGTATTACACGAAAGGAATTGCTGGCTATTGTGTACTTCGTGAAGTATTATCGTCAGTATTTGCTGGGCAGGAAGTTTGAATTGCGTACAGATCATGCTGCATTGAGGTGGTTGTGGAAAACTCCAGAGCCGATTGGACAGCAAGGTCGGTGGCTCGAGCGGTTGTCCGAGTATGAGTTTGAGATAATTCACCGACCAGGAAGGAGGCATGGCAATGCCGATGCTCTGTCGCGAAAACCTTGTCGTCAGTGCGGATTAGAGGATCAGATTCCTGTGGTAGCGGCCACGAGAACAGCGACCTTAGCGCCACCGAGTGATGAGTCAGATTCAACGGACCCTATTTTAGTAGCGCAGGAGGCAGATCCTGACCTGAGGGTCGTAAAACAGTGGTTGATTGAAGGTGCTACGGTACCCGATTTGCTGGAAGTGTTATCAGAGAGCGCTACCGTTAAGGTGTACTGGCATCAGCGAGAGAGTTTGTATTTGCGAGACGGCATTATGTACAGGAAAAGAATGGATGATGTGGAACAGTTGCTGTTGCCCAAGACTTTGAAAGAGGAATTTTTGAGACTCGCGCACACGGGAATAACCGGCGGGCACCTGGGAGTGCGCCGAACCCGATGGCAGATCCGTAGGAGAGCGTACTGGGTTGGTTGGTCGGGAGACGTGAAGCGTTTTTGCCAACGCTGTCCCCAGTGCAACCAGTATCGCAGAGGGAAACCCCCCAGGCAAGGGCCACTTCAGCCGCTGCCATGTGGAGAACCTTGGGAGCGTTTGAGTTTGGACATAACGGGACCACATCCAAGGAGTAGGAAGGGTAACATCTACATTTTGACCATGATGGACAATTTCAGTAAATATGTGGAAGCGATCCCGATGGCTAACCAGGAAGCCGTATCAGTAGCGAAGGCGTTGGTCGAAAATGTTATCGTGAGATACGGGGCGCCATTGCAGATTCTCACGGATCAAGGGACGAATTTTGAGGGGCATTTGTTTCAAGAGTTGTGTAGGCTCCTAGGCGTAGACAAGGTTAGGACGTCCAGTTACCACCCTAGTGGGAACGGCCTAATTGAGAGGTTCCACCGCACGCTGAACGCTATGCTGGGAAAAATCATTAGTAGCCACCAGCGCGACTGGGATGAGGTTTTGCCTCACGTTTTGGCGGCGTATCGGGCATCAATCCACCAGGTAACCGGGTTCTCACCAAACCGATTACTGTATGGAAGAGAAAATCGGATGCCTCTGGATCTTGTTTATGGACGGCCCCCGGGATTCGAATTGGACAACGCCACCTACTCAAGTTATGTCGAAGACTTAGCCGAGAGGATGGAGACAGCGTATCGGGAGGTACGTGAGCAATTACGTCGAGCAGCAGAACGGAGGAAACATGATTACGACCTCCGTGTACGTCCCGCCATATTCGACGTTGGGGACTCTGTTTGGTACTTCACTCCGCGAAGGTACCAGGGACGAAGCCCCAAGTGGCAGAAACTTTATTGCGGGCCTTATGAAGTCTTGAAACGATGCGGGCCGGTCAACTATTTGCTGCGGAAGTCGCCGAGGTCCCCTCCCTTTGTCGCTCATGTGGACAAGTTGAAGCATTGTTTTCAGTCGGCGAGGGAAGACGACACCAACGACAATCAGCCAACGGAAGAACAACGCGAGGTCTCCGATAACCACCCTCGACCGCGTCGGGTGATACGGAAACCCGTACGGTTTCAGTAAGTCACGGTGTTTTGACAGGGCGATGTCCGGACTCGATTTTGGCAACGGCTTTATCGAACGGCGACACAAGACTCTGCTTTTAGACTTTTGCTGAGACTCTACGTGGAAACTTTTCTTCGAGACTTTTGCTGACTCAGCTTGAGACTCTGCAGGGAGACTGCTTTGAGACTTTTGCTTCTTCAAGACTTTTGCTTTGGGACTTTGCTGTTGAGGGTCTTTTGGTCTGGTAGATGTGTAGAGACTCGGCTTCGGCTTTGAGAGACTGATGCTAGATGTGTGTTCGAGAGACTTTGCGTGAAATTTTTGAGACTGCGGAGAGACTTTTGTTTTGAGAGCTTTAGCTTTGAGTTTTGTCGGTTGCTGTTTTCTTTGATTGTTTTGATGCAAAGACTTTACTCTAGTTATCTCTTGCACTTAAGTCTCGTTGATTGATAGTGGATATTAGGCGAAACGCCTTGGACGCTGAAATGGACAGTGATGAAGCATTTAATCTATTCTGCTTAACATAATGTTTTAGCGTTGTAGTTGGACACTGAGAGACATAAGTCGTTTTTTTTATATGGACTTTTATTTAGCAGTTGAGAACTTTATGATGTGATATGGATCTTTGCTTGCTAACTGTAGCAGCTCATTTAGATTTTCTTTGGAGTCATGGTTTTGGCCAAATTTTAAGTTTTGGGTCGACCTTGGTTTCCGAAAAGGGACTTTCGGTATTGTTGGTCGGCGGGGATTGTTGCGAAATTCGTAATTGGCTGGGCACTCTATGGAGCGCTGTAGTATTAATTTCAAGGCACTTCCTATTGAGCTGATACGGTTAGATAGTTGATTTGGCACTCTATGGAACGCCAATGTTTGATAATTGTGTTGGTGCCGATTTCTTGATATTGACACCGAGAGAGCTGCAAACTGCACCGGTGCCATTATAGGATACCTGTTGATATTGACACCGAGAGAGCTGGTAAAACTGCACCGGAGCCATTTTAGGAAATGTCCTGTGCTTTATATATAGCAATTGCTGGTGAAACTGCACCGGTGCCATTTTAGGATATATCATGTGGTTTATATATAGCAATTGCTGGTAAAACTGCACCGGTGCCAATTTAAGATATACCCTGTGGTGAGTAGGTAGCACCGGCCGGTAAAACTGCACCACCGGTGCTCTTTTGAGAAACTGCACCACCGGTGCTCTTTTGAGAAACTGCACCACCGGTGCCATTTTGAGATATTGCACCGGTGCCATTTCTAGTTGCACCCCATGGAAAAGGTGTTGGGGCACCAGGGTTTTCTGCACCTCTGATAGGTATATAAGGCAGGGGTTGGCCATGGGACAGTCAGTCTGGAGAAGACCGCCTGAAGATTCGGCCTCGAGCTTTGCATCGGCCTCGCAGTCTTGGTGGAG
Organism: Aporrectodea caliginosa; assembly: GCA_020284085.1. Classification (NCBI taxonomy): domain Eukaryota; kingdom Metazoa; phylum Annelida; class Clitellata; order Crassiclitellata; family Lumbricidae; genus Aporrectodea; species Aporrectodea caliginosa. The sequence continues at coordinate 3,053,650 of JACEVL010000024.1, forward strand.
TCTGAAGAGGACCTGCCGTCGATCTACGGACCAGCCATCCGAGACGCTGTCGCTAGAGGGCCTGCTTGATGATAGGAGTGACGAGGAAGCAGATGTGCAGTTCTCTCTCGATGTCAAGTTGCCTGTTGATGTGATTCTGTCAATCGTCGATGAGAAGAACTATTAAAGCGGTGTTCTACGTGTGTGAGTGTGTCGCTGGTGATCAATCCAAACCTCTCGATAGACCACGAGAGTCGGACCGGACAACCTTTGTTGAGGCCTGGGGTTTCGGCATCCTGGTAGACTTGAACCACTCAGCAAAGAAGACGAACTAAGAGAGACGACCCCTGGTTTCCCGACATTATGACTGGTGCATACGCCGTTGCTCCGACAAAGATTATCTTTGGCATATTATTTACTTATTTGATGTAGTTCGTGCCACTACGGTTGGTATGATGCTGTATTTTATCGCCATATATACGGGAGGCCCTTGAGGGAATTATCCGAAGGTTGAATCATCTTCTATTAACTCTTGCAGCAATGTACTAGTGCTGTGCATTTGCTAAATTGTTGCTTCTCAATAAAGCTTCCCATGTTTATACTTATGCCATGTACAGTGCTGTGCGTGTGCTTTGCTGAGTGCTTCTCAATTACTTTCTACCAAACTGTTTGTCTTCAACTATTTTTTTGTCATTTCTAAGCCCTAGTGTTTCTGCGCGGCGAACCTGAATCCGAACATCTTGTAGACTTTTCCGAGAGAAATAAATGTAGAATACACACACCCACGCATTTCAGAATGTCTCTCCCAAAAGCATCTCTGTATGTCTGTCTGCTTGTGTAACGTGTTTAAAATTTTGTCTGTCTCTTCCTCTCTTCCTCCACTTGTTGCAGATGCTCCATGTTTCAGTTACTGTCTCTGTATCTCTCTGGCTTCTCTCGGTATGTATGTGTCTGTCTCGGTCTGTCTGTCAGCTTTCTGTATACACGCGTAAAATAAATGTCTGTGAACAACAGACAATGAATCAATGAAGTCAATGCAACAGTGGGAAATCAGTTTGTTTGCACTTTCACGTACTTCCCCAATGCAACGCGGAAGCTGTGCAGTGGTTGGTCCCTCATTCTGGAACAGGATTCCGTGTAATACGCTCTTACAAATTTAATTACTACTGATGCCTACGCGGAGTTTAACGACGTCCTATGTCTGCTATTGCTGTTGAATGTTGATGTCCTTAGATTTGTTTTGTATTTTAATTTTTTCTCTTCTAAATCTGGTTTACGTTTCGGTCTTAAACGACATCTTGCGGCTAATACAACTCAACTTGGGCAAACTGATTGAACAACGTTTACGAATATTTTATGCATTAATGTTGAACCGTTTTAAAGGTGTCGAAATGGAGGTTTCTCAGCGACGTTGTTTCGCTGCCTCGGCCGTTGATGTCAGCCCTATCTCATCGTAAAATTTCTTTTATAACTAATTATAGTTATAGCTTGTTTATATTTCAGTTTTTTACGACATATTGCGGATGCCAGAAGCGTTAACAATAATACTTTTATCTATATATAAAGAAATAGCCCTTGCAAAAACATTCGATGGCTCCCGGGAATGCCAAAAAGCAGCTATAAAACAAAAGATTATTCGCAACCATTATCTAAGAGTGGACAAAAACTGTAACAATTGTGACACAGAGGGGAAATTGACCGACTTGGAAGCCATGTTGAGAGGGGAAAATGACATTGTTTTTAGTGATGGAGAACATTGGAGACGCTCGTACATAATTTTATCAAATAATACAATAATGTATTAGGTCAGAGGGCTGCATGACGTTTGGTTGGTTACTTGATGTTTAACTACACTGTGTCCTAAAAAAATATGATTAGCGTCGCCCTCCTCTTTTCTCTAAGCTTTGGACTGAAGTATGATGAAAGCATTTCCATTATGTATAACGCTAACTGTTGAACCCTAGACACATTTAATAAGATGAATTTTCTATTATATTAATCGGCGGTTGAGCTATGCATATACGTTAGCGAAATGTTTTATTGGAGTCGATACATTGTGTAAATATATGTTCACAATCATGTTGACAAAACAAATTCAAATATTATAATTAACGAATTATAATCTACGCAGAACAATGTTGCAAGAGTGTGTGATCATAGAAACAGAATAATATGGAGGAGCATATCTTTTATGTGTAGCGGTAACTGTTGAACGCTAGACACCTTTAATAAGATGAATTATTTTATTATGTTAATCAGTGGTTGCGTTAGGCATTTACGTTATAAAACAAAATCTAGTGGAATGTACAGTAGTCGTAGAATGACATCAAAGGCCGTTGACATATACGAAAAATTCTAGTACAGATTCCAACGCAGAGTAAGTCAGTATGCAGTTGTATTAGGTTCTGCTTAGCGATTGGATGGATCCAGAGTTTAACGACATCTTGTGGCAACGAAGGCCGTTAACGTCGACCGAAATTAATGTGAACCATTCATATCGTTTATATGGTATAACAGTAATACATTAATAGTAATGTAATAAATCAACATGCGTCTGTACGCAATTTAACAATAATAAATAGTTGAAAAAAGCATATTATTAAAGTTGTTCAAAATATTTAAAATTTGAAGTGTGGCGACATCTATGAAAAAGTGTGTAACCGATGAACAGTTATTTTCCTCTAAATATAGATTCCTATATTTTTTTATGCATCCCTTGAGTTTCGTCATAGAATGGCAGAGGTTTCCGATACGCATTGTCGCCGTGGATTATCATGAATCTAGCGCTTTTTTTATTCCATGGTTTAACGTCATCGTATGACATCTATGGCCGTTGACGACAATTCAAAATTATGTACAATGCAGTTGAAACAAAATTGATAGAGTTAAAGACATCTAAACAGTACTTTACAATGTCACTAATATTCATCGAAAAAATCTAGCGCTTTCAGCAACATGAAGATATAAGTAACGTCGTGGCCAGCGTTTTAAAGGTGTGTGATAAAAGCATTTTGCATTAAATGCAGCGGTAAGTGTTGATCAGAATGCTCGAATACTAGACACCTTTAATAAGACGCAGCATTCTAATATATTACATTATGAACTGGTATGAAAGAAGACATCACATGGCAAAGGAAATGATTATGTGTATTTCCTTTTTAACGACTAGCTGTGTGGTAACAAAGACCATTAACGTCGCCCTCCTCCTTTATCTAGACTTGGGACTGGCACTGTCAGAAAGCAAACAATGGCGGAGTTTATATAACGATGGTGAAAGTGTTTTAAAGGCATGCGATGAGAGAATTTTGATTATTTGCGATGATAGCTATTGGTATATTAGCTACTGGTATAACACTTTACATTACATTTTCATTCTCATAGTGCAGATTTAGATGCCTATATAATAATTATCAGCTGGTCATGAACAGTTTTTATGTAAAATATTTGATGCCCATACTTTCCACTCGTCAAAACAGTCAAGAAGATAGTTTATAAACGTCTACATTCAACGATTCCCATAATTATAAGACAAAAATCCTAACTATGCCAGCAACAGACCAATCAATCAATCTTTATTGAAACCATCAATACAGTTATGTACAGTAATAGACTTCACATATCGAGATGGCAACAAGGAAGGCCCTTAAGGGATTAAAGATCCCGCTAACAGGGACACCTATTTGCTAAGCCTTAAATTAACGTAGTGGCAGGACGGTTAACAGCCTGAATTTACAGGATAACATCAAATGCGTAATTATCAAACTTAAGTCGATTCATTAAGCATAAAGAAACAAACAAAAAAGTAAATCTTAACTAACAGAGTAACAGTACTTAAGCAATCATGTCTTTTATCAAGTAAGAACGTAACATTTTTTTAAACCATTGAAAATTAGGCACCTGCTGAATAGAAAGAGGAATTCTACTCCAAACACCTGGGCCAGTAAATTTAATGGAGAATCTTCGTGAGTTAGAGTGGGCATGAATACCACGATAAAGTTTAGAGCTTCTAGTAAAGTGATGATGTATGTCAGATCCTAGCTGAAAGTAACCTGAAAAGTTCGGAGGCAGAAGGTCGTGGGTAAATCGGTACATAAAAACCCCTATCTGGAAGGTCCTTATTTGGTGGAACTTAAGTAATTTAAATTTTGGAAATAGTGGGCTTGTGTGAGCAAATAACGAAGCTCCAGCTATTATGCGTACCCCACGCTTTTGTAGTGATACTAATTTATGTAGTCTGGATTCATAGGTAGATGCCCATACTAAATTACAATACGAAATGTATGGATATACTAGGGAGTAATATAGCTTTGCTCGGATAGAGGAAGGGAGAATGTGGGAGGTACGGTAGAGTATGCCAATATTTTTTGCAACTTTTGCCGAGATATTTTTAATGTGATCACTCCACGTAAGGTGTTGATCAATGTATACACCAAGAAATTTGGAGGAGCTAACCTGTGATATGAGGGTCCCATTCATAGACAGTAGCAGTGAATCACTGGGGGGACAAATTTTTCTGTAGGAACGAAATAGAATAAAGTTAGTTTTCTCCAAGTTTAGGGAAAGTCTATTAGCAGAGAACCATTCAGCTATAGAGATAAGTTCACTATTTATAGTCTGCACAAGAGTGTGATAGGATTTATGGGAATAAAAGACATTTGTGTCGTCAGCAAAGAGGATGAAGGAGAGAATAGGCGATACATTGGGTAAGTCATTGATATATAAGAGGAAGAGTAGGGGCCCAAGATTAGATCCTTGACATAACCTAACAAGTCTTAACTTTGTATTGTGACTGTGGAGTCCAGTCAACAGCACTTCTTCAAATGGTGGTGACAACCACCCAACTTTCTGGCTATGTGCTGAAGTACGTTTTGCTTTGTATTAACGTCATCCTATGGCTGCTATGAACGTTGACGTCTTTAATAGAAAGCAATTGTATATCAGTTCATTTTCTTGATTTCAGATCGTTCGTTCTTCTTAATATCAATTTAGTTTCTTCCTATTTAGAAGTACATGTAAAGTATATACAACAAATTATTATGTCTATTGTTTGACCGTTTACGGTTCTTTTTATTGTCCGTTGAGGCTCTTTTTGGTGGACAGAACCTAAAGCTATAAAGTTGTAAGTTAATTGAGGCAGCCAGTCCTACAGACATTTATATATAGCAAATTGAAGCTAATTATTAAAGGTGTGTAAAATCAAGCGGGGTCAGTCCCTTCAAAAATATCCTCGTCCCGTGATATTTTAATCTAATTAGTATTAATTTTCAGCTAAATATCACTTAGTATTGGATCCAACATTTCAACGACATCTTGTGGCATCAAAGGCTGTTGACGTCGACAGAAATAATTTTTTATCAGTTCTCACCGTCCTTATATGGCATAATACCTCCATACTAACAATAACACTACTGCACACTTGTACTCGTAGTAGTCTCAGTTTAGCGACACTGTGATAACAAAGATCATTAACGTCGCCCTCCTCTTTCATCCAGGCTTGAGACTGGTACTAACAAATAGCGATCAGTGGCGTAGTTTGCACTGAATTCGACTTTCTATATATAGTAGAATGAGGAAAACAATTAAAGATGTATAATTGAACTCATTTATTTAATGTTATTCATGGCTTAGCGACATCTTGTAGCGGCCAGTACCGTTCAGGCAGAGTTTCTGAGTCAAGCCGATCTAGCGTTTTAATGTGACTGCAAAGTAGGCCTATCTATCTGAGTGAGGTATATAATATTAAAGGTGTCTAATTTGAGAATTTTTGATTTTTTTCCAAGCGTTTAACGAAATCTTGCGGTTACTAGGGCGATTGACGCAAACGTCTTTCTGTATAGTTAGGTGCTGTCGTATCTGGCAATTTTGTTCGGTGATTTTTAGCAATGCTGTGTCTTAACAAAGACGATTAACATCGACCTCCTCCTTTATTCAAGCTAGTGACTGGCAGCAGCAGAATACGGTCAGTGACACAGTGGCCGCCATACCAGGGCAGTTAATGTCAATCTGCTCTCATGGTAAATATACCAGAAGCATTGGTACCGAGTGGTTCCAATTATTAATTAATTCATTCTGGACATTGTATAGCGCCCGTTCAATTGATTCTACCCATCAGCGCTCCAAAGCGCAGCCACTACTAAAGAAAAAACTTAACTGATGTATAGAGCATAGTTGGATTGGTCAGAGGTAGTAAACGCTATTCCAATGGGAGGTCATTCCAGATGGAGTGGATTGGCCTACGACCGAGAAAGCTCGGCTTCGCCTAATGGCTATGCGAGCCCCTGGTAACAAGAGTTGAACCCTCATGGCGGAGTGAAGCGCCCAATACTCTTCATTATTATTATAACCACAGTTTAACGTCGTCTTATGACATCAAAGGCCGTTGACGACAATGCAGAAAATATACAATACAATCATAACCAGAAACTTATAGCATCCGAACGACACCATTAAAGGTTTCAGACGGAGCTTTACAATTTCACTAATATTCAACATTTTTGCAACATAAAGTAGTTCATCTCATACTATCTATGATTATTATGTACTGACAAATTTCATTAATTAACAAAGCATACATGTATTATAATTGATTAAGGTATTCTTTTAAACTGTTCATGTATCTCTTCAACGCGCCTGACAAACATCTATAGTATATGAAGATGCATAATTAAAGGTGTGTGTTTTGAGTTTAATAATTAAGTAGAATCAACGAAAAGCGACATCTTGTGACATCCCCAAGACCGTGGACTTCGATACTGAAAATTTAGGAATTTAATACGGCAAAAAACCTATTCTCAGATGAAGCAGCATAATATTAAAGGTGTACATTTTCATTTTATTAATTTGGTAGAATTCAGCTTAAAGCGACATCTTTTGGAATTACACAAACTGTGGACTTGAGTAGCTATACAGTTAATCGGCAGCTTAATTACTTATTATTATAATGCAACGTTGCCTCTTATTAAAGGTGTCTAATTCGAGTGTTATATTTTAGGCACTATTATCCAAACTGATCTGCCTATAGGTAATTGTACGCGTAAAATCGGAAATTCCTACAGCATTACAGCTAAGAACTGGACACAGCGTACAACAATGCTGCACGAACGAGGTCCGGAGAGAAAGAGAGAAAGAAAGAAAGAGAGACTGACAGAGAGACTGACAGAAACAGAAAAAGACAGAAAGACAGACAGACAGACAGACATAAACATAGATAGCCAGTGACAGACTGAGACAGAGACAAACAGAGACAGACAGAGAGAGACAGAGAGACAAATACAGAAAGACAGACAAAGAGACAGAGACAGAGATAGAGATAGAGATAGAGACAGACAGCGACAGGCAGACAGACAGACAGACAGAACAGAGAGACAGAGACAGAGAGTGAGACAGAGACAAACAGTTTCTATGGGAAATGGTTAGGTTAGCAACACCTTCTGTGCTGGACTGTTAATGAAGATGTCGGTGTTTCTAATCCACCTGACCCTCTAGACAACTCAGCTGTGATGAATACACCGACCGTACACTGTCCGTGTGAAGATGAGACGGCCAGAGAGAGCGCTGGGTTGCAACCCTGTTAGGTCGTTGTTAAGAAAATGAAGTCGCTAATGTTTCACACCCATGACTGCCTCTGAAAGTATTGCTAGTTACTGTTTAACGACACTATATGTCATAACAAAGATGATAAGCGTCACCAGCGTCACCAGCGTCTTCAGACTTTGGACTGGCAGAGAAGACTTAATTGATGTCCAGTTTAACCTAAATGAGAAAATAATTATAAGCGTTCTATTTACGGTGTCGTATGCAACTTTGCTCTTCATGTATGATTCTCTCACATTTAGTGACATCTTATGATTGGCCGTTAACATCAGTACGTTAAATGTGTTAAGTGAACATTTACATAGCTCCTCTTTGAGAAGACTCATCAGAGGTGCTACTGACCTGTGACTATACAAGACAACAAACAGATGGAATGGTCTTCAACTAGTTGCGAAATAGAGTCATAGATAGAAAGGGTAAGATTGCAAGGGAGCCAGTTACAGAATGAGGGACGACCACCGGATCACCCTGTGTTGCAGAACGAATAGATCTCCAAAGCAAATTCTAGTAGGGGCCTATAGGCCTATATATAGGGCCTGCGAAGTCGATCAACATAGATTTAGTTAATAACACATTAATGATTAACTGAATTCAGTTTTATGCATGCAAATTGTAAACAAAGTTGATTGGAGTCGACCTTTCCTTCATCCAGGCTTCAGACTTCCAGAATGAGTGATCGACCACAGCACAATGACGTCTATGAAGAACATCCATTAAGACACCCTTAAAAGGGTTGCAACTTAAGATATAAATAATTTTGTTAGCGCTATTCAGTCGTTTTCAGCAAAGTAAACCCCGTCGATGGCGTCATAGTAAACGGTTCTGGCAGCTGCAAGATGTCGTTAAATACTGAAAGTAATCGAGCTATAGATTCAATCCTCCTAATTCATCCAGGTGTGATAGTGCCAGTCCCAAAACTGGAGAAAGAAGGAGGGAGACGCTATTCATCTCTGGTATGACATAGTGTCGTTAAACAACAACTAACTAGATTTAGAAGAGAGAAAACTGAATATAGAAATTGCCCTGGACAGCTGTGAACAGAGAGGCGTCTTCCGCTTGTGCTAACGTTTCAGCCATCACATCCAAGTATACCTCTAAAGGGCCCTCACAGCACATAGGTCATTATACGCTGAACAATTTTATGCTTGGAAGATGATGATAACTTTAAAGACATCAACGATCCATCGTCAGAAAGGTCCACACAGCGTTTCACTCGCCAGATGGCGATGGTAAAAGTACGACAATTAATTGTAAATTAATAAATACACTGATTTTCCCAGCAAATTTGCTTTTTTGGTTGCAGAAGAAATCCGGAGACCTCGAGCCATACGACAATTAATTGCAATTACTAAGTAAATTACACGACGAGGTAGGGTTGACATCAACTGCCTATAGGCAGTCCAATATCTTTGCTAAGAACCGCCTTTTATACACCTTTAAGAATGTATAATATTATGGTATAAATAATGTTGTTTACGTTATCCAATGATGACGTTAAACCTTGTTCTAAAAAAAATAACGCTAGGAAAGTCGTGTTTTATTTTTTAATGTGCATTTATTAAGATAATATTGTGTGATTGAAATGATAAAATACTTCCATAAAATGTACCAAAAAATTACGCTAATCATCTTTTTAATGAAACAGCGTCCTTAATCAAGAACTAACCAGATTTAGAAGAGAGAAAAGTGAAAATACGAATTAAGTCTAAGCACACTAACAGCAATTCAGACATAAGACGTCGTCAAACTCAGCATCATCGGTAATTAAATTTGTAAGTTCATATTTATATAGCGCCTCCTAGCGAGAAAGCTTATCAAAGGTGATCCCGACCTATGACTATACAATACCAGAAACAGACAGAATGGTCTTCAATCGCTTGCGAAATAGAGGCAGAGAAAGAAAGAACTATTTCGTCAAGACGAGAACCTTCGACAACAGATGGCGTTGGATCCATGTGTGTGTGTACAGATATCAACGACCCATCCCTAAGCCGTCGGGCTCACAGTTATACATAATCAGTTTTTGATCTTTAATTCAGTACATGTGAATAATATTTTGATTGCAGAAGAAATCCGGAGACCTCGAGCGATAAGACAACTAATTGCAATTGTAAAGTAAATTATACGACAAGGTATGGTTGATATCAACGGACGAGGCAGTACAATAACGTCGTTGAAGAACCTCCATTTAGACACCTTTAAAACGGTTACAAATCAGCGTATAGATAGTTTGGTTAAACGTTATTCAATCAATGGGTCGAACAATAGTAGCATGCATGGCGTCGTTATCAACGGTTGTGGCAGCCGCAAGATGTTGCTAAATACTGAAAAGTAATCCAGATTTAGCAGACAGTCCCTGTGCTTTGGTAGTGTTAATAAATTTCTGATCTTTGAGTATGTGCGTGTGAATAAACTGATTTTCCTGCTACTTAGCTTTTTTGGTTGCAGAAGAAATCCGGAGACCTCGAGCGATACGAACGATAATTAATTGCCATTATTAAGTAAATTATACGCTGAGCACAACGTTGACATCAACGACCGAGGCCTGTCCAATAAAGTCTATAGAGAACCTCCAATCAAACACCTTAAACTGTTTAACAATAATGAATAAATGCCGTAAACGCTATTCAATCATTCGGAACTCCGCCACTGTTCGCTTTCTGACAGTACCAGTCCCAAGACTGGATAAAGGAGGAGGGCGACGCTAATGGTCTTTGTTACCAAACAATGGTCGTTAAACAGTAAACAAGCAAAAGCAATAATTCGGTCATCAGGAGAGGTTCACAGCAATGTCGTCATTGTCAACAGCTCTGGCAGCCGCAAGATGTCGTTAAATACTGAAAAAAGTAATCCACATTTAGCCGCCACTGCCTGTACTCTGGTAGTTCCAATCCCAAGCCTGGTGAAACGACAAAGGCGACGCTATTCATCTTTGTAATGCGCTATATAAACTATACAACTATAATAGTTACCATTACCGCAGTTTTATTCTCGGCTCATTCCCCGTTACCGCGGCATTGCCGCGGCATTACCGCGGGAGTAAACGCCATTACCGTGGTATTACCGCAATTGTTGTCCACCGGAATTTACCGCGGTTTAACCGCGGGGAAATTCTCCATGTCACTCTATTACAGATGAAATCCGGAGATCTTTAACGATATGACAAGTAATTGGAATTATAAAGTAAATTATTTGAAATAGGGCTGACACCAACGGCCGAGAAAGTCCGAAAAATTGGCTGAATGACCTCTATGTAGACACCGTTAAGATGGCTTAACATTATGGTATAAAAACTTTCGTTTATGTTTTCAATTAGTCGGTCTATCTCTATTAATCGTATCATGTCAAAGGAATGGGGAGAAATGTTTTACCCTCAGGCTACCGAGTTTTTTTCTAACACTGGCTACCAAGGGGTTGGTTGGTTACCACCCCACCCCCTGTATTTTGGGTTTGGTTTCACATATCATATCTTGTAATACAGCAATGGATTCAGCATTCATTCTGCACAAAATGGTATATTTAGTTGTACATTATGTGAATGCATCTCGAAATTACATCATTTTTAACAACGGAACCGATAATTAGCGATATTTTCTATAATTGCGTACATTTTGCACTTTTGGATAAACAAATATATATGATTATGTGTGTTTTGAAACTGATCTATGTATCCAAGAACATTTTAAACATAATGAGGCTTCATTTGTAACAATAACCTGCAAACTAGTCCATAGTCTGTATTAGATACAGCGAAATCCATAGGCAACATGAAACAAGACTTCACATTATTGTTCACGGCAGTCGCTGAGGATCTCTGCTGTCGCCGACAGACGGTCCTCTTCGACGGGGTCCTTTCAACCGTCCGCTCTCTCTCCTGCGGCGTCCCTCAGGGCTCCGTACTTGGGCCGCTGCTGTTCCTGCTCTACACCGCCGACGTGGGTGAGCTTGCTGCTAGTCTCGGCCTGTCATCACATTTCTATGCCGACGACTCTCAGCTCTACACGTGGGGACCTCCATCGACAGTCGAACAGCAGCGGCGACGAATGGAGCTTGGGATTGAGCGGAACGCTGAGTGGATGCGGTCCAACAGATTGCGACTCAACCCCGAGAAGACGGACTTTCTGTGGTGCGCGACTAGCAGACGGTGTCTCCATCTCGACACCGACGCGCTGAATGTCTGCGGGGCCCCGATACGGCCCTCGACCTCTGTGCGTGATCTCGGCGTCCTGCTGGAGTCTGATCTGTCCATGAGGCGCCATGTTGCGTGGACCGTCGGCTCTTGCTTTCGCCAGCTCCGTCTCATCAGGAGCTGCATCAAGTCCTTACCTTTTGAGGCTGCGAGAGCGGCCGTCGCCGCCTTCGTCGCTTCCAAGGTGGACCGCTGTAACAGCCTGCTGGCCGGCGCGCCTGCGTGTCTCTTGGACGGACTCCAGTCGGTTCTCAATGCCGCGGCGAGGCTTATCTGCAATAGGAGAAAGTACGACCACATCACGCCGCTCCTCCGCGATGTCCTCCATTGGCTGCCTGTTCCGTTCCGCATCGAGTTCAAGCTCCGTCTGCTTGTCTTTAAATCACTACACGGAGCTGCGCCCGAGTACCTGCGCGATTACTGCACTGGGACTCATTCCTCCGCGTCCGGGCTCCGGATCCGATCGCTTGCGAAGATTGATCTCCGTGTGCGGAGGATGAGGACACGCTTCGGTGATCGTGCTTTCTCGGCCGCCGGTCCTCGATGCTGGAACAGACTTCCTCCTGCTATCCGATTGACCGACTCATTGGACTCTTTTAAATCCATGCTAAAATCACATTTGTTCGCCAGGGCTTATCCCGACTGCTGTTAGTTGTCTTTTAAGGCGCCCTTGTAACGGCATGGCCGTGTTACGGCGCCATATAAATTGTCGTAATTATTATTATTATTATTATTATTATTAATATGTCGGTGGTCCTCGCAGTTATTGCAAGTTACTCCCGTTGTTTTGTGTGAATGCTTCATGTAAGCTAGCTTCTCACTTCATCTTCAGTATCAGAGTCAGTTTATATAAGTTCTAAATCTGTAGGCCTAGCTATTAACAAACGTTTACGTAGAAATATCGGTTTACGTTGTGATGCTGCATTCAGCCATTTTCACACAAATAACGCGTATTATTGTTTATTTTGATCACTTCCAGTTTTCAACAGACAAATAAGTGGGCAAGCAAATGAAACCCTGCATTCCTTCTACAGAATGGCATATTTGTTTCTTTTTCCAGGAAAAATAATGAATACGATATAGTCGAAAACTAAGGGGTGGTATCCACCACCCCTGGTTCCTCGGCTATATCGGGTATAACTTTTGAATGGCGTGAGATACCACCATGATGTTTACCTCAAAATGTGCGCAAATGAACCTCCTACAGCTACTTAAAATGTCAAAATTATATTCCATATGGAACAAGTTTGCGAAGGGTTAATATATTCATTTCCAACGGTTCTTAAGATCGCAGATTACGCATTCAATACAGAACAGTTTACTCTCAAGCTAGCTAGACCCTGGTAACAGAACCTAATAAAAGCGGACTGTAGTCATTACTAGTCAATGTCTTCATTGGTTGCACATTTATCGCTATTTCAAATCTATTACTAGTTTCGTAAATTCTTCTAGGTCTATCTATTTCGGCTACTCTGCAACCAAGTCAACGTCGTCAGCGGTACGAAATATATACGCTAAATCATTAGATTAATTTGCAAGTGAGAAAGAAACATTCATTCATTCATTCATTTCATTTCAGATATTTATATAGCGCCCCTTGAAGATTTCTACTCAGAGGCGCTCCCGACTACAGCGCGGACACTGAATCGGAGTTTCACGCCGAAGCGCATGAGCAATTGCGAGTGAAGGACTTGCCCAGGGTCCCTACGCGGTGGCTTGAGGTGGATTCGAACCCACAACCCTCAGGCTGCAAGGCACCGAACATACCCCTACACCACCGCGCCCCACAACATTATATATATATATATATATATATATATATATATATATATATATATATATATATACGCTGAGCTTTATTACATGTAAGTGGGTCAGCGAATAGCAGCAGTCAAAACTATAGTGAGGCTATATTATAATCTGTAGAGCCTACTGTAGGGCCTACATATAATAGCCTACTTTCAATGTGCAACTCAAACTGTTTAGTAACTTTAGTTCGATCGATATTACATCTGCGATCAGGTATACTATATTTGCAAGAGTTTGTCATATTTACTCGATCAAATTCTTTTTCGTCCACATATATTAGAACATGTACAATTGATAGTAAAATTAAGATCCGTTTACGCTATAGACCTATGCCAATAGAGAAATCGAAAGTGCTTTCGATTTTAGGATCCGTGTACATTAGAAAATGGCTACGAAAGATTTAGACAGTGGTGATATAGCCAAGCAAGGTGATCTCAACGATATGACTACGTGTTGTATATGCACCGAAGTCTACACCGATCCGAAAGTCTTGCCATGCATTCATACATTCTGCATGAAGTGCATCCAAGAGACTGCGCTTACAGCCAACAAAGGACCTGGAGACGAGATGCCTTGCCCAATCTGTAGACGACCTTTTAAGATTCCACAAGAAGGATTTCCCGGACTTCCCAAACATTTCTTCATTGAGAAGCTGATACAATTGGCAAATGTTTCAGATCAGTCGGCGTCTTCAAGAGCTCTATGCGATGTATGTGTAGAGGAAAACAAAGAAGACGGCAGAGAAATAAGAGCAGCTGACACGTTCTGTGTTGACTGCAAACAGAAGTATTGCGGAGAATGCTGCAAACAACATAGACAATTTAAATTGAATCGGAATCATAAATTGGTAGAAATTAATGAACTTGATAGTGATCAAAATTTGATGACCGATTCTGCATCAAATGTTTGTGAACCACATGGACAAACGGTTCTGGATGTATATTGTGCTGATTGCAAAGCAATTGTTTGTGCCATCTGTTTCATTGACCAACATAATGGTCATAGAGGTTCTCATGTTAGCAAATTTAGGAAACAAATCGAAAGCAATATTCAAGCAATAAAAGAATGTAGATCAGCAGCTCAGATGAAGCAGGCAGAGTTCCTGGAGATGAAGGAAGACATACAGGAAAGAGTGACAAAAGTAGAATGTGATGTAGCAAATAGAAAAGAAATACTGAGACAGTTGATGGATAAGCATGAAGCCTCTCTTTTACGAGGTCTCTGTTCGACAAGACAAATCAAACTGAAAGAAATCCAAATGGCAACGGATGATATTGATACATATCTATCTTGCTTAGAAACTTACAATTCTTACTGTCGGAAGTTAATGGCTAAAGGATCAGCTAGTGACATCTGTCGCGCATTTCCCAACTTATCGGCTAGAGGGGTGGAGTTGCAACAACAATGCCAATCCATGACTGAAAGAGAAATTCAGTCCATCAATTTCCGGTTAAAAAAATCAGAAGTCGATGAGTCTGTAGAAGAAAGTTGTGTGAACTTCATTGGTGAAATCGAAGGTAAGCGGCTTTCTTTGTAAGCAGTTTCACAAGCTTACGCAATTCGAGTGTAGAAAATAGCATTTCCCTATTATTTATCATAATAACAGAAATACATAGAGTTGAGGATAATATATATATATATATATATATATATATATATATATATATATATATATATATATATATATATATATATATATATATATATATATATATATATATTTTATTCACCAAATATGGTAGCATAGAAAAAGGAAAACACAGGTATGCAGCATTGTCAGGACAGCAGACCTGCGTATACTACACTAATTAGAAAAATTACATACTAAAAGTTTCATTACTACAAATTATACTATGTGCATATAGGAGATCACACACAAAATTTACAACAGTGTTCCCTATAATTGAACCTCTTCGAAAGAGTCTTGTTCTTCTTGACAGCCATCTTGACCCTTGTTCCAGTCAACAGAAATAATTTGTGCAGGCCATAATATGGTGATTTTGCATTCTTAACAATGTCTGACATTTGGTCGAGATATTGTGTGTTGTGAACTTGTGATTCCCGTTGCCAGTCGTCTTTCTTTCTCTTCTATTCGACGCTATACGTAATTCTTGAATTTCAAACATGGTGTCTAGTAGTTAATTTGAATATAATTATAGTTTTGGCTCTGCATGTCTGCGGGAAGTAGCCATTATAATTTTATGACTGCTGCAGTAGTTATCTCTGAGAACTGTTAGCTCGTCGATTAAGTTTTTATTTTTAATAACTATCATGGTGTAAGGCTGCACAGATACATGTAGTTCTCGAGTGCTTGCTTTTACATGAGCCTACGTACATGTATACAAACTTACATACATAAGCCTGCGTGGAGTGCATGCATTCACATACATAGGCCTACATCCATACACATATTATTCATTCTGTTTAATCAACAGCCAGTTAAGGTCTCTCTTATCAACTCTTTAACGACGAATTGCATTGTTTCCCAGTCACTTTAGTACAATCTTCGCGTTAAAATGTTAACCCTAGGGCTACCAAGCTTTTTTGTGACATCGGCTACCAAGAGGGGGGGGTGGTTACCACCCCCCTTGGATTTCGTGTTTGGTTTCACATATCATAGCTGTAATATAGCAATGGATTCAGCATTCATTTCTGCACAGACTGGTATATTTAGTTGTACATTATGTGAATGCACCTCGAAATTACATCACTTTTAACAACGGAACCCATTAATTAGCAATATTTTATATTATTGCGTACATTTTGTACTTTTGGATAAACAAATATAAAAGTATGTGTGTTTTGAAACTGATCTATGTATAAAAGATACACACAATCATCCCTACACAAGTTTATATAGTATAAATGTACATCCATGTATATATATATATATATACATATATATATATATATATATATATATAATTATATATCCATACATATATATCAGTTTACGTTGTAATGCTGTATTCAGCCATTTTCACACAAATTACGCGTATTATTATTTATTTTGATCACTTCCGGTATTCAAAAGACAAAGATGTAGGCAGGCAAATGAAGCCCTACATTCCCTCTAAAGAATGGTATCTTTGTTTCTCTTCTAAGAAGACAAATGAATACGCTACAGACAAAAACTAAGGGGAGTGCTTCCATTCAGCCATTTTTCACGCATATTACGCGTATTATTATTTATTTTGATCACTTCCGGTTTTCATGAGACAAAGATGTAGGTATGCAAATGAAGCCCTGCATTCCCTCTAAAGAATGGTATAATTGTTTAGTCAATAAGCTAGTAGAAAAACTAAGGGGGGTGGTATCCACCCCCCCCCTGGTGCCTCGGGTAGGCCTATATCAGGTATAACTTTTGAATGGCGTGGGCTACCACCATAATGTTTACCTCAAAATGTGCGCCAATGAATCTGCTACAGCTACCTAAAATGCAAAAATTATATTCCATATGGAAAAAAAATTATGCATAAAACGTAGTGGGGGGGTGGCAACCACCCCGCCACCCTTGGTAGCCCGAGGGTTAAGATGCTTCTTGTACTTCTGAGAGTCGGACCTAAGCCAGTAGTAATACTGTAGGTTCTAATATTTATCTGGTGAACCATGCTTGTCTTGTAGAGTTAACTATTTCATAGGCTTTAATGTATAATATATAGTTCAAATCTGAACGAGTGTTTTATGCGGTTTTATTTCATAGCCATCTTTTATAGGCTACGAAATGCCGCGAATAGGTCACGGGATAAGCGCTCAGTGTATAAGACAATCAAGGCCCTGCTCAAGCGAAAATTAGACAGAATGAACTTCTGAGTTCTTCATATTATTTAAAAAATTAGTATGATGGAGTCCATTGTTTGAGCACAACGCAGGCCTAACAGGGGAAAGCCACGAAACAATTTCCGAGGGGGTAAAAATTTTGGGGGTTCCATTGTAAACTGTCGTATTTTTCTTCATTTTTACTTTTTAATAGCAGCAATGAATAATATTATTTATTTGAGAAACCACCCTCTAAATGCGTCCATGAGGGCTATTAAAAATAACTGTTCCGTTTTAAGGCATATCCTACGCATTTCTGTGCAAGTAAGTAAGTATATTCTTTATTTATCCAACTGCATAACCGTTCTTTGGTTTACATGAAATTAAACATTATAAAGCATCCTTGTTAAAAACGTTTTCCTCATTAAGTTATCCGCCCGTGGGACAATTCGGTCATGCAGTCTGGGACGCAGGGAATATGGGAGTGTCCTTGCAGGAGGTTCAGCAAGTTCAGAACATGGCCCAGGTCTGTCAAGGCAGCAGTATAGAGGTTCCCATCTGCCGTTCTACACAGCTGTTCTAATGTTGGATTATCCTCTGGTAGGTAGCGTAGTCGGACCATACGGTCCATCAAGGACTGTAGTCTATAATAATTATTGCGCTCCTGCTGTCCAACAAAACCCCACCATGCCGATGACGCAAAAAAGGTAAAGGCACATCATATCGTCAGCTATAGGTTATTGTTGTTATTTTCAGAAGAGATTGACTTGAAGACAAAGGAAAGAAGCAAACAAAGTAAATTTGCAGAACAAAGTAACGAAACTGATCTTGTGTGAAAGTAAAACAAAAAAATCGACAGAGAAAGAGAGTTAGGGAATGAAAAATTAACTTTAACCTTTATTTACCCACTATGCCTTTTAGGTGGAATTTTGAGATGGCCCTTATATATGTGTTGTATGTTGATGGTATTAAAACAGAAATGACAATCTTTTAGTTATATTTCACATTTAAGGTCATTTTTGGGATGTTCCAAAAATGGAACGTTGGGTCATTCCCACTAGCATTTTTTTTACAATGGCAGTTCAACGTGAATAAACGATACAATATTGGCTTATGCACAATTTATTGAAAACCAGTTTATTTAAAGGTATGAAAACTTTCAAAACAGTTCACTTGAAGTTTATTGAGGCACCTGACACATTCTTTGGTAGTGTTTTTCTTCAAAAATTGAAAAAACAACGAGCCTGACTAATGAGAGGAATGTATTGCTCGACCCCATCGCAATGTGTCATGGCAACCTTTGACGTGCCTGAGCACTTTTCACAGGATTTACAGTATTGATACTGCTGGAACATGCTACTACATTGTTATCTGACTACCTAACAACAACAATTTTGGCATGAGATGTGCATTCTTTCTTGTTTTGCACACATTTTCTTGTCATTCAGAGGTTCTGTTCTAGTTCGACCATCACGGACGTAATGGTCGAACTGGAATAGCACCTCTGAATGACTGCTGCCCCACACCTCAGCTTAGATAGACAGAAGACTGTAACTAGTAAAAAGATTGGCAAATAATAGCATGTGATATGGTTTCCTGTGATGAGTTAGGCAAAATTCATGAAAACGCACTCACAAAAGGGGTTTATGTGGGTCGCCTACTCCTGCCACAATAAATTGTTGCTTGATATGGATGAACATCCTATTCATGAATAAGACATCCAGATCTTATAACTAAATCTGATTGGCTTTCCTCTTATAAACATCTCTAACCCATGATGTCCATAGTTAGGCACCCACCGACTCATAAATGCTAAGTTTGAAATGAATGATTCAAAATTGCAAAGATTTGTATTACTGATCATATAGTGCACACTCTGCCATTATAGAGAGATCTCTTGTCAGCTGCATGCATGGCAGTACATCCTCCTATCATGGATTTAGACATTGCAGTTGCTATTAGAGTGCATCAGGTACTCAACTGTGTTGCAGTTATTGCGTTATTTTCTAAAACTCCAATTTAAAATATGTACTAATTATTACAAAATCAGTGTTAAAACATGGGCATATATAAGGGTTTTACGGGGTGGGGTCACCGTAAATAAATTGCCGACATTTTTTCTATGCAATTATATGCGAAATACAAAAAACTGAACTTTTTCGACCATTTCCAATGGAAACCCCCGAAAACTTACCCCCCCAAAATTTTTTCCTGGCTACGCCCCTGGTTAAAAATAAATTAAATGAAACATAATATTAAAAACAAATTAATGACACATGTAACAATCCAGCAGTATATACTGACAAATTATGATAAAGGAACACAATTGCCTGATGTTGGAATTATACTAATGAGAGTGACCCAACGTTCCAAAAATGGAACATGCTTCAAAACTCGGGTTTTTCTTCTAGAGTTTTGCTTCTTTTTCAGTAATTTTGATTTTTATCACTGACTTTAAATATCAGTCAACAAAATAGAACGTGTCTCACCTGTAAAATTATGACACAAATATTTATTTCAACTTCCTAAAAGATTTTGTTCAAAAATCACAAAATTCGTCAAAATTACGCGTCTGTAGCACAAAAATAAAAAAGGCAATCAGAAAATTACCACTGTTTTACATTCTCCATTCTTAGATCTTTCATTTGATGTGCAAATATAATAAATTTACCAAGGCAGAATTATTTTTTTAACATTACAAATTATGTTCCAAAAATGGAACGTTGGTCAAATAAAGGTTAAAATGCGTAATAATAATAATAATGATGGTGGTGATGATGATGATGATGATGATGATAATGATGATGATGATGATGATGATGATGATGGCGATGATGATGATGATGATAATGATGATGATGATGATGATGATAGTGATGATGATAACAATGACGACGATAACAATGACGACGACAACAACAACATCAACAACTGCAACAACAACAACATCATCAACAACAACAACAACAATAACAATAACAATAATGGCTGTTTGGGGACGCAGTTCGTATAATGCCGGAAAAGCCAATAATAAAGAATAGCAGACAAGTCAGTGGTGACACTGCGATTTTCAACATTGGTCAATATTAGGACTGGGTATTGACGAGTTACTTAGGCTAATTAACGCGATTAAATTTTGTAACGCAGTTAACGCTGCTGTCACTGTGCTAAATTATTTTTAATAAATTCGCTAAAACAATTCTTGATAAAACAGCTATTACAAAATAAAAATTTTAAGTTTAAACTTTCGACGGTGCCCAATTTTAATAAAAATTAAACAGAGAAAAACAACTAGGCCTAATAAAAGCATGGTTGCTTTTTGTTTATTGACTGCAAGCATTTATATGGCGTATATTCATCGTAACTACTCAGAGACGGATCAGACGGTAGAGTAGTTGTACTTGCTATGTAGTGTGAAATATGAATAAAAATTAATCGAGTCTTTTATTAAAAGTGTTAATAGTGCGATTAATTTTGATAAAATTTTAATCGTTGCCCACCCCCTAGTCAATATATAGAGAGCCTCGGCACATGCATCAAGATGGCGGCCGAGTAACGAGTCGATGCGTGTTCGCTGTGAATGTTATCGGATTACACTGGTCTGTAAGACGTTTAAACTGAAGAAAATTTCGTCAGCGTAGCGGACGTACGAGGTAGCTCCGTATCTGGAATTAACTCTGAGTATTACGCAGTAGAAATGTCGAAAAAGGGACCTAAAATCGATGACCTAATTGAGGCTGTACAAGACAGCAGAGTAATGGAGGCCATAGTCATCCATCCATCGCCAAGCCTCTCACCTGTTATCGAGGGTCTGTTTTATAAGCGACGGATTTTTGAAGAAATTGGAAGGAATTGTGGAAAAAATCATGAAAAGTCTTGTCTCTGCACACTGCGAGTCACACAACCAAAAAATGAACACCACCGGACTGGAAAAAAGGAGCTACGGGCACGGTTAGATGAAATTGAAACTAACTTAAAATCCGGTAGTCTAATATTCCACGGGATAGAGGAAGCCCCTAAAGAATTCCACCAAATGGGCGTGCTTGAATCTTCTCAGTCTGCCTTCAGCTCTACATCCTTGCCACAGCAATCATCAGTGCAACTGGTGGCTGCCTTCTGCAAAGATCGTCTTCACCTCAACATCTCAGAATCTGACATCTCTGGAGCGTACAGAATTCCGAAAAAAGGCAAGGAAAAACACCGACCGCTAGTCGTTGAGTTCTCTAACTGGCGCATTTGGAGCATGGTCTACACTTCATAATAATAATAATAATAATAATAATAATAATAATAATAATAATAATAATAATAATAATAATAATAATAATAATAATAATAATAATAATAATAATAATAATAATAATAATAATAATAATAATAATAATGATAATAATAATAATAATACATAATAATAATAATAATAATAATAATAATAATAATAATAATAATAATAATAGTCTGTTTCAAAGACTTTCTTTGACAATTCAGCGTTTTAACGCTGTGGCCTTCGCCGGCTCTTTTGTTGACCCTATGCCCGAGATGGAAGAGGGATAGCCCTTCCAGTTTATAATAATAATAATAATAATAATAATAATAATAATAATAATAATAATAATAATAATAATAATAATAATAATAATAATAATAATAATAAAAATAATAATAATAATACGGCTAATAATAATAATAATAATAATAATAATAATAATAATAATAATAATAATAATAAACTATAAAATTATGATTATGTGAATGTGATAAATGATTTTTAAATGACAGTTATCGCATTATGATACCCAATTTCAAGAGACTGAGTTGCTGCGCTGCATTGTCCACTTGGAGTAGGCTACATCGTTTTGCTTTTTTCATCAATGAAGCATTTTTGATTTACCCAATACAGGGCCCGCATAATCTATCAGATGCCTATGCTTACTTGAAGTGGTGTATGAATGGTCTTTAGTTACTAGTCATGCATCATTTAGGTGCATTGGTACTCTAACAATTAGGCACTGAACAAGACTGTACGAAAAGTGTTCACCTGATGATCTTGCTTACTGTAATTGCTTAATTGTTGGATAGCCGTTAGTTGAAGCGCTTTGCCATTCGTTCAGCCATGTATGTTCTTAGCTGTGGTCATTCCTCGCAGCCTTGTACTAATTTAGGTCCTACAGCGTATATGTATATATACGCACTAATGCAGCGACTCATGCAGTTCACACGGCTTTAGATTAATTGTGATCAGCTTGAGACCTGTCCTACTTGTGCACACTATATTAGAGACACTTATAGGTCGTTTACCTGCGTACTGTGTAATAGGTGCTTTCATAGCAGATGTTGTGAACTACCAGATAACTACAGAGATGCAATTGACTCATGGTATTGCGCCCGCTGTATTGTGGATAATTTCCCGTTTAACCATATTGTAGAGGAGAGACTTTTTGGAATGTGTAACTGACCATGTTGTCCATTTTGTAATATCCCTGATGATCTTGAATTGAATTTGTTCCCAGGTGTCAGTGAAAGCCGCTCTTTGCTTAATAACGATGACATTGACCCTGACACTAACTATTTTGAAGTGAAGCCATATAATAGTTGTTACCTGACCCCTGCTTCCGCTGAAGTTAAATTCTCTTCATCGATGTCTCTGTTCTCAATCGTGCAAATTAATTGTAGAAGTATTCTGTCTAAACTATCTGAAATACATGATATATTACATCAACTCCCAGAATCTATACTTGCAGTAACGGAGACGTGGTTAAATGCTGAAAATGCTGACCAGGTTTAGATACCGGGGTATCATTTTATTCACAAGCCTAGGGCTAGTGCCACTAGAAATATCTGCAAACTCAAGATTAGGCTAAAATATAGTAGTTGGACTATTTAACAGTCAAAAGCTGCCCGCAGTTACTAAATAACACATTAAACTTATTTTATACTTAAATTCATCGGCGTGTTCCCAATTGGGATCATTGGGCGCTAATGGGTTAATGAACACACCTACACCTCCACCCTGACTACTAGACTGTTAAAATTTAATAGTCCAACTACTATATTTTAGCCTAATCTTGAGTTTGCAGACATTTCTAGTGTGCGGCAGCCATTTTTGAAGTTTCGGGGTTTTGTCAAAATTCGGCTGCTTTCGGTTTCTCATCTGCATAGGCCTATAAGGTAAGAGAATTTAAATTTTAAAAGTGTTTATGTGATTTAAGTGTAGCATTAAGTAGCTACTGTAATGCCAAATGTGCATTTAAAAATCAAATGTATTGCGGTAGAAATCTTTAGTAAATCTTTGATGTTCCCAAATGGGAACATTGGGCACAAATGTAGTCTGTTCCCATTCGGGAACATGATGGAGAAATTCATTAAGTCATTGAAAACTCCGCATCGAGTGCATTACTACTGCCCAGATTTATAAAAGCATATGAGATAAATTAGAATTTTTAGTTTACACAGCAATCACGCCTTATATAATTCCTTTTCAGATGTAAAGAAAGGTCTCCTTGTCTGACGTGATCAGTGATCACCATAATATGGTCTGATGTAGATGGAGACAATGATAACAATGAGCAGCTTGTTCACCTAGCACAGGCTTCAGATGCAATGTCTGCTATTGAAAGAGATGTTGAAATAGTTATGCCACCAGAGATAGTGGATGGTACGTCTAATGAAGAGTGTTTGATGCCCTAATGCTTTTGACTCTTCCATCTGCTGTTGCTGGGCCAATTACTGCTTCTGTGCATAAAGGTTAAGACGATGAGAGTCACAGCACAACTTTCTTCATGTGATAGCTGTGAGATGGCACGACAACCAGCGTGTGACTGTCGCTACCAATTTCATTGCAGTAGAGCCATTTGAAACGCTGGAGCTCAGCCAAAAAGTATGTGGTTGATGAAAATCAACCAGCTGTCATTAGAAAGTATACTCTTCACATGGGTGTTGTGGGCATTCTGGACCCCTCATGTCTAACTATCACCTCGTGTTTTGCTCCAAGAAGTGGTGGTGCCACTCTTTATCAACGGTTTGAATATGGCTGTTGTTGCTGCCTGGTGTCTGCGCGTTGAAGTCGGTGAATTATCTGATCACCTGGAATTCCGACGGCAAATTGTGAACAATACTATTCAACGGTTGGACAAACCTCCAACAGCTCTATCGGATAGCCACTCGGTCAGTGACATTCGCTACGATGGGGTCGATCATCGTCTGCATTCCAAGTGCAAGACAAGCAAGACGTCGATTGTGTAAGAAGAATACAAGGCTGTACTGCACAAAGTGCATGGTTCCACTTCATCTATATTACGAGCTGTAATATCATATACTATAATCTCGCATTTGAGACAGAATACTGTCAGTCTCCTGGAAGGCATTGTAGAGAAATACCTGGAATATGCTGATGTGTATTATCACTGTGTTTAGTCGCAGAATTAGATTGTTAGGATTGGCAATGTTATCGTTGGCACTGCTTTATAACTTCTGAAAACTAGTTAGGCCTACTTCAACATTGATGTGTAGTTTTATTGGTCTAGCAAAGCAGCCTGTGCTGTGCATAAAGTTAAACTAGTGTAGTAACTGAAAACTACAAATTTAACAGATTATCTGCAATAAATCTGCATGGTGTTCCCAAATGGGAACAGACTCAATATGTGCCCAATGTCCCCAAATGGGAACAGCACGCCATATAGCGGCTGATCGCGGAATCACATAAATATAAGTTTCAAGGACCCTTAACCTTGCATCATTTGTTATATTCCCAAGTATCATAAAGTTTGGCCACTGGGGGAAAGTTTGGGCACTAATGGGTTAAGGATGGCATCTCATTCCATAGATGTGAAGCCCTTGAGAGTAAACTGGTTCATAATTCTTATGAAGGGCTCTTTTATACAAGTCACTTTGAATAAAGAAACCACTATTCTAGGCACTATTTACAGACCTCCTGGTCAGTGCTTGGATGATTTCACTAACGAATTCGAACAATTATTATCTGAAATTGTAAATAAAATTAAAAAGGGTGATGCTAGTCTAGTGGGCGATTTTAATATTGACCTGCTTAAATCTAATGATCATAAGGCAACAAGCTCCCTTTTTGGCTGCATTACAACTCATCACCTCTTGCCAACCATTACCAAGCCTACTCGAATAACAAGCCACTCGGCCACGTTAATAGATAACTTATTCAACAATGCTTGAATGTAGTTGACTCTACGATTCTAGCCTCTCATATATCTGATCATCTACCAATACTAATTACTTTTGACTTCCAACACTTCATGCATGGCAATTCGTCCTTTGGGAACTCAATTAACTTTTCTGAGGAAAATATGAAGAAATTTCGAGAGTTACTTTCCAGACAGGACTGGACAGCCATCACTAGGCTGTGCAGTGACGGGGACTTTAATACGGCTTATAATCTATTCATAACTCAATATAAAAATGTTTATGACAAATCTTTTCCACAAAATTTAGGGAAGAGTCGAAGTAAACTAATTATAAAAAACCTTGGATGACTCGGGGTATCCTTAAATCAAGTAAGAAAAAGGCGCAGTTATATCTGAAATAATTAAAAAATCTTACTGAAATTAACATAAACAAACGATCTTTAAAAACCTGGAGTCTAATAAGATCGATAGCTAATATGGGACAACGTGATCCAACCATCGAATCGCTTAAGGCCAATGGAACTAGGATTGAAGATGCTGAAACTATTGCAAATGAACTCAATAATTATTTTGTGAGCATCGCTCAATCTTTGGAAGACAAGATACCCGACTCCATGGGGACATTTATAAAAATTTATGAAACCCCTCCATTGAAGTCCTTTGCATTAATTTTAACATCCTCAGGTGAAATCTTAAACCTAAGTCAATCCATACGCACAGCGCATAGCAAGGGTATGGACGATATTGACCCCTGTATCGCGAGCCCTAATATTGATTGCATTCTCCAAACGCTAGTCGAGTTAACCCGCGGGCTACCAAGGGGGCGGGCGGTTACTTCCCCCCTACGTTTTTATGCAGAATTTTTTCCATATGGAATATCATTTTTACATTTTAGGTAGCTGTAGCAGGTTCATTTGCGTACATTTTGAGGTAAACATCATGGTGGTAACTCACGCTGTTCAAAAGTTATACCCGATATACCCGAGGTGCCAGAGGTGGATACCACACCCCTTGGTTTTTGATTATAGCGTATTATTCATTTTTCTTCCTGGAAGAGAAACAAATATGCCATTCTGTAGATGGAATGCAGGGCTACATTTGCTTGCTTACTTTCTTGTCTTTTGAAACTGGATGATCAAAATAAATTATTATACGCGTTATCTGTCTGAAAATGGCTGATGCAACATCTTAACGTAAAACCGATATTTCTACATAACCTTTTGTCGACAGCTACAGATTTAGAACTTATATTAGCTGAAACAGACACTGAAGATGAAGTGAGAAGATGGTTTGCAGGAAGCATTCGCACAAAACAACGGGAGTAACTTGCAATAACTGCATGGACCACCGACATATTTGACTGCCGTGAACAATAACGTAAAGTCTTGTTTCACGTTGCCTTTAGATTGCGTTACAACTAAACAGACTATGAACTAGTTTGTAGGCTATTGCTACAAATTATGTTTAAAATGTTCTTGGATATATAGATCAGTTTAAAAACACACATAATCTTATATTTGTTTATCCAAAAAGTACAAAATGTACAGGTACCCAATAATATAAAATATCGCTAATTATCGGTTCCGTTGTTAAAAGTTATGTAATTTCGAGGTGCATTCACATAACGTACAACTAAATATACCGTTCTGTTCAGAAATGAATGCTGAATCCATTGCTATATTACAAGTTATGATATGTGAAACCAAACACGAAATCCAGGGGTGGGAGTGGTAACCACCCCTCTTGGTAGCCAGTGTTACAAAAACCTCGGTAGCCTGAGGGTTAATAAACTGTTCCTTCACTACAGGCGTCTTCCCGCAATCCCTAAAAACTGCAAAGGTAATACCAATTTATAAAAGAGGCGAAAGTGACAATCTGACAAATTATCATCCGATTTCTACCCTTCCTTATTTCTCAAAAATATTTGAGAAAATAATATACAATAGACTGTATGACTTTGTTACGAAAACCGACATCCTTTTCTCCTCGCAGCATGGCTTTCAATCAGGTCACTCCCCATAATATATATGTCCTTGCAAGATAAAATCTCGAATGCAATAGAAAATAATGAATTTTCCTAGGCATATTTTTCGATCTGGCAAAAGCATTCGACACTGTAAATCATAAAATTCTATTGCATAAATTTGAGAATTATGGTATACGTGGTATGCAGCTCAGTTGGTTTGCCAGCTATTTGGATGGACGCCAACAATGTGTCGAAAATAACGGCAAACGCTCCACTTTAAAAGTATTCTATCTGGAATTCCTCAATGTTCTAATCTAGGGCCCCTGTTGTTCGTCCTCTATATTAATGACCTACCGAACGTTTCCAAACGTCTGTTCTTCATCTTGCGTGCAGATGATACGAACGTTTTTATTCCCACACTTGCATAGACACCCTTTTTAAAATGGTAAATGTGAAGCTGGCTCTAGTTGCCGACTGGTTTCGAGCCAATAGATTGTCATTAAGCTAGGAGAAAACTAATTATATTTTGTTTAAATCACATTAAAATCCCACTGGGACATTTCGAGTTAAAAATTAATAGTACTTCTCTACAGCTGTTGACTCTACTAAATTCTTAGGAGTATACGTTGATTGTCATTTGAAATGGAAAGAACACA
This sequence comes from Aporrectodea caliginosa, assembly GCA_020284085.1. Classification (NCBI taxonomy): domain Eukaryota; kingdom Metazoa; phylum Annelida; class Clitellata; order Crassiclitellata; family Lumbricidae; genus Aporrectodea; species Aporrectodea caliginosa. Next base: position 3,081,754 of record JACEVL010000024.1, read on the forward strand.
TAGCCTACATTGCTTCAAGAATAGCAAAAAATATTGGAGTAGGCTAATAGCAGGGACTGCATACAATTTGCCCTCTAACATTAGAATTAAACTGTACTATTCGTTGGTACAACCATACCTCTCTTATTGTAATATATTATGGGGTTCTACATAAAGTTATGCTACGAGATTTCATAGATTAAATGTTCTGTAAAAGAGAGCTGTCCGTCTGGTTGCAGAGGCTCCATATAGCTCTCACACTGCTCACATCTTTAAAACCCTTAAGATTTTAAAAATTGACCAGATTAGGATTCTTCAACTAGAAGAATTTATGTATCGATTTGACCGAAACCTTCTGCCTTCTAGTTACAAACATCTCTTTCAACTCTCATCTCAGGTCCATCCGTATTTTACTAGAAACTCTAGCGCTTATCGCCGAACCTATGCCCGCACGAATACACGTCTCTTCTCTATTAAATCAATTGGATTAGCGATCTGGGAAAAAATTCCTAAGGATACGTTTATCCCATAAACATATGAAACGTCAAATTATAACTCACTTCGTATCTTTTTTGCTTTTTTGCTTTTCCCTTGACTACTGTAGTATGTTTGCAATGATAATCTTTCTTTTAAGGCCACTATTAATCATCTAATTTAATCAGTAATTTGGTTTCCCTAGTTAGCGGGATTTTTTTTATCCTTTTAGGGCCTCCTTTTTGTAGCAAATTTACAATATGTATACCTGATTATTCTGTTTCATTGGTTGCAAATAAACATTTTGATTGATTGATTGATTAATTGATTGATTGATTGATTAATTGATTAATTGATTAATTGATTGATTGATTGATTGATTGATTGATTGATAATTAATGGAAGAAGACAAAATATAATATGACTTCGCCACTATCCTATGTCCCTACCTGTGGTCGTGCCAGTCCAAAGTCCAAAACCTGTAGAAAGGAGGAAGGCTAGGCTAATAGCAACTCACTAAGTCAAAACATAAAATGAGCTGAGGGAGCTTAGAGATGATTAAGTGTTGTTTCAAGGAGAAACATGTAGGTTATCAGAAAGTAGTCTGAACTGACGAAATACAGTTTAAATCCGGATAGTCCTAAGATGGAAGAGTAGCGCACAAGATATTCATTTTCATGCATCAGTATTTCAAAAGCCTTGGACCGTAAAGGCAATAAAGAAATTGACCTGAAATTAGAAACATCTTCACCATCTCCTTATTTTACTGTGTGCACCACTTTATTAATTTTTTATTCCTGGTGGAGCACTGATTGTATGAAGGAGTAATTCACAAAGTTTTCGTCCGAAAAACCTACTGAACGGTATGTGGCGTGAAACTAGCTATGCAAAATTCTGTCATAGGTGCCTAATAATATTACATTATTGTATGTATGTAGGCCTAATGCGTGGCGTGTGTGTCACATTATGCGGTATTAACATTATTGTCTGGTGACGTAGGGCTGATTGCAAGAAACGTGTCAAAAGAGACTTCCACGTGGAATTCAGCCAGCTAATGACTTTCAAATGTCTTTGAAAAATCACTCAAGCCTAGTTATTGGTCATTCACTAATATGTCTCGCGTCTCTGCTTCCATTAATAGGACCTAGGCCTACTAATACAGTCAATAATAACTCCTAAAGTAGGCTACCCATCTTCGCAGGTAATCTAAGAACACCACGGTTTTCTTCGACCTTATTTATATTTGAAAATTTAGTTATTTAAAATCAGTAAATGTTGATGTTACAGAAAACAGAGAGAAGATTTTGAGCCTTGAAGAGTTTCTAAAACAAGAACAACACGAGAAAGAACAGCTCATGATCGTGCAAGCGAAAGAAAAACAGCGATTACTCGGTAGGACTTCAGAGGTTACTTAGTGCAATTTAATGGCGGCTCACAGAAAGCCTGAGGTTAAGTAGCCTGAGCCTTAAGTAGGGGCCTAAAAAATTACAAGCCTCATTAAAGACAGTCAAATTGCCATGGGCGTCGAGAGCCAATGCTGGCCCCGGGGCAGACGCTTCTCATGCTCCAGTTTTCCCCAATTTTATCATTAAGCGCAAGTATTGTATTGTATTGTATTGTATTGTATTGTATTGTATCTACTTATTTATATAGCGCCTCTCTCAGAATAACTATTCAGAAGCGCTCTCAGCACGAAAACCACGGGGAAAAGAAACGTCTTTAAAGAACGAGAAACCAAAGAGGAAAAACTAGTCACTAGTTTAACCCTTAATGAGGGAGGAAGGTCATTCCAAGTATAGGGACCAACCACGGCAAATGCCCGGCGTTGAGCCAAGGCAGTCCTAGTCCTAGGAACAAAAAGATCTGGCCAATCAGCAGAGCGCAAGGAACGAGATGAGGTCGCAGATAACGGCTTTCGCATATAGTCAGCAAGATACTTTGGGGCACTGCTCAGCTGCGCCTTTGAGACCAAAAAGAAGTCTGATCAGTCTGATGTAAACCTGTATAAAGGCCATCAAAATAACATTTAATGAATTATAATAAGTGTTATAATAATAATAATAATAATAATAATAATAATAATAATAATAATAATAATAATAATAATAATAATAATAATAATAATAATAATAATAATAATAATAATAATAATAATAATAATAATAATAATAATAATAACGATAATAATAATAATAATAATAATAATAATAATAATAATAATAATAATAATTATTATTATTATTATTATAATAATAATAATAATAATAATAATAATAATAATAATAATAACGATAATAATAATAATAATAATAATAAATAATAATAATAATAATAATAATAATAATAATAATAATAATAATAATAATAATAATAATAATAAAACCATAAAATTGTGATTATGTGAATGTGATAAATGATTTTTAAATGACAGTTATCGCATTATGATACCCAATTTCAAGAGAATGAGTTACTGCGCTGCATTGTCCACATGGAGTACATCGACAACTCGCTCTGTACCATAATCAACTACACTTCTACTACTACTAGCAATGATATTGTCAGCTTGATTTGCTGCATCATTCGCTTTTGATTAAATTGAAAATGCAAGACTTTGAAGGAGCGCCTGTCTCTCGTTTGTATTCCTGACTTTCACTAATCTTTCCTTCCTTTATTGAGCGCCAGATTTCTCATGGTAATTTATCTTCTAATTAATCATCAACTTGATAGATAATGGTATCAAATATTGGTTATTTGGTATCAATTATTATTATACTATTATTATTATTATTATTATTATTATTATTATTATTATTATTATTATTATTATTATTATTATTATTATTATTATTATTATTATTATTATTATTATTATTATTATTATGAACAATCTAGCATGGTAATGTCGAAGAAAAGCAGATGGCGTTTCCGCGTTGGAGAGCTACCGAGAGTCTCTGAAACAGGTAGCTTGTCTCGAGCGTGTCATGTGTTGCATGGGTTAACCTTCGTCCTAATTCAAGGACAAAATCCAGTCCTTCAGAACTCCAAGAACCGCTGGACTCTAATGCAACCGCCACCAAAGCATGCGTTCGGGTGATTGTGGCGTATTTCAATGTCTTGGCGGCGGCTGCCCGGTTTGCGGCCTCGCCCGCTTCGGTTGATGTCGTTGCCAGATGTGACTTTGCGAATGTGTCCAAAACTGTCAAATCCCAAGTGAGGCATCTTCCGCATGACCAAGAGATTATTATAATTATTATTATTATTATTATTATTATTATTATTATTATTATTATTATTATTATTATTATTATTATTATTATTATTATTATTATTATTATTATTATTATTATTATTATTATTATTATCATTATTATAAATAAATTTGTAAGGTCACACCGAAATGTGAATCTGAGGCGCGGATAGTTAGCCGCCAGGAGAAGATCCAGTTAGATATCCAAGTGCTTGAAAGCCAATGAGAAATAGTGAGTTTTTAGCCGCTTTTTGAAGGAAGGGAGTGAAGTTGAGCTACGAAGAGAGAGTGGCAGTCGATTCCATTCCTTTGGAGCAGAGGCGTGGAATGCACGAGAGCCCATAACTGTTCTGCATCGAGGTTCAGCTAAAAAGTAAGTAAGTAAGTATATTCTTTATTAACCAATTGCTAATCGCACTTTGGTGTACAGACATCTTTATAAACAAAGTTACAAAGTATAAAGTTTCCTGACAATTAACGTTTTTCACATTAAGTAAGTTAGTGACAATATCCCTTAATAAACCAACTGCACCTTGGTGCACAATCATTATAGTCCCGCAAATATCTAAGAAGTCAGCCAAAAGACTGGTACTTGATGAACGTAGGCAACGAGGAGGGATGTAAGGAGTCAGTAGTGAATGAAGGTAGGGAGGTGTGCTGGTGTTGAGGGCTTTGTAGGTCAGAAAGGCCAATTTAAATTTTATTCTGAATTCAACAGGAAGCCAATGAAGTTGATGGAGTAAAACTGAGGAACTTGTTCGTAGTGGAGCACGCAGCACAACGCGAGCCAAGGAGTTTTGGATTCGTTGCAGCCTGTTGAGATCGAGGTCTGAGAGACCCACAAAAATTGAATTAGCATAATCAGGGCGAGAGGAGAAAAGGGAACAGGCTATGGTTTGTGACATATTCTTAGTCAGAGCCGACCTGATGTGACGTATTGCCCTGATGTGATAGTAGCAAGATTTACAAAGGTTTGCTATGTGCGGTCGGAATGTGAGCTTACTGTCCAGGGTTACCCCAAGTGTTTTGACAGTATCTGAAAGTGGGACAGCAGTGCCTGCAAGGTCGATGCTAGAAAGTGAAGGAAGAGAACGCAGTCGTTGGCGTGAACCGAACAAAATTGCCTCAGACTTTGTCTGGGTTTATGGCCAAACCATTGAAACAAAACCATGCATACATAGATGAGAGGCATTCCTGAAGTTTTAGTTTACCAGACTGATCGGTATGTGAAAGAGCAATATGGAGCTGGGTATCATCCGCATACTGTTGTAATTGGACTCCAAAGTGATTAGCTATACGACTGATTGATGAAGTACAGATTGTAAATAATAAAGGGCCGATGACAGATCCCTGTGGCACTCCAGTGGTGCAAACAGTGGACTCAGAGCGAACAGTACCAATGCCCACCTGCTGATTCCGGTCACACAGGTATGAAGCTAACCAGTTTAAGGCAGTCCCAGAGACACCGAAGCTTTTGGCGTGTCTTGAAAGGAGAAGCTGGTGGTCTATGGTGTCAAAGGCTGCACTGAGGTCAAGGCATAATGAGAGGCAGGCTTTTCCATTGTCAATAGACAAGAAGATGTCATCCAGTTTATCTATATATTATGATAATTAACATCCAGCAGTAAGTTAAAGTATCATTTATTTTGATAATAACTCAAATTTTAATTCATAAATTTACATCCCCAGTTAAAGATTTTATGACTAGGGATAGTTGATCAGATGATGGACCATGAACGAAAGCCTGGGCATCATCTGCATAAAGATGGCCTTTTGCGCTGTGTTTAGAAATAAAAGGGAAATGTCGGCAGTAAAGAGAATGTGAAGGATGTATTAAGACTGTATTTTGAACATGAAGAACTACTTTTGCAATAGGCTGAGTACGTGCACACTGGAGGCTGCGGAGAGTCATTGAAAGATACCGACAGCGACAGAAAAACTCGCGAGAGAGACAATGCGGATATTATTTCAAGCATTCCTTAGCGCTGGAGCTCAGTGATGGGTAAAGGCAGTGGTTAAATTCAGCCGGGTCTCGCCGGATCTGAGATCCGGCACCTCGGTTTTCAGACCCGGCACCTCTGATTTGAGACCCGCCACCTGCATTGTGAGACCCGCCACCCGAATTATGAGAACCGCCACCTAAAAAGGAGACCCGCCATCCAAAATCAGATTAACCTATTCGTCAGCCTCACAGTGCGTTTCAATATTCACTAACATCATAGAAAACTACTTAGACTACAGCACGTGTGTTAACTTAAGTCGCCCGCTCTCCCGCTCCCTCCCTCTCTGTCTGTCTGTCTGCCTCTCCGTCGAGTTCAAATTAATGTTTTCTAATCGCTGCCATCGGGTATCGTGTTTCCGATTCCAGCTCTCTCTCTCTGTACACAGTGTAGGCCTACAAGGATGTCACAGTAATTTTCCTCATTAAATTCCATCAATGACTCATTTGCGAAAGACTTAGCTGGAATCGGTGTGAAAATCTGAATTAGGCTAGCACGTCCTTTGATTAGTTATCGTCATCGCGCCTTCAAAGTCAAGACCTTATAGGATCTGCTTCTGCTGTTGTAAGCGCTACAAATAGAATCAAACAGCTCAGAGACAGTCCGCTTAGAGTTTTCGTCAGTGTTGAGAATATGATGGTCCCGAAGACGGTTCCAAAGACCCACCCCGATCCAGGCTTTATGAGCTGAGATATACCTATTTTTGTGTGTTGGCGGCCATATTGGACGCCATCTTGGATAGTAACGTTCGGACACTATAGCCACTACGATAAATCGATTCCTTAACTTTGAAAATATTATATTCGACACGTCATTTGTTATTGTAGCTTACCTCTGACCTGATATATAGGCTACATATTTTTATGTTTTGGCGGCCATATGGACCGCCATCTTGGATAGTAACATTCGGACACTATTGCCACTACGATAAATCGATTCCTTGACCTTTAAAATATTATATTCGACACTTCATTTGCTATTTTCGGACACTATTGCCACTACGATAAATCGATTCCTTGACCTTGATAATGTTAAATTTGATACTTCGTTTGTTTTTGTAGCTTACTTATCACCTGATATATACTGTTTTCTGCGTTGGCCCCATTATTGCCGCCATCTTGGTTAAAATGCATTTTTGAGGGGTGACTCCGTGGTCGGATCGCGTGGCACCTACCAAAAACCATTACCATATGACCAAACTTAAGTACCCAGAAAGTTTGGTGCTTTTGTCCAACCGGTCCCCTTCATCTTGCTCACAGCCCTCACTAAATATGTTATGTTAAATAATGTTTATTTCTTTTAAGTTAATGTTTATGATTGCAATAATCGATGATGTGCCTCGTTTCATGCATGTTGTATTTTGTCCGAGTCTATTTACACTCGAAAACGTCATAAAAGTGATAAGTATTGATAACTACATATATATTATATAAACATATACGCATAAATAATATTATGTCGGTTATAGATTTGCCAGCAAGGCTTAAGTTTTAAATTCGTAAAGACTTGGAGACCAGTGGATGAGCAATTTAACCACTGGGTAAAGGCGAGGTATGCAGCGGTTGTACGCCAGAAAGGAGGAATTTTTGTGCATCAGCATGAACATAGGCCTATCTTCGTGTACAACTGTGTTAGTTTCTACTGTGGGTCAAATCCTCCGACCCACCAGGTGACCAACATGTAGATATACGGTGACCCGTCAAAAGCGCCCCGACAAAAGCGCCACGACAAAATCGCCCTGTGACAAATGCGCCCGCCCCTGCCGACAAAAGCGCCCGACAAATGCGCCCCGACAAATGCGCCCGACAAAATCGCCCCGACAAATGCGCCCCTGCCGACAAAAGCGCCCCGACAAATGCGCCCCGACAAATGCGCCCGACAAAATCGCCCCGACAAATGCGCGCCCCTGCCGACAAAAGCGCCCCGACAAATGCGCCCCGACAAATGCGCCCGCCCCTGCCTGTTAAATGAGACGAAAAATGAGACACAACGATGTATGTATGTATGTATGTATGTATGCATATATGTATGTATGTATGTATGTATGTATGTATGTATGTATGTATGTATGTATGTATGCATATATGTATGTATGTATGTATGTATGTATTGTATGTATGTATGTATGTATGTGTGTATGTATGTATGTATGTATGTATGTATATATGTATGTATGTATGTATGTATGTATGCATATATGTATGTATGTATGTATATATGCATGTATGCATATATGTATGTATGTATGTATGTATGCATGTATGTATGCATGTACAGTATATATGCATGTATATATATGTATGTATGTATGCATATATGTATGTATGTATGTATGTATGCATATATGTATGTATGTATGTAGGTATGCATATATGTATGTATGTATGTATGTATGTATGTATGTATGTATGTATGTAATTGAACATGTATACAGCGCCTCTTCAAGATATCTCTACATACCTCTAAATAAACACAAACAACCTCTTTCTTGCAGGTATAGAACAAACTCAAGTAATTCTATTGATATTGGGGCGCTACTGTCGGGGCGCATTTGTCGCGGAGCATTTGTCGGTTATTTTGGGGCGCTTTTGACGCGGCGCATTTGTCGGGTTTTTTTGTGATATTTTGGCGCATTTGTCGGGGCGCTTTTGTCGGGGCGCTTTGTCGGGGCGCTTTTGTCACGGGCGCCTTTGTCGGTGAACCAGATATACATATCAAATACATATATCTGAGGCAGAGGCGTAGCTAGCTTTTCATGGGCCCGTGTGCAGGGGTCCCGCATGGGCCCCTCCCTGTCTGGCCCTGTAAGGCCTGTACCCTTGCGTTCTTACTATCAAGATTACCAAAACTAAACGATGACATTTAATATTTAAGCATGCAATAATAATAACATTACTACTAACAGAATAAACATGAATGCTGCAAAAATGAGACGTAGGCCTATAATTATATTACAATGTTATAATTGCAGTGATTTCGCGATCGAATTTAACACGTATCACGGTGCATACCTATTCACTTATAGTACTAGTACTTAAAGCAATGCAATGGCATTATAGAGTTTTCTTTCTAGACTTTTGTTAAGCAAAAATGTCAATCATCTTTGTCCTGAAACTGTGTTACTAGCACATAGCACAGTCAACGCAAGCTGTCTCATTGTCATTCTGAGAAATGACGAGCTATCAATTCTGGTCCATGATCTGAATTTGCAAACCAAAGAATCGTCGATTCTTCGTGATACTTGAATTAAATTTAGCAATATTCCATGAAAGTTCAAAAACAGAGGCAAATATATGATTCCCTGGGACCCTGATCCACCCCTGCACCATTTGACGTCTCCCTGATTTTTGGGGTGAGACCTGAGAGGAGTTGAGAGAGGTGTCAGGTCGCCACCGTAACCATATCCATCAGATGATGGGAATGCTTGAGCATGCCTGTGCCTACATGCATGTAGTATGAAGTTTCTGTGGAGCACTGTTTGATGACAATACAGGAACGTGACAGGTCGTTTTTTGTTTACAAGTAAACGAATGGATTAGCGACTGTATTCTGAACATGAAGAACTATACATGCACTTTCGCAATAGTTTTAGACACTTCCCTAGAACCGGGCCTCAGGGCAACAACGACTCCTCTCATTGGCCCTGCAGATGGACAGACATGAATCATCACACCTATCCTAAACGATAGCATAGGCACGCCCTACCATTTTGCATACGAAGGGGCCAAGAGCTGCCAATAAACTAGTATTATATATAGTAGCACTTGACCAGACAAAAAATTAATATCCTACAGTCTATGTCATGATCCACAGGCAAGTAACGTACTCCTGCAGCATCACCATCAGCAGAGTCATTTTGGCCAGTCTGCATTGCCACTGACATCCTTATTGCCTGTGCAGTCTGTTGATCCAGTTCCAGAAATCGACGTTTCAACTTCAGCCTTAGTGACACTGAAACTGGAGATTCTTGGCAACTTCCTTGATTCTATTCCAATCTGCTGTCAGATGTCACTTAATTGTTTTGATGTAATACTTGTATTACGTCTTGCAGACATAGTGTTTAAAACTGTATTAGGCCTACTAGCATTCTATAATCTTTGCCATCGTTCAAAACATCGACCTATTATTGGTCGCTTCCAAAGGTGGCTGATTACTTAGTCAGAGTCAGAGACTGTTGCTGCTGCCAGAGTCAGTTATATATGTTTGTATATATACTTGTGTGTGTGTATATATATATATATATATATATATATATATATATATATATATATATATATAACGTCCTGATCTGTTATCTCTCGGAGATCGGCTAAAGACAACAAAACAGCCGCTGGTGGGCTAAAGGGAATACGATGCCAATTAGTCGACACGACTGAAGGCATTTCAGACTTGACAATATGAATTTCCATATTTTGCGTCAGTAAAGTAAGGAAGTATTCCAAGTGTGTTCACAAAAACTACATCTGTCACAAAATGAGCAGGAATGTGACTTAGGCTAGATTAATAATTTTTTTATCTCTGTGGGCCCCTGGAGGTCGTGGGCCCGTGTACCTTGCACAACCTGCACACATGATAGCTACGCCACTGATCTGAGGTCCTGTGTGGATATCATGTATCATGAAGCATTCGTCATACAGGCTATTGACTGCATCAGGCCAAAAACTTACAGGTTTCCTCAGTTTGAACAAAGTTTTAGACGTTTCCGGGTCCCTGCCATAGGCTCCGGGGCAGCAACCTCCCCGACCACACCTCTCATCGGCCATGCTGAAATTGCAAAGAGAAAAACAAGGCCTTAACATGGACAACTGAAAGCATGGTGACCAAAGAGAGAGCCATAATCTCAACAGATAGGATTAAAGGCACCAGGTATTTTACAATAATTTAGTTTACTCTGAATTTAAGATCAAAGAATTTTAATTGTAGCAGATAATTATCAGGCTTATCAAATTTATTGTTGATTTAACCCGCAGGACCAAAACATTTTACGATACGTCGAGGTCCAAAATGGGTAATTTTTTACCCCACCAAAATTTGTAATATCTCAGCTCACAGGTAAGCTACCGTAACAAATGAAGTGTCGAATTTCATAGTTTCAAGGTCGAAGAATCTATTTCTTGTAGTGCCAATAGTGTGTTACTTTCCAAGATGACGGCCATATTGGCCGCCATAACACACAAAATGTATAATTTCAGCTTATAGGTAAGATACAGTATCAAATGAAGTGTCGAATTTAATAATTTTAAGGTCAGTCAATGTATTTATCATAATAGCAATAGTGTGAAAATGCTACTATCGAAGATGGCGGACAAAATGGCCGCCAAAACACAAAAATATATATATATCAGCTCAAAATAAGCTACAATAACAAATGAAGTATAAACACTAATAATTTCAAGATCAAAGAATCGATTTCTCGCTGAGGCAATAGTATTGGATGCTACTATCCAAGATGGCGGCTATTTTTGGCCGTCAAAACAAAATATCTATATTTTAGCCTATAGGTAAGATACCATAAGAAATGAAGTGTCGAATTTAATAGTTTCATGGTCAAGGAATCGATTTCTGGTAGTTCTAATAGTGTGCAAGTGTTACTTTTCAAGATGGCGGCCAATATGGCCGCCAAAACAGAAATATATATATATATATATATATCGAAGCTCATAGGTAAGCTACAACAGCAAATGAAATGTCAAATTTTATAATTTCAAGGTCAAACAGTCGTTTTTTCGCAGAGGCAATAGTGTTGGAATGATACTATCCAAGATAACGGCAACATGGTCGCAAAAACATAATATGCATATCTCAGCTCTAAGTTTAGCTAAAATAACAAATGAAGTGTCGAATTTAATACAGTCAAGGTCAAGGAATCGATTTCTCGTAGTGGCAACGTTACTATACAAGATGGGCGAGTGGAAAGTAACACTTCAACACTATTGCCACTACCATAGATCGAATCGCTGACTTTGAAAATATTAAATTCGACACGTCGTTTGTTATTCTAGCTTGCCTATGACCTGGGATGTACATATTTTTGTGTTTTTGCGGCCATATTGGCCGCCATCGTGGAAAGGAATCTCTGCACAATTATGTAACTATTAAAACTTAATTCTTTGGTAGATTCAACACTTTATTTCTGATTTTAGGTTACTTCTGGGCTCAGATATTTAAAAAATATATTTTCCCTGTGTATGAAAAAATAACGACGTCGAAGACCAAAGGTGGTACATTTTTACCCCATTACACTTTGGACTCAAAAATCTTTTCCCCACAACATGACATACCCCATGACACTTTAGACTCAAATATCTTTTCCCCACAACATGACATCATGGTGGTTATGCTGTCAGAATATGTCTGGGGTATTAACTTGTAAACACATGAAACGTCAAATTATAACTCCCTACAGTAACTGTTGCTCCGCAATCAACATCCAAATACCGCTGGGGTAATTATTTACCCTGCCTGGTCCTGCGAAGGTTAAATTATTAATTTGTCTAGGACTTAGTAAAGCTAGTTAATTTACAGTGACGTACACATGCATATTATTTCAATGACGCTATACGAATAAGTTGGTGACCTGCGTTTGTCTTTCGAGTGGCACTTTAGAAGTTTACAGTTTACGATAACGATTACGTTCTGTTTCCCGTTTTCATTTTATTTGGTCGTGTTTTTAATATTGTCATCAAATGTTTAAGAAAAAGTATTCTGCTTCATTAGTCTGCTGCCAATGCCAGAGAGGAGGGGAGAAAGGGAAGGAATTGGGGTTTTAGCCATACGCCGAAACCTAAAATCCTGGCACCGACACTGTTGAAAAATACTGCATGCCTTCCTAATTAATGGGACTTACCTATCCCAAACTGTGGGATATTCTTTTTATTGTTAGTTAAGGTTTTCTTTTCTACTTTAAGGTTCTTGGAACGTAGTTGCTCATTCGTTTAGTAGGCCTGTTAGACTTCGTGTTCTGCTGTTGGTGAAGGTATGGCTGTGTTGTCACTACTACGATAACAGACGCTTGGAGTTATATTATAGATGTCCCTAGTTAGCTGGATCTTGATCCCTTCTGGGACTCCGCTTGTTGCGAATCTTAATATTATCATGTTGGAATTTGTTGTGCCTTGATACGACCTCAAAAAAAGTTTTGATTGATTGATTGATATATAAAAAAATTTAAGTGAAGTTTGCGATTCAGAATATATAAACTGAAGAGACGTTGGTAGTGGTTAACCGAAGTGTCACGTGATCAATCATATCAGGTGAATTTCCATAGCGACTGAGGACGCCAACGAATAGGCGTTCTTGAAAGGCAATCTTGAAATATCGAGCAAGAAGTTCGATCAGTGGTGTACCCAACGAGAGTTTTGAGGCGAAGAATTCTGTTTCTCTACCATAGGCCCATAATTATATCGGTGGATTATGCTTGGTTTGACATTAGCCTACTCATCAAGTCATTGCATCGTTTCGTTGATTTTGTGAAAACCAATTGCGATTGAAAGACCGTTGAAGTGACCACACTTGTTAAGCATATACCGCTGTTGTGGGAAGATTGTATATCGCTATCTACGAAGGTTTGATCTGTTCTGTGAAGCGATTCGATGGATTGTATAAGACGTCGTTCAACTACTTACATGTGGGCGATATCGATTTTCTAGTTCCGGTCCATTGGTGAGGTGACGATTTCTGTACACCTGTTCAGTGCTACCACTCTCCATTTTCAGAAATCCCAAGATCTTCCCAAAAAGTCCCAATATTGGCCAAAGTGTACCAAAAAGCGAAAACTACTGAAAAGGAAAACGCTGTGAAATGCGTTTTAACAATCACAATTGTTCACAAAAAGGCCGAACTAAGAACCGGCGACGAAAAACCGGAGCATAACATTGAATTAAAATAACAATGTTTACATGTTACAATAACAATAAGCGTCTTTCAGACGAGCGAATTTTTTTCTAATCTGACTCGCTGCCACTGTTGAAAAGTACGGTAAAAACTTGTCTGTCGACCTTTGAATAAAATTCCAAGATTGTCAAGCAAAATCCCCAAATACGATGACAACCCCGAAATCCCAAGATCTTGAGAAAAATCCCAAGGCGTGGTAGCATTGCACCTGTTACTTCACGTCGAAAGAAGAAGAAATTGAGAACTTTCCGCCATTGAATTGAGTACATAAGAAATGCCAGGAACTGAAGCCGTTTCTACGAACTTCCTGCGCTGAACTTCCTCCGCTGTTAACGGACAGGAAACATGACGCTTGATTACATGAAGGCTCAGAAAAGATTATAAAATGTATCTAGATTAGTAATCAACGCCACTCATACATGTAGGTTTAGGATTTACTTGCAATTTGAACTCTGAATTGTCTGATTTATAATATAATTTGCAAACCATTCTAAAAAAATATGACCTGGTGTTAATGACATTGAAATATTACTTGATGTGATGTAATATGTTCCTTTCAGTCTAGTTGGACGCAGCTAGATAAATATACGGTAGGCCTAACAGCTGTTCATTACTTTAAGGTATACCGTTAGTTAACAATATTTTTTATATTTTCAGCTGAACTTCGATACAAATCGGATCCAGTTTTAGTTGAGACGATCAGAACAAAAGCCAGTGAAAAGAAGAAAGGTTGGTTCGGAACAGAAAGCAAAATGATCAAAGGATTGACTATCTTAGAGAAAGAATTGTTTGTTGTGAGTGATGAAAGTTCAGAAGTTGAAGTCTATGATTCGACGAAATTCAGTTTCAGTCGTCAGTGGAATTTGAGGGAATTAATTTCTCCAAGGGACATAGCATCCTGCAACAGAAATAAATGTCTCTACATCTGTACTTACACAGACCAGTTGAAGGAGATCTTGAGAGTTGATCCAAATGGAAAATTAATAAAGAAATGGTCAACAGGAGACTACGAGGGATTCGGTCTGTCTGTTACAGATGAATCGAATGTCATTTTAAGTGTTTATGATGAATAGTAAATTAAATGAATATTCGCCAGATGGACGATTGATCCGTGAAATAAATCTATCATTAGACGCAAGTATTTATTATCCATGGCATGCAATAAAACTAACCAATGGTCATTTTGCGGTTTGTCATGGCAGGGGTTATGGTAATGTGTGTACAGTGGATGCAGATGGGAAACTTAAGAAGTCATTCGGTGGTAAATCTGGATCGTCCGTCGGACAAATAGGTCGTCCAGTCTATTTGTCCGTCGATGGAAATGGATTCGTGATGGTCGCTGATCGGATGAACGGTCGGGTTTTGTTATTGGATTCGGATTTGAAATTTCGGAGAGAAATTCTCACAAATGCTAAACACGGATTACGAGATCTATGGAGCATTCATCTGGACGAGTCAAATGGTCGACTGTTTGTGGCCGACAACGGATGGGACAATAAACGGATTTTGATTTTCGATTTTAAATAATGATTTAAATAATCCAAAGTATGTTTGGTAGGCTTGTTGCTGCTTAACGACGCTAAGTTAGGCTTTAACAAGGATAATAATTAGCGTTGAACTCCGCCTTAAGCGCTCGAGGCTTGGTGTTGGTAGCGTTAGCCCCATGCCTGGATAAAGAAAAAGGGCGACGGTATCAGTGGCGGCGCCAGCACGGGGCTAGGGTGGGCTGAAGCCCCCCTATCGGCGGCTCAGCCCCTCCCCCCAAACAAAAGTGGGAAATCACTGCCAATGCCAGAGAGGAGGAGAGAAAGGGAAGGAATTGGGGTTTTAGCTCCCAAACCTGAAATCCTGGCGCCGCCACTGGACGGTATTCATCTTTCAATATTTTGTAGGCCTATTTATTGTGACGTGCTCTTTGAACCTCAACCTTTATGATGTTACGATGTCTTGCATCACTTTTAGTTTTATTACATTATATTATTTGCATGACAAATTCCCGAAGACAATGGAGAACATTTATTGGCAGGCTACACATCGCCGCCAAATGGTTGTCGTTAGGAACTTATGAGATTATAATTATATTTAGTCTGTTTTTATTTGGCTAATTTACGTTTCTATGTGTGAAAACTTACTTAGCCAAAAGAACTACTTAATTGTTAGCATAGAAATTTTTTATTGCCATAAAGAATATTTTCCTGCAGGGAAACTGTTTGTTTAGTTATTTACTTCTGCAATTTTGAACATGGTCTATTGAGTACCGAACTAAACAGATGAGATTTGCTGGATAGCCAACTATTGGATAGTTCCAAAAATGCTGCTGAAGTTTCTTTGATGGCTTAATTTTAGAGATTACTGAGTGCATTTACACGTTACAACAGACGACAATTTTGTAAGAGGTCTTTGCAGACAACATATGACGCTGGCGCCATCTCGCTAATGATACGCGAACAAAGTAATTTCATCGCACGAGGCCCAGGAGAAGGGAACAAGGTGTGAGAGAAAGGGCGAGTGGGAGGTGGTAGGAACGGGACAAGGAGTGGGCACGGTTGTAATTAACCGGGAGCAACACAGAATTCCTTTGAAAGGGCTGAACTCACCTGCAGATACACTGTAGTGTGTAGGGTAGAATTATATATAGCTAATAAGAAATGATTACCTCACTTAACTTGACACCACCATAATCACAAAGTAACCTTATTTGATAGTTTCGCTGAACTGCGCCACTCCCGTTTTTTTCGCGGTGCCAGTACAAAGCCTGGAAAAAAGAGGAGCGTGACGCTAATCATCTTTGCTATGACACAGCTTAGTTAATCATAAACTACCTACATACCTAGAACCATACTTAGCTACGCCACTCTCTGTATTCAAGTAGTGCCAGTCCGGAGCCTAGAGAAAGGAGGAGGGCGACGCCAATCATCCCTGTTATGACAGAGTGTCGTTAAACAGCAACTAACCAACTAAACGCTTATTTACTCCCCCACTGTTCATACTCTGGTATTGCCAGTTCCGAGCCTTATGAAAGGAGGAGGGCGTCGCAAGGTATCCAGGCCTATGTTATGACAGAGCGTGTTAAACACTATCCACCAACAGTGTAGCTGAGAGTCAAGACGATAGAAATAATATCACGTGGTTTACTATGGTATCTTTATTGCAGTGACTTAACGATCTGATTTCAACGAATAAATTAATTTCACTAACAACTGCCTAGAACATAATTATTATGCACATCACAACGGTTCATGACTTCCACGACATCACACTATCAACAATAAAACGATTTTCTTAAGAAAGTCCGCCATTTTTGTTGACGCGTCGAGTGACTCGAGACACAATAATTCATGATTTTACACGGACTTTCAATTATACAGATTAACATTTACCACCGGAGGTCGCCAAAACTGGTTACTATTTTTGTATTAAAGAAGGACGAAATTTGTTTTTGGCCAAAAATATCACTTTTCTTGGTGTTTGGATTAGTAGTCCTAGTCGTGATATGCGAATCCAATCAGTAAAGATTAGTGAAAAATCCTATCTGAACCGATTTCCGGATCAACATTCAGCCCAACCCTAATCACAAGTGCTGTGCGTGGTTTAGAGTGCTGGACTATCAACAGGGATGACAGGGGTTCAAATCCCTCAAGGGCAGAAATTTTTCTCGAGATTTCAGCTTCATCTACGCCCCTACCTCATCATTTTATATCAGCCTGCATTCTTCCTCTCATTCTTCCTCTCATTCTTCTTCGCATTCGCATTCTTCGCATTCTCCTTCTTCGCATGCTTTGCATTCCACTTTGCACTCTTCTATATTTCTTATAATTTTTGTGCAATTTTCACGATGAAATGGCTAATGTTTCCAATGCTGAATACTGATTCAAAAGTTAACGTCATTAACGGCAGATCAAGATATATAGCGATGGTGGAAGTGTTTCAAAGGTGTGTAATGACAGCAATTGCATTGTTTGCGAAAGTAACTGTTAATCATATGCTGGAACACTTCAGAATACATAATCATTTTCAGACTGAAGATTTTAATGGTTGTATATCATCAAGTGGTCATAAACACTCTCGCATCAAATATTTAGTGTTCAGAAACAGCACATCAAGTTCCTATTACAGCAAACAGTCAGAAAAAAATATTCAGTTAAAGTCTACATTCAATGATTGTAGGCCTAACTGGAATAGCACATCCAATTAAAACCATAGTTTTTAGTTCATAGAAGACAACCTCAAATTGTGCAATAATACGAGTGAATGCAATCAGTTTATCATTGTTCCATTTCATTCTTTGCGCTCAATTATTTATTCAACCGTCGCAAATCCAGATTTCATCTTCGATGTTAGTCTGCAATAATGCATGCAATAGGAGCAAGAGTTTCACCGTTTAACAAACTTGCACTGCATGGAGCCTTGTGGCTGGGTATCGACCAGTGCAAATACTTCGTTACCAGGATATTTGCCTTGGCTTGTCCTGCAGTAGCGCCGCCACTAATCAACGGTCCATTCTTAATTAAGCCGTTGAACTCAAAGCAGCATAATTAATTTCTGATCTTCGATTAAACCGTGTGAATAAAGTGATTCCTGCTAATTCCTGCTAATTGCAGAAGAAAACCGGATACGACGAGCGATGGGAAAAGTAATTACAATTATAAAGGAAATTATTTAATGCGGTAGGGTTGATATAAACGGCCGAGGAAGTCCATAAACGTCGCTGAAGAATGACAGTTTAGACACCTTTAAGATGGTTCTACATCAGAGTATAAATAATTTTATAAATGATATTCAATCAATTGATTCAATGGCCAGCAACTCTGGCTGCCGCAAGATGTCGTCAAACACTGAAAGGTAATCTACTTACAGCAATAGCAGACAGAAGACGTCGTTAAACCCTGCATCTGCAGTTATTAAATCTTTAAGTACATATTTTTGTAGCGCCACTGTGAAAAGTCATCAAAGGCAACAAACAAATGGATAGAATGGTCTTCAACCGGTTGTGAAATAGAAGACAGAAGAAGCTCAAGGCACAGATTACATGGAAGCCAGTTCCAGAATGAGGGACAGACCACTGCAAAGCTTTCATTGTTACAGAACTCTACGGAGAAAAACCAGATTACGCTGTGTTGCAGAACAAAGACGTCGATAGGAATTTTTTGTAGTTTGACCATAGAACGGTAACTGTTTCGGATATATATATACGATAACAAAGAGTCAATCAACAAGAGTTAACAATGCATGCTTGATGGATCTACAGTTTAACGGCAGCTTATGACAACATAGGCCGTTTCCGCCGACAAAGATTAGTTTTGGCATATTACAGCTCAACAATGCATGCAGCTGGGAAATATATATATATAACGTCGGTGATAGTGTTTTAAAGGTGTGTAATTAGAGCATTCGCTATCATATGCGATGATACTGTTGACCCTATGCTCGAAAACTTTCAGCGAGTCCTACAGTCCGTAAAACATTTTAAAAGTTCGGCGACAGTCACCAACACTTTTTGGACATGTGCTGAAGATATGGGTTGTTTTGGTTTAGAGCTAATTCAAGCAACGACAATTAACGGCTGTATATTTCTGCATATTAAAATACCGCAATAATGATAGATGTCTTCATGTAAGTTTACTTACTTACTGCTTAGTGTTTCATAAATTGGTGACGAAGGAATATGACTGCAGGTCCTATGATCATATATATATGGACCATGAAAGAGGATATTAGAAGACTCGAGAATTTCGAAGTGTGGACATGACGAAGAATGGAGAATAATATCAGCTGGACGGAACATAAAACAAATGAAGAAGTGATGGGAGAAGAAAGAATCCTGATACGCGCAATAAGAGATGGGAATAATTGGAGAAGAAAGTGTCCTTATACGCACAATAAGAGAGAGACAAAGGAAATGGATCGGACACACGCTGAGAGGAGACTCACTACTAAGAACGGTCATTGAACGAAAAATGGGAGTGAGGAGGACAAGAAGAAGATCAAGAAAGATGATGCTGGATTGGATGATGACAGATGGACATGGAAAGCTCAAAGAAGAGGCCCAATGGTGACGTCGGATATTTGAACCTGCCTCTAAGGCAGGCAGAGAATTTTGAAGAAGAAGATTCGAGCTTTGTATTTCAACTCCCGCATTCAAGGTACTCCTGTCAATAAGGGCTATTAAAATGAAAATACAGCAACATTATGTCGTTAAACGCTGAAAACTCCGACGTTGGAAGAACGAGCGGAAAAGATAGAGGTCAAAAGCCAAAGAAAACATCAGATGTGAACTCAAAAGACATCAACGGGTTATCTTCAGTTATGCCGTTGGACTCATAGTTAGATATAGTAAATTTATGATCTTTAATTGCGCTTAAATAAACTGATTTTCCTGATAATTAGCTTATTGGCTGCAGAAGAAAACCTGGAGCGATATGACAACTAATTGCAATTATGAAGTAAATTATACGCTGAGGTAAGGTTGATATCAACAGACAAGGCAGTTCAATAGCGTCGCTTAAGAACCTCCAGTTAGACACCTTAAAAACGGTTTAACATTATGCTATAAATATTTCTTAACGTTTGTCCTTAAAATGAGCTGTAATATGCCAAAAACTAATCTTTGTCGGCGGCAACGGCCTATGTTGTCATAAGCTGCCGTTAAACTGTGGATCCAATCCAATCCATGGCTCTGAGTTAGGTGGCAGAAATTAGGCAGTGTCATTGTCAACGGCTCTGGCAGCCGCAATATGTCGTTAAACACAGAAAAGTAAACCAGATATGCCGCCAATGACCGTGCTTTGGTAATGCCAGTCCGAAGCCTTGAGAATGGAGGAGGGCGACGTTAGTCGTCTTTGTTTTGACACGGCGTCATTAAACAGCAGCAAACCACATTTAGAACAGAGAAAAAATGAAAAATACAAATTAAATCTATTGAGATCAAGAGCAATAGTAGACATACGAAGTAGTAAAACACTGCAGCAACAGTAATTGGATTTTATTTATATAGCGCTTCTTCGAGAAAACTCATCAACGATGCCCCGACCTGTGACAATACAAGACCTCAAACAGAGTAACAGACAGAATGGTCTTCAAATATCGCTTGACATTGAAAGAAAGAAGTTCATGTCGCAGATTGCACGGATGTCTGTTCCAATATGCTGGCGTCGACAAAATTAAGTTTTGTAAGATAATTATAGTTTTAAATTGCATGGTATATCAGTTGAAAATCACGTTTTTATCTATATCTTGTGGCTAACAGTTCAGTTTACGACGACTTAACCTTGTCCGTGACCTTCTCTAGAGAACTAGTTTTTTATATATTTTATTACTCAAAGGTTTAACGTCGCCTTATGACATCAAAGGCAGTTGACGACTTTTTATACGGATTCACAGTTTGACAGCAGCTTATGACAACATAGGCCGTTGCCGTCGACATAAATAATTATTTTGGCATATTATAGCTCTTTCATTGTGGCAGCTGGGAAATATAAATAATGTCGTGGAAAGCTTTTTAAGGGTGTGCGTTGAGAGCATTTGCGTCGATTGAATTTACTTTCTTAATTCAATCAATCAATCAATCATTTATTTCTGTAACCATCAGAAGAGAAAAACGAACAATGAAACAGTAAGGTAACGGTTTGACATGTACTGGCTACAAGGAGGCCCAGAAGGGATCATGGATCCCGCTAAATAGGGACACCTAAACATGTAAAAAAAATACAGATAGGGGAAGAAAGACAGTCAATGATACTTAGAGTAGAGTAAGCCTTGGGCTCAAAAACAAACAACAAACAAAACCAAATAAAATAAGACGGATACATCAAAAATCACATTAACAAAAGAATATAAAATCTTAACTAAAATAGCAATACAGACAAAATCATCTAATTTACCACAATCTAAGCTAAAATAGCATAATACACAAAATCATCTAATTTAATCAATCAGTAATTTCAATCAGCTATTTATTTGTGTAACTAATAATAAGAAGAGAACAACAACAATGAAACAATAAGGCAATGATTTGATATGTAGGCCTACTGGTTACATGGGGTCCAGAAGGGATCATGGGTCCCGCTAAATTACAGCCAGTCAATACTTAGATTGGAATAAGTCTTAATCAAACAAAAACATAAGAAGAGTCCATTAAACGACATTAACAAAAGAATATACAATCTTAACTAAACTAGCAGTACAGACAAATACAACTAAGTTAAGTCAATTAATTCATTAACTAAGAGGGAGCGTAGCTTTTTTGAATATCAAGAGATTAGGTGAAGAACGAATAGCTAGAGGGATATTATTCCACACCAAGGTACCAGTAAATTTTATAGAGAATAAACGAGTATTAGTGTGAGCATAGTCACGACGATAGGAATTTGAACCTCTCGTGTTGTAAGAATGGATGTTGGAAGTACGACAAAAGAAGCCTTTGAATACCAGTGGTAACAAGTCATGATCATAGCGATACATAAATTCCCCGATTTGAGCGATCCTTATCTGTTCAACCCTTAATAATCCAACTCAGAAAATAGTTGCTTAGTGTGAGAACCATATGGAACACCTGCTAAGAAACGGACAGCGCGTTTTTGCAGGATAGTTAAGCTATGGAGCCTAGATTTATAAGTTGAGGCCCATACCATATTGCAGTAAGAAAGGTAGGGGTAAATAAGTGAGTAGTATAGAGTAGTACGAGTGTAAGAAAATTAACATGTAAGCTAACGCAAACATCGCCAATTAATAGTCTTTTCTTGGAGTGCTGCTGCAATAATTATAATCAATTGTTTAGCAACAACATCGTAGGCATAAAAGGCCTTTGACGTCGATAAAATAATGCCTTTGTATAATTATTGTATTCTCGCTATTTTTCGAGGTGTTGGTTTACATCATTACAGACGAAACACAATATTGGCAAATATACTTTATGTTGAAAGCGTTTAAATGGTGTCTAACTTTCACTTTTTCATGCCACGACGCAGTTTTTCACGACACGTATCTTTTTGGCTAGTTCTAAAAAAATATAAACCGACCGCTAGATAATTCTATTCTACACAGAGTTCCGGTTATATAGTGGTAAAATGTTTTACATTTTCGATCGATGCTCGTCAATCACGTTCAACCATTCGGTCACAATATGACCTAATGATTGAACGTGATAACACGCTCCACAATGCGATAATCAGTGCGACCACGCTCCATTTTCTATTCCAATATTGACCAAGAATGTATAAAAAAATCCCAAGTAACTGAAAAGAAAAAAGTTGTGATGAAATGTGACGCAGGGCTCAAAACCCGTCGCTTGTCGCTTCCTAGGTGTTGAGCCAGAAACTGAAATAGGCGAGACGTGTAAAAAATGAAGAATATTCTTCAATTCAGCAGTTGTCTGTGAATTTGCGATAATTTGCAAAGTACTAAACCGATTGTGATTCAGTTTGCTTTATTCGATACAGAATATAGCCCTTTATAATTGCCCAGCAAAATTTCAGAATAATCAAATAATGGTTGCTGAGGACTCGGATGACACATATATTATGAAACTATCTCTTCGATTTTCTCGCTCTATCCTAATAAAAGAATCAAACGAGCATAACTTCAGTTAGAAAAAAGATATTTTCATTCTGTAATATGTATTTTGAAGCCGATCAACAGTTACTGTAGAATAGGAAATAATAAAAAGGTCAGAAACCGACATTTGACGGGTTTTAATATGAAATGTGTTTTAACAATCATAATTATTCACACACATGTCGAGCTAAGAACTGCAAAGAAAAAAACCGGAGCATAACATTGTATTAAGAAATTGAAACGTTTATCAATCACAATAGTAATGAACGTCTCTCAGACGCAGCCAATGAGCGAGATTTTTTTCTAATCTGATTCGCTGCCACTGTTGGAATGTACGGTAAAAGTAGTCTATTATAGCCTTTAAACAAAATTCCACGATTGCTATGGAAAATCCCCAGATCCCAAGTCGGACTCCCAAACTCCCAAGATCTTTTAAAAAATCCCAAGGAGTGGTCGTACTGGTGATAATAATCATAATGATATTGTGTTAAGAGACTAATTTTTACACAGATACTGCTAAACAAAGAATTTGAGTGATTGTATAGTACTATTTTTACACATTTAAACGGTGTCCAAAAACGCTATCATTTCGTTCGTTTTCACTAGAGTGACTCTTTCAAGTCGTCGTCAACGGCCTTTGCTGTCATATGACAGCGGTAATAACGCCACTCACCCACCGTCATCTGCTTCAGGCTCCTCTACTCATTACCCCCAATGGATTCGCCCTCCATATTGAAGTTTCATCTCTTCAAGAATTTCTACCCTAATCCATCCGATCATCTGTTTTCGAAGTTTGCTCGTCCTCAGTGAAACCCGCATTAGCTCTTTGGTATCTTGGTACCTCTGATACGAAACAGCGCTCGTGAATAAGCTAATGCTTTGCTCTCAGCATATGGTAGCGCTATAGAAATTTGAGTTTAAGATTACGATTGCGATCTACAATTCCTCAATTCCGTTGGCATAAGGGAGCGAATTGGTTGTAAGTTCTGTTAAAGGATAAACACAACTCTGCTCTTTACACCAAAATAAGTTCAATAATTTAGACACCTTAACCGTCGTAGATACAAATATAAATTACAATGATTTGCGATTGACGTTTATATAGAAATGTTAGATATCGTTTTAAAGGTGTTTAATATTAGCTCTCTTTGTGTATAATTATTATGAAGAGTCTCACTATATTTTGCGACAAGATCGCTATATATCTATAGCCAGCAATTTAACGCAATTATTCATGAATATGATTGTAAAATGAGGGTGAATGCCTAAGTGTCTGTCTGAGACTGTTTGTCTACGTGTTGATCTGACTATGCATCTGTCTGTCTGTCTGTCTAACCGTCTTTCTTTCGCACTATTTATATCTATCTATCTGAATTATATGGCACTGAAAATTTCCTTCCTCGCTGCTTCCTCTTCCCACCGACTGAATACGGTAAGCTATTGCTTAACGACGCTAGTAGATTTCGTTTATTAAAATACTAAGTTGACATACCGCAACTTGTTTACATGAGATAATAAAAGTAATGAAATTAAAAACTATAAGTTTATGCCTTTAGTCAGATTGAGAGTTAAATCTTAACATCCCGAATGGTCCGAAATAGAACCCTAGAGATGAAATTGTGGTCATCTTTTTTGGGCAGTTCATATTCATGAGGCCTAGGGCGCAGAGAATATGGCCTATGTACGGTCGGAGGAAAGAGGCCTCTAAGCACATGTTGTGAGTTCCGATTGACCGCTTGGAGGAGTCTGACGTCTGCATCTTCCATCATTCGGTCTAAGTCCTGGTGTTCAGGAGGGAGGTAGCCCAGTCGTTTGGCCCTTAGCAGAAAACGTTGGAGTTTTTGTCGGTCGTTTGCGGTGGTGAATCCCCACCAAGCGGGGGAGGCATAGAGAAGGCGAGAGATGGTAGTTGCACGTGCAACTTCATGGAGCGCAGTCGGAGGGAGACCGTGTGCCCTGAGGACTCTGAGAGCGTGAAGCGAACCAGAGCATGCACTTAGAATTCTGTTGACATGGGAAGAAGCGCTGAGATTGTTTGCAATGGTAACTCCAAGCATGAGCATTGATGTTACTCTCACGATTCCTAAGGTAGGTGGGTCAGATGTTCTTTTGTCGCGACGACGGTGGATGATCATTTCCTGAGATTTGCTCTCATTCAGTCGTAGATTGTTCCTAACGGCCCATTCCGAAACGTTTTCCAACTCCTCCGAAGTGGAACTCCTCATGAAGGATCCTATAATTAAATAAGTGTCATCCGCATACTTCCTGATCAAGTTCTGAGGATTGACCGGGTGCAAATCCGAGGCATCGATGATGTATGATGATGGGCCTACCCCAGAACCTTGAACAACGCTGGCGTTGATGAATGCAATGGTTGATTTCAGCCTGGAGAAGCGTGTAAGGTGTTTTCTATCTTGCAGAAATTCTACCAGCCAATTGTAGATATGATCTGGGATTTCTAGTTGAGAAAGCTTTTTGTGCAAGGGTGGAATGGCGCACAGAGTCAAAAGCTTTTGAAAAGTCCAGGGAAATCAACGTGACATATAGTCATTTGTTGATAGGAGGTCTGTAACAGCCTGGAGGATGGAAATCAAGGCAGCAGTTGTTGAGCCTGTGGGGCGGAAGGCATATTGATCGGCAAGTAAGGTAGACATTGGAGGGGAGGTGAAGGACGGATACACATACCTACGCACAAGTTCTCGCTCGGTCATTCTGGATAGGACCGGAACGATAGATATGGGCCGAAAGTCACCAGGCGTGGTCGGTTGGCACCGGTTTGATGATGGCGGTTTTCCATTGTGTCGGGACATGAGAATTGGCGATTGAAAGGTTGATGATATCGGCCAGTAAAGATGCATAAACTGGAGCTGCAATCTTCAAGAACCATGATGGTATTCCATCAGCACCATCAGCAGTATGATGCAGACGGTCTAGAAGATAGAAAGTTCCCATTTCCGTTGTAAATGGTCGGTTGTTATAGGCCGTTGCTCGTCTTGATGGAAGAACATATTGGGTGTCTGTGGAAATTCTGGCATAGTGATCGTTTAGCTCAGCTGCAGTAATGTCGGTAGGTGGGTCCTGGCACCTTCGACGACCAGTCAACTCACCAACTTGTTTCCACATGTCCTGTAGGCCCCTCCTGGGATCAACGTCCTTCAAGTGTGATCTGGTGGCGAGTTGAATGCTACGACCGATTCTACGTGCAAGTGCTGTGGCTTCTTCAAGGCGGCCAGCTCTCATAAGACGATTCTTTCTGCGCAGTAAATGTTTAGTTGTCGGTGTTAGGAAATATGGATCAGCTATATTTATTATCAAAACAGAGGTAAATAGCGTCGCCCTCCTCCTTTAACAGCAATATGGACTGACACCACCCGATAACGACACTGTCGGAGTTTCTATGTTCATTTCCACTATATTGGAGATAGTGTAAGAGTGTTTATGGCGTCTACTTCAAGCTTTGTGTTTCAATTGATATTAATGAATATTATCCAAAATTAATGGAGTAGTTGATTAATGCGATTGACTGGTTTAGTCTTATAATATATAAAAACTTAAGGAGTTTTAGAGGCGTCTAATGGGAACTTGGAATTTTATGGAGGCCTGCTGCAATAGGTGTTTCACGACATCTTAAAACAGTGTAAGTTACATGGTTTAGAGTAATGGTTACTGATAAAATCCGTCAACTTATCGTACATGCTATTTACCACGAATAAATGTTGACGTTTTATTTACATAATTTTTTCTTTTTCTTTTTGCTCCCACGCGCAATAAATTCAACATTAACTAATATTTTCTTTTCCTGCCTTACCAAATTTTATCTTATCTATGTACTTCCGTTCATAAATTGTCTAGAGGCATGGTGAAGAGCGTTTAGGCATTATACAAACAGTTTTTATGTGCACTAAGTCTAGTTTCGCCAGTCCTAAGTCTGTGTAATAGAGGAGGGCGAGGCAAATCATCGTTATTCTTATGACACAGCGTTGATAAACAAGAAAATATAGACCCAAACAGATGAGTTTTATTCACGGTTTAAGGTAAGTTCTGCAGTAAACAACCACGGCAGCCATGGAATGTAGTTAAACAGTATATACTGCAAAGCTCTCAAAAACACCTTTAAAACGCTCTCGTAGTTTAAATATATTCTTCTTCACGTGCCGCAGTATTACGTTTTACGGTTTAAAGTCAGTTCTGCAGTTTTATAAGAAAATTTGAATGAAATGTTTAATTAAGTTATCCTGTTATGTAAATAACTGTTAAAGATACGCTGTTGTAAGTAGATGTATGTTGTAATAGAATGTGTATGCAATACATGTATATATTACACATATGTGCTGAAATTCTGTTTGCAAATAGCATTACATGTTATTATAGAAAACTTAGAAATACTGTCAATAACTTTGTAAACATATTTGAAAAGAGCTGATATAGCCAAAAAAGAGCTGAAATAGCCAAAAAAGAGCTGATATAGCCAAAAAAGAGCTGATATAGCCAAAAAAGAGCTGAAAGAGCCAAAAAAGAGCTGAAATAGCCACCAAAAAAATATTTTAAAAAATAAACAAAAACAAAGAAAAGAAATAAAAAAGCAGGGGAAAATATAGAGAATTAGAAAAGAGCCAATGGGCCAAACAGAACGGAAATACAATACAAACACAAAGATGTCAACGGCCATAGTAGCCAAAGGATGTCGTTAAACAAAATGGAATCATCATCAGCAGTATTACGTTGCTTGACCAGTACATTTAATAGGACTTAACTGGGGAAAACTGCATTTTGTGCCATAATATCATTTTCCGTAGTGAAACGATGAATATTATTCTATTTACATTCCACAATTAGGCTACGCAGTTGTACGGCCAATGTGAACAAAATATTGAGTCTTAAACGTGCACACATTTCTTTCCGCTCTTGTACTGTGCTAATTTAAAGCGATTCACAAACACTCGGAATTGCTCTAAATTTTCGAGAAACAAATGATGAGAAAGTCGACATTGAGCAATGTATGGAGTGGAGAGACAGAAGAGGCAGACGGACAAGGGAGAGAGTAAGAGAGCGATAGACAGATGATTTTGATAAACTAAGGGCAAGGCAGACAGATAGAGATATAGAGAGATACAGAGAGAGTGAGAGAAAGCAGAGCATGGGAATAGACTTAGGCGTCCAAGATACCCGGATCCTTTACATATTATGTGGTAGTGCCAGTCACACGCCTGCAGAAAGGAGCAGGGAGACGCTCACCATCTTTGTCATGGCGCAGTGTCGTTATACAGCAAGTTACCAACCAAACGAGTCAATACACTGCAAGACACCTTTAAAACGATCTCAATAAAAGTTATACATATTTTCTACTTCGCATTGTATTGTGTGTAAGTTAATTTACTTGTTGTGTTCATAAGTATCGTAATCGTAATCGTAATCTCCAAACTTCTAAGCGCCACTCGAAAGCCAAGCGCAGGGCACCAGCTTATTCACGAGCGCTGCTATGCATAGTCTAGTCAATTTAAATCTAATCTAATCACTATTAAGGTAATTGGGCTGGAATGGTATGGTCAGATGGACAAAAGGAGGACGAAGAGAGACAGACAGACAGACAGACAGACAGACAGACAGACAGACAGACAGACAGACAGACAGACAGACAGACAGACAGACAGACAGACAGACAGACAGACAGACAGACAGACAGACAGACAGACAGACAGACAGACAGACAGACAGACAGACAGACAGACAGACAGACAGACAGACAGACAGACAGACAGATAGAGAATGTATCTCCCAGGGAAGTTGAGCTAAACTACAGACCTGGAATGTAGGTGGGAATCAAATTAACTGGGTTAGACGTCGTATGGGTGTGTGTGGGGAGGGGGAAGGCCAGATGATGAAACGAACGCATAGATCATCATTTCTGCTTCCCGCATCACTTGCATCCGAGACAGCTGCTGCTCCTCGTAGTCTATAATTAGATCGGTTGCTGAGCTTGGTACGTGTGCACCGCAGCTGAAGCTCAACCTCGAAGGAGATGTATTGTGTACAAAATGAGCTCAGATGTCAAAATTGAGGGCGGGGTTCAAATCCCCGTATACGGGTAAAAGAGATTTCAACACTTCCACAATGAGTAGTTCTATACGGTCTGTCCGTTATTTACCCTTGTTGAGGTCTTAAACTTAAGGCTCACAAGATTCAACTCGATTACCAACCGTTGTCTCATTTCTGGGTTCTTTACCTTTGTCTATGAACTTTTCCAAAGAGGAAGAATGTCTCAGAGCCTGACGCCTTAGTAGTAGTAGTAGTTTCACTTTAACGACACTATGTGATAACAAAGATCATTAGCGTTGCC
This sequence comes from Aporrectodea caliginosa, assembly GCA_020284085.1. NCBI lineage: Eukaryota > Metazoa > Annelida > Clitellata > Crassiclitellata > Lumbricidae > Aporrectodea > Aporrectodea caliginosa. The sequence continues at coordinate 3,111,236 of JACEVL010000024.1, forward strand.
CTCCTCCTTCTTCCAGGCTTGGGACTGGCACTGACAGAGTACGATTAGTGACAGAGTTACGTGACGCCTTTATTTATTTAATCCAATATTTAACGACATCCTATAGCTACAAGGCTGTTGACGTCTTTAAGTTTTTGATGTATTTCAGTTCATTTTCTTGTAATGTTCTCATAAGTCTTCTTTTTCTTTTCTCGTCTTTGATTCCGTTTCTGATAGGATGTTGACGTGTTTAAAGTTTCTGACGGATTAAGTTCATTTTCGTATAATGTCTGTCATCAATTTTCTTACTCTTTTCTTGGCTTGGATTCCGTTTCTGGCAGGATGCCGCGACAGTACAATATGACAGGTGATTGTTGTCGATCTCTTATTCATATAAATCATTATCTTTATTAATTAACATATATATATATTTACTTATAAATATATATCAACATATATATATATATACAGAGGTGTCATTAATCATTTGTCTATACGGCTCTTTCCTTCCTTTTTTTGGCCTAAAGGCTCTTTTTTGACCTTTTACAGGTTCTTTTTTTCTCTCAGTCTCTTTATTTATATATTTTTGACCATAAAGGTTCTTTTGATGGCCATAAAAGGCTCTTTTCATCTTTTTTCTTTTTTCTTTTATTAATCTTCAAGCCCACAGGCCTTCCACTCACATTTATTTGGCCAAACAGGCTCTTTTAATAACTGTCTTCTCCTCAATCTTATTAATAACATCTTATAGAATATCAAATTCATCTTTCTAAATTACCATCAAACTATCAATATTACATTTATATTACAATTATATTTATATATATATTATTATATTTATATTACAATTACTGTAACAGACCACATTGATAAGATCATCTACTCTGGTTCTGCCTCATTATGCGATCCGAACACTTAAAGCACATTGAGCTTCTGTCAAAGATCTCCAAACTATTACCAGAGCTACAACCATATCTCGTACGATGTATGCCTCTCCTGCATGGTGGGGCCTAGCGAGTAGTAGGGACAAAACCCGCATTGAATGCTTCATGAACAGAATCAGGCGTGCTGGATACTTAAAACCTGATGATCTTACGGCTGAAATAATAGCACAAGCGGCAGATGACGCTCTGTTTAGTGCCGTCCAGAAGAATGAGCTTCATGTTCTCCGTGGCCTCTGCCCAGAGCAACGTGAACCTTTATATAACTTCCGACAAAGGGCACACAATTTCACCCTCCCCGATAAAGACACGATGAACTTTATTACAAGAATGTTATATAAAAACATGTACTAATCAACCCATCCATAAGTAGCCATACTGTCAACTGTTATTGTTAACCTACAGCGTTCTGCCTGAAATATACTAATATACATACATAATTAAACACCCTTAAACCGATCTGAACCGAGGTTGTAATTACTTAGAGTTAATCATGTCGACGTTTTCGATTCCTACGTCGTTGAATTTATTCAGTAGTTAGTTAATTTGTTCGCTGCAATTATCGGGTGGTGCCAGCCATAATCTAGATAAACGAGAGGGTCGACATTAACGTCCTTGGCAGCCGTAAGATGTCGCTAAACATTGAATACTGCCATTGCTAGATTTGCACGATACTATGAGTCAAGGAGCTGAAATGTCAACATTGACAGGGCTTGGTTCAAGAGATTTCAACACTTGGAGAGTGTCTTGTTCTATACGGTCGGCCAGTTGTTTAGCGTTGTTGAGGTCTTAAATTAAAGGCTTACAAATTTCAACTACATTACCAACCGTTGCCTCATTTCTGGTTTCCTTAACTACCAGACTTCCTCTTAACTATTCCAAAGAAAACGAAATAAGAATCTAAGCTTAAATCAAAGGGCTTGTGCACTCTTATGATGTTGCGGGAAATCCCATTAAAAGGTGTCTAAATTACGCAGCATAATTTATATCATTTAAAAATCAAGTGCTTAACGACATCTTGTGGTTGACAGGGCCGATGACGTAATTCCAGAGTTTAACGACATCTTATGGCATCAAATTTCGTTGACGTCGACAAAATTAATTTCAACAGTTCTTACCGTTACTATGGCATTATAGTAAAACAGGCATAATATTAACATGCCTTTGAACGCAATTTCACAATAATATTTAGTAGAAAACTGAATTTTATTAAAGTTGTTCAAATTCAAAACCGTCTATTAGTTTCTGCTTTTTAATGACATCTTGCATAGACCTTTGACGTCGATAAGAATATAAATTTTTTACAGTTTCACTCCAGCACCTATTATACCCAGAACCGGAAACTCCTTTATACAACGTCAAGTGACTAGTTTTGGGGCGTAATTTGGGGGTCAGGAAAATGTCGCATCTTGTTTACGCAGCAAGCGCGTTATAAATATAATATATATGAAGACAAAAGCAGGAATAATTATGGCTGCGAAGTAAATAATTGCCTGTGGAGATATTAGACGCCATCTCTAAGATCAGAAAATAAATCTGAAGTTGGGTGATATCTGTGAATAAGTGTGAAACGGATATACAATTATTATTTTCATCTAAATATAAATTCCATCAGTTTCACCGAAGAACGGCCAAGGTTTCCGATATGCAGCAACACCGCAACGAAGAAAAGAGAAGTCGATGGACCTAACAGCGTAGACAGCTGCAAAATATAAATAACGTCGAGAAAAGTGTTTTAAAGGTGTGTTGTGAAAGCATTTCCATTACGTGTAGCGGTAACAATTATTGTTTTCTGCTCGAACAATTTACATTACATCCTCATCTTCAGACTGCAAATTTAAATAGTTATATGCATTCAGTTGGTCATAAACAGCCATTGCCTTTAGTTTCCATTCGACCAGATAGTTACAAAGATAGTTTAGTATGACAAGTGATTGGCACCGTATCATTTCGATAATAGATTTGTATTTTATGAAAAAATACTATTTTACTTGGTATTTTCAGAAAAAGTGTTTTGTAAAAATGTTTCGTTTCTTGACCGATGTAGTCGACGACCAAAATATGAATTTCTTTTCCATGTGCACCTTGAAGCTCTATGGATAGCCGGACGTGCGTCATCTACAGCTAATGAGGGACAGTTGGGCGGTGGCGTTGATGTGTGTCGTCGCTCTAACACTATCGTCGCTGATTTGAACCTTATGCTATTTTTAGTCATGGACGGGAATCCGTTGGTTGGATCTACGTGTGTGCGCGGGCCTGCCACGGATGTCTTTCTTCGAGTTTCCTATGCATTGTTTGGACGCTATCTGCTGATGAATCTATTTTCGTAATGAAAATTGACATTGAAAGTCGTTTCTTGGAGTGGTATGGTATTGTATTGTATTGTATTGTATTGTATTGTATTGTATTTGAACACTTGTTATAGCGCCCCTACCAGATTGCCCATTCAGAGGCGCTCCCGACTACTGCGCGGACGCTGAAACGGAGTTTCACGCCGAAGCACATGAGCAATTGCGAGTGAAGGACAAGGACTTGCCCAGGGTCCCTACGCGGCAGCTTTGAGGTGGATTCGAACCCGCAACCCTACGGCTGCAAGGCACCGAACATATCCCTACACCACCGCGCCCCAGTTGTATTGTGTTGTGTTGTAATGTATTGTATTGTACTCCACGTTTATATTGCGACCGAGCCACCCGCTGTAAAGATCCGATAAATTAATCTCTGATAAACCGACCGGGAAGCGAACCCGGGCCGCCGGCGTGACGAGCGGGCTACCAACCCACTCGGCCACTCAGGATCTCTAAAAGTGACGAGTGGTGCTGTAATAATTTCTATGTCAAATTACAATCAATTGCTTAACATTACCTCTTGGCATCAAGGACCATGATTGTACTCGATAGGAAAAATACTGTTGCTTCTCGCTTTTACTGGCAATGTTAATGTTTGGAGAGAAGTTAGAGTCACCTACGCAGAGATGACAAAAACAGCAGTTAAAGATTGGGACTCAAAATCAATGCGCAAAAAACCAAAACAATGACTATTGGGAAACAATATCTGTTATCCAATGATTCCAGGTTGCTATACAGTGGCGCTTAATAAATGCATAATAACAATTATAATAATATTCGATCTTGGATCAGGTCATGATAATGATGATGATGATGATGAATACGACAATTTCTACAGCGCCGTAACACGGCACAAGCCGTTACAAGGGCGCTTTGACACGATAAACACTCAGTCCGGATACGCCAACTTGAAATAATGTGTCTTGAGTCTGGACTTAAATGACTCCAGGGATGTTGCTGAACGGATTGAAGGCGGAAGATTGTTCCAACACCTAGGTCCAGCAACAGAGAATGCGCGGTCTCCGAAGCAGGTTTTAGATTTTCGTACCTTCAGATCGCTGCGCGCCTCAGATCGCAAAGAGGGTCCCGACCTAGATGACGACACGCCGATGCAGTATGCTCTTAGGTACTCCGGTGCCATACCATGGAGGGACTTGTACACCAGTAGGGCGAGTTTATGATCTATACGATACTGCACCGGGAGCCAGTGCAGCACGTCACGAAGCAGAGGCGTGACGTGATCATACTTTCTTCGTTTGCACACTAGTCTCGCTGCTGAATTCAAGACGGATTGCAGTCTGTCGAGCAGATGTTTGGGCGCGCCAGCCAGTAGGCTGTTGCAACGATCTACCTGAGTGACCACGAAGCAGACAACCGCCGTTTTTGCTGCTTCGAAAGGCAGTGAACGTATGCAGCTCCTAATTAGCCTCAACTGGCGGAAGCATCTGCCCACCAACTGATTTACGTGGCCCGTCATCAACAGGTCTGATAATAACACATTTAATGGTGACTTCTATAGCGTCGCTATCATATAATGCAAATGCTCTCATTAGACACCTTTATAACACTTTTAGTATCGCTATACATACTGATCAGCTGCCAATGGCGTTAAATAAATGGCGTTGAATAAATATGTTCTGCCATATTAATAAGAACCCAATGTTAGAAAATTGTAAGCATTACTTATTGCTTATTGCTTATTGAATATCCATGTTTCAATATTAATATCATTCAACTTTTTACTTCAATATTGCATGTGGTATGGTTTGATAAATGTATTACAGTAGCTATTATGTTGCATAAGAACTCAGCATAGTTTTTGTGTGTATGCAATAACAGATCTATAGTTTTAATTGAATCTATTGAAACCACACTTTAATCAATTATAATACATGTATGCTTTGTTGGTTAAAAATTTTAATGATTTTATTATGGTGTGTTAAAAACATGAACAGTTTGAAAGAGTACTTTAAAAACATAACCATGGGGTACGGGAGCGAATAATATTGGCTTTAAGTTCTTTTAAAGGACAAACACAACTCTACGCTGCATTTGCAAGTTCAATAATTATTTAGACACCTTAAAGTGGATATATCTATCGACTATAATAATCGCCAATCGGGTTCAGTCGTTGAATTGATACTGTCTTGCCTCAATACAATGAAAAGCGTAAAGAAATTTCGTAACGATATTGTTTAACGGCCTTTGTGCCGTAAACGTCATTGAATTAATTTTTGCAACATTGGTCCGCTCACTGACTGTTTCATATCCCTTAAGTGCACCAGCTAGATCTTTATGCAACCAAACGGCAACACCATGCATGCCCCGTACATCACGTCCTGAGTATATCATGGTATGTCCTTCTGTTGTAATAAAGTGTCCTTGCCCTTCCAATCTGACTTCAGACAAGCCACATAATTATGCCCACCTTATTCCATTCCAATTCTTGACCCAACAGCTGAACCTTCCTATCTGAAGCATACCCATAACATTCCATGTACCTATTTTGACCTTTTTACGTAGTTGCAGTAATCTTATTTGAGTTGTCTTCTCTTCTATCATATCGTTTCCAGTTGCCAACTTTCCGACCCTTCCCTGGTTTCCCTGCAGGGGACACGGACCTTGTTCACTCGGGCGACGTCCGACGTCCGACCCGGTATGATTGTTTCTTTTTCTGCATTGTTTTTCTGCATTGTTTGGGTATATAAATGGTAGGTTCCCATGTCTTTCCATCTCGCAGTAAAGAAGCCTCCATCCAGTTGTGCCAGATTAGCCGTCTCTTTATACAAACCGGTCGTTGCCACCTGTGGTCCTCCGCCCGTTTTGCTAAAAGTCTCACTGCTGCCCGAGACGTCGCCGCCCACGTTGGCCAACCATTTCGTCGCGTAGCCCCCTAGGTGGTACTTCAGTGAAAGACCTTCACCACTGATGGCATAGCCTCAACAGGCAATCTCCTATTCAGCTGTTCACCGCTTTACCACGTTGAGGCGTGGGTCGGACATTTTCACTACATCGGAAATAAGATGAGGGTGTTTCAGGTTTCTAATTAAAGCCTCGCATTTCAATTAGTATTAACGAACAATCGAGTGGTTAGTCAAACGAAGTGCTGTGGTTGCCTTTTATACCCCTATATAAATAAAATGACAACATTTTAGAGATGTCTAAGAGCAACTTAGCATTCTATGTATTGCATCAAGTGTTTAACGACATCGTGCGACAATAATAATATCGAAAATACGGCAATACGGAGGAAGTCAAACACCCCACCACGTAGTTGGACTTTCGCCCTCAGACTACGGAGTCTCGAGTCAAGTCGCAAAGATTCACTAGAGCGAATTTTATCACCAAATTACCGACAGAACTGATTATTTGCTCACAATAAAAGCCAGTTTTTATTAAGGATAGTCTAAAGTAGTTTTTCGGTGCTTGTTTTAATAAATTTTGATACAGAACTACAGATTATCTGGTTCTTATTAAAGTTGATCTAATGTTGTAGCCTAGTAAATACTGAAGTAATTCATATTATCTCCAGGTGATTTATTTATACGGATGATGTATGATGTAGTTTAGCGCCCGGGAGTGTTGGCATATTTTGCTTTTATGGTAGGTTCGGCTTCCCTAAACTCAAAAAGTGACTGCTTTGTAAACCAAAATGCGGTTAGCAATTGGTATAAAAAAGGTTACACTTACTTAATTACTTACTTATTATCTTAAGTTGATTCAATTCTTGTTTTAATTCGATAACACTCAATTAATTCTATCATCTAATGCATCCACTTCTTTTTCAGGAGGAGTTGAGACAATATCATGGTTGAACTAATAGATACCATTAATCGGGTCTGACAATCTTATATAGTAGATGCATTTTCATAATTAAAGGTGTGCTTGAGTTTATTAATTTAATATTATTCAACGTTTAGCGACATCTTGTAGCATCCCCAAGACCATGGACTTCGTGTCGAAGAACCTGTCACCACTGTTGCTACTTTCAATTTCACACATTTACCAATCGATACAGTCAAACATACAAATAAAATTGGTACACATTGAAAATGACAGTTCTTTGTCATACTATTATATTTGCCATAGTGTTATTGACATGAAAATAAAGAGTAAAGTAATTTCACATGTCTAAAGAGTTTTAATGCAAGCTTCGTAGTTACTTATTATACGTGTAATCTTGACATGAGATTCTTATTTTAGTTATACATGTTTTCTTAGGTAATCAATCAATGCAAGCGGAGAAAATTGGAGAAATATATAAAAACGTAACGGTGAAGAAATTATTTATACCATAATGTATAAATCTTTTAAAGGTGTCTAAATGGAGGTTAGTTCATCGACGTTATTGGACTGCCTCGGCCGTTGATAGCAACCCTAGCTCATCTTTATAGTTAATTTATAATTGCAATTACTTGTCTTCAATATCATTCGAGGTCTCTGCAACCAAAAAAGGGAAGTAGCAGGAAAATCAGTTTATTCACACGCACCGAATCATAGATCAGAATTAACGGCTTGTTATTTTCGGATCTCATCTACCTCCCTCGTTGACTTTCATACGCCGATAGCTGGGCTCCTGTATACAGGCATTTGCTCGAATAAATATTTCGTAGATCCGGCGATTGGTAGGGAAAGAGTTTCTGCTATTCGGTGTTGAGTCAGTAGAAAGAGGGGCTCTCAGGTTATTACCTGTACAACAAAGTCTTCGGTTATGGCGCCTACCGTTCTACATCGGTGACATTATTCGACCATTTGCCGACTACTAAGAATGTCGTCCTCTGCAGATCGAGTGCCAGAGGGATGCCTGGACTCAACGTCTTCTACCGTCTGAGAATAACTGCAATGATGTCGAGGTGCGTGTTTTCCCACCCTCGTCGTCAGTCATCATTCCTCTTCTTCGATGCTATGGCGACCAGGAAATTCGAATAACGTGCCGACCATCAGCTGTGGATGAGATTCCGTTGACTGGGCCCTTCGTGTTTGAGGGACCTTGCCAGTGGTGACTCTTTTAGTCATCTATTCTTCGAGCTGTGTTCGTTTTTGACCGACTGTCTGGTCATATTGACTCTAACATCATTCAGATTAGCGCAGGGAGCGCCTGTGAGTAGAAATCTTGAAGGGGCGCTGTATACATTTTCGGCATATAAAAATAAATAGATATCGTATTTCATTTAGTAGTTTCTGTTTTTGAATTATGTCTTTTGTCGTCAACAGCGGCCTTTAATGTCGATAGAATTATAATTTATTTCTATAATAGTTTCACCGTAGAACGGCAAATGTTTCCAGTACGCGATGCCTATTATACGGCTGAAAAGCTATGCATTAACATTGTAGGCAGCTGGGATTTATATATAACGTCGCGGAAGTGTTTTAAAGGTGTGAGATGAGAGCATTTACGTCATATACGTCGGTAATTGTTGATCATATGCTCGAACACAAGATATCACATTTCATTCTCAGACTACGGATTTTAATGGTTGTATATGTCTTCTGTAATAATAATAATAATAATAATAATAATAATATTATTATTATTATTATTATTATATAGTCAGCTGGTCATAAACACTCGTCTCAAATATTTAATGTCCATAAACAACACATACTTCCTCCTTTGACACGTTCCTGTTTATTAACTGGTGGGCCAAGTGCCTCTTTTCGTTGTCTGAAGGCCTCTTTCTTTCTCTGGGTCTTTCGCACTGGGAGCGCCTCTGATTGGTGTGCACTGCGAGAGGCGCTATATAAATTGATAGATACAATACAATACAATACATAAAGTTTCAATTAGAGGAAACAGTCAAAAAGATATTTCTTGAAAGTCTACATTCATTATTTGAAACTGGAATAGTGCATCCAATTAAATCCAGCCTTTTCAGTTTCATCAAACTGTGCAATAAAACGAGTGAATGCAATTAGTTTATCACCTTCAAATGTGGCATTGTTCCATTTCATTGTTTGCGTTCAATCAATCTTTTCAACTCTTGCAATTCTAGATATACATCATCCATGCTATTGCATGCAATAGGAGCAAGAGTTTCACCGTTTAACAAACTGCACAACGACCAGGGCAAAGGCTGTTATACCATGAAATTTGTCCTGGCTTATCCTCCTGTAGCGCCGCCACTGATCAACGGTCCGTTCTTAATCCGTTGAACTCATAGTATCATAATACATCTCTGATCTTTGATTAAACTGTGTGAATAAATTGATTCCTGCTAATTGCAGAAGGAAACCGGAGACCTGGAGCGACAGAAAAAGAAATTACATTTATAAACTAAATTTCTGTGGGGTTGATATCAGCGGCCGAGGAAGTCCATTAACGTCGCTGCAGAACGTCCATTTAGACACCTTAAAGATAGTTCTATATTAGAGTATAAATAGTTTCGCTGACGTTATTCAATCAATGTTTCGGTAACACATATTGTATCATTTGCTTCGTTGTCGAACTGCTCTGGCATCCGAAGGATGTCGTCAAACACTGAAAAGTAATCAAGTTTTAGACTTGGAAGATAGAGAAAAGAAAAATGACATCAAAAGCAATAGCGTAGCAATAGCAGACAGAAGACGTTGTTAAACCCTGGATCAGCAGTAATTAAATTTATAAGTGCATATTTTTGTAGCGCCCCTGTGAGAAAACTCATCAAAGGTCGTCCAGACCTTCTACCATTATAAGGCAGCACAAGGACAGAATATATATATATTCGTTTAATGTGAATCAGGTTGACAAGCCGCAACCGGTTACAAGGTAAGTGAAACGAGATCAGTAATTTAAAATTCTATAGGTTGTTGTTTGTTCGTTCAGGGGTTATTTTTTGAGCGCTCCTATAGAGGACCCTAGGAATGTAGTTCTTGTCATCCTTAGCTGGTAATGCAAAATCGTGAGTTCTAGGGCGAAGGCTGTAACTTCGCTTGATGACAGGCGGAAACAAGCTCCGCAGGACGTGGGATGTATTTCTGCTGACTGCCGTCAGCAGTCTGTCCTCGGCTTCGCATACCATCTCCGAGATGTCAGGCGCGTTGCCAGGGAGATAGCCCATTCGTCGCGATCTTTGTAGAAAGTCCAGCCTATTTCTGTCCTCATTTTTGGCGCCGCATAAAGCAGACGGGACACGGTTGTAGCCTGCCACGTCATGCAGTAGGAAACCTCAGGACGCGAAGGGCATCAATAAAGTATTAAATTTATAAACTAAATTACAAGATTCTGTGGGGTTGATATCCGAGACCTAAACGTCGCTGAAGAACGTCCATTTAGACACCTTTAGATAGTTAAGGCAGCAACAATGTTTCGACAGAATGGTCTTCAACCGGTTGTTAAATAGAGGCATAGGAAGAAAGAAGAAGCTCAAGGCACAGATTACATGGAAGCCAGTTCCAAGAATGAGGGACTGACCACCACAAAGCTTTCATGTTTCATTTCGAAAGAACTCTACGGGGAACAACCAGATTACTCTGTGTTGCAGAACAAAGACGTCGATAGGAATTTTGTTACTTGTAGTTTGACCGTAGAACGGCAACTGTTTCGGATATACACGATGACAATGAGTCAATCAAACAGAGTTAATATCGTATGCAGCTTGGGAAAAACACATAATACGTCAGTGATAGTGTTTTAAAGGTGTGTGGTGGTGGTTTTTATGTTTAACGACTAACTGTGTGGTATCAATGACCATTAGCGTCGCCCTCCTTCTTTATCCAGGCTTGGGACTGGCACTGTCATAAAGCGAACAGCGGCGGAGTTAAAGGTGTGTATTTAGAGCATTTGCTATTATATGCGATTAAACTGTTGACCCTATGCTTGAAAACTTCCATTGAGTCCTACAGTCCATAAAACTGTTTAAAGGCGACAGTCACCAACGCTTTTTGGACATGTGCTGAAGTAATTTTTGGGTTGTTTTTGCTTAAAGCTAGTTCAAGCCACGACCATATTAACGGCGGTGTAATCATGAATATTTAAATACCGCAAGAATGATAGATGTCTTCACGTAAGTTTACTTACTTATTTTTGTGTTTCATAAATTGGTGGCGATGGAATAGGAATGCAAATCCCATGATCATAATATACATGGACCATGAGAGAGGATATTAGAAGACTCGAGAATTTCGAAAGGTGGACATAAAGAAGAATGGAGAAAATCAGCGGAACCTAAAATCGAATGAAGAATTGATGGGAAGGATTGGAGAAGAAAGAGTTCTTATACGCACAATAAGAAAGACACAAAAGAAATGGATCGGGCACACGCTGAGAGAAGACTCACGACTAAGAACGGTCATTGAAGGAAAATGGAAAGGAGGCGAACAAGTGGAAGACCAAGAGAGATGATGCTGGATTAGATGATGACTGATGGATATGAAAAGCTCAAATAGCTCAAATAGGAGGCCAAACAGCGAGTGGAATGGCAACGTCGGACATTTGAACCTGCCTCTTAGGAAGCAGAGAACCAGAAGAAGAAGATTCGAACTTTGCATTTCAAGACCACGCATTCAAAGTACTCCTGTCAATGACCCTGACAGCAACATTATGTCGTTGAAGCCTGAAAACTCCGGCGTTGGAAGAACGAGCTGAAAACACAGAGGTGAAGAAAACCTAATTAAAATGTTAGACGATAACTCAAAAGACATCAACGGTCCATAGTAGGCCGTTGAACTAACATTTAATCAATTTCTGATCTTTGATTAAATGCGTGTAAATAAACTGATTCCTGCTACTTATCCTTTTTTGGTTGCAGAAGAAAACCGGAGACCTCAAGCGATGCGACAAGTAGTTGCAATAAGGAAGAAAATTATAAGATGACGTAGCGTTGGTATAAACTGCCTTATCAGTCCAATAACGTCGCTGAAGAACGGTCTCCATTTAGACACCTTTAAAACGATTTGACGTTACGTGTAAGTACATTCTTAACGTTACAAAATCGTTTTCATTAAAGCCGATAAACATAGCTGGTGTTATTGTCAACGGCTCTGGCAGCAGCAAGATTTCGTTAAACACTGAAAGTAACCAGATTGAGCGGCCACTGCCCCTACTCTGGTAGTGCCTCTGAGTAGATATCTTGAACGGGCGCTATATCAAGTTTATTTTTATTGATTGATTGCCAGTCCGGAATCTGGAGAAAAGAGGAGGGCGACGCTAAACGTCTTCGCTTTGACACAGCACTGTTAAACACATAAAGAATATAGAAACACTGAAAATACAAATTAAATCTAAAGACATCTATCGCAATAGTGGACATAAGACGTCGTTAAACTCTGCATCACCGGTAATTAGATTTTAATTTATATAGAACTTCCTGGAGAAAACTCATCACAGTTGATCCCGACCTTTGACTATACAAGACCACAAACGGACAGAATGGTCTGCCATCATTTGTGAAATGGAGACATAGAAAGAAAGATGAAACATGTCACGGATTACATGGTAACCTGCTCCAGTAAGCTGTCGTATGCAAAAAAT
>JACEVL010000024.1:3128951-3221451 GCA_020284085.1 Aporrectodea caliginosa
TGTCAACTAGGATGAGATCAACGTTAACGGATCTGGTAACCGCAAAATATGCACTTGACATGCATTCAAGAAGACTTAACTTATAGACACCTTTAAATCGTGCGGAACAAGGTTATTTAATGCTTAATTCGTTGAAGTTTTAGTTTGTTTAAAGCTTATTTATTTAAATCGCGTAAATCAATTTTCGTTCTTATAATAAAAGGCTATGCAACAGTTTAAAAATATCAGAATATTCTAAGAAAATAATAATAATATCCTAGAATTTATGTAGCGCCAATTTCGCGATACTCACATCATAGGTCGATGTTCGCTACAAAGCAGAGACGTCGTTCGCATCAAAACGAAAGGTAAGTCCGGTAGAAAACCAACGGGAAGAAGACACGGTAGTCGATTAGTTAGAACTACTAATGTAATATTATAATACCAGCGCCTTTGTGGAGTAAAACAATGCGCTACATTAAAATGCCCTGATATATAGATACATGTATTGATCTGCATCTCATACCAACGAGTATTTAACGACAGCCTGTGGATTCCACGGCCCTTGGCGTCGACCTTAGCTTACCTTACATCATATTACATTACATTACATTACATTACATAACATTACATTGCATTGCATCACGATTACATTACCTTACGTTACCTTACATTACCTTGCCCTGCCCTGCCTTGTCTTGCCTTGCCCTGTCTTGCCTTCTCTTGCCTTACCTTACCTTATCTGATCTTTCCCTGAAGTACCCTACCCTACTTTACTTGGGTAAATTTACACAGGCGAATCCTTAACTTTAAACTCACCTTAGCCTAAAATTCTAACATTGGCTTACCTACATTATTAGCCTGACCTTGACATTATAATTGAATGTAGTAAATGTGATGTAACAGTTTTAATAAATAAATTACAAGTTTCATTTAGTTATTACAGTTTATTTGACGTAAAGACACTTAAACTCATCGAAGTTATTTTTACAGCCTTGATGACAGGTTAGTTGCTGTTTAACGACAATTTGTTACAACAAAGATGGTTAGTGTCGTCCTTTTTCTTTATCAGGCTTTCAACAATCACTGCCACAGAGTAGATTTTCCCTCTTTTAATAATTACCGTCAACACTTAGAAAAGGGTGTCTTATGCGCTGCACCACACGGAGTTCGGAGATTTATTTCTCTATGAGTGAAATCAACTAATTTCTAAATATAAGAAATTCATCTATTTCTCCAAATAATAACATAATAATATTATATAATAACATATTTATGAATAATTGAATAATTGAAGTCTCTTGTATTGAAGCAGATGTTACACAAAATCGCTCATATGAACACGTAATGTTTAAACCAAATCCCTTGCAATACAATGCAGGGAGTATGTGAGGTGTTAATGAGTTGCTGTTGTGCTTTTGTTTCGTCTATTGTTTTAACGGCACGGTGTGATAGTAACTCCTTTGTTAAATTATGTGAGGCGTAGCTTATCGTATGTATTGTATGTCGTCAATTATACTTTCCTCAAGTTCTCCAACCGATCCATATCCCACACTGTACCTCTACTCTGGAATGAACATCCCTCTGAATTCCGCCTATTCTCAGTTCCTTAATTAATATCGCCACTCACCCACCGTCATCTGCATCAGGTCCTCTACTCATCACCCCACAGGGTTCCCACTCCAAATTGAAGTTTTACCTCTTTAAGAATTATTCCTACAATAATCTATCCAATCATCTGCCTTCGTAGCTTTCTCTTCCTCAACGAAACCCGCCTTAGCAGCCGCTCTGCCTCCTCTCTCTCACTCTTCTCTCTGGCAGTCACCTTCGGACCTCCACTGGACATCAATCTCTGGACAACCCCTCTAAAACCATACAGCGCTCGTGAATAAGCTGGTGCCCTGCGCTCAGCTTAACCGTAGCGCTCAGAAATGTGAGTTTAAGATTACGATTACGATCTACCATTCTTCAAAATAAAACCGTTGGTATACGAAGTGAATTGGTTTTAAGTTCTTTTTAAGGATAAAATAAACTCCATTCCGCATGAACACGAATACAAGTTCAATTTAAACACCTTAAAATAGATGGCAATATCTGCTATAATAATTGCCAATCGGTTTCAGTCGTTGGATAATTCGTGCTATAATACGTGGTAAATGCAAATAACTTTCATAACAATATCAACGGCCTTTGGTGCCGTAAATGTCATTGAATTGATTAAATTAAATAAATTAAATAATAATTTATACCCATTACCCGTAGTAACTCTGCCACTACTCATACTCTGGCAGTGCTAGTCCCAAGCCTGGATTGAGGAGGAGGACGACGCTAATGATCTTTCTTATGATACAGTGTCGTTAAACTTAAAACTACTACTATTACCCGTTCTCTGGTAGTACCAGTTAATGGGGCAGACGCTACTCATAATAATATCATAATTTACTTATATATATCTTCTTCTTTTGGTTCTCTGCCTTCCTAGGCAGGTTCGTACGTCCAATTTCGCCATTCATCACGTTTTCTGGCTCTTTCCTTCAGTTTGCCGTAATCTTCCTCCATCATCCAGTCCAACAACATCATTCTCGGTCTTCCTCGTGTCTTCTTCCCCTCCATTCTTCCCTCAATTATAATTCTTAGAAGGGAGTCTCCCCTCATGATGTGGCCCATCCATTTTCTTTGTCGGCTTCTTATTATCCCTATCATGGATCTTTTTTCGTCCACCATTTGTAGTATGTCTTCATTTGTCCTCCGATCCATCCAGCTGACTCTCTCCATTCTTCGCCATATCCACATCTCGAAGGCCTCCAATCTTCTGATGTCTTCCTTCCTTAGAGTCCATGTCTCTGATCCGTATAACACCACACTCCATATCATAGACTTGATAATTCTTTTCTTCAGATTCTTATTTAGCTTTCCTCTCATTAATTCCTTTCTTTTATAGAAGGCATCTTTTCCCATGGCTATTCTTCTCTTTATTTCTACATGACACTTTGCATCAGTTGTGATCATACTTCCTAGGTAACAGAATTTTCCTACTTGTTCCAGTTCCTTACCATCTATAGTGATCTTTACTGTTCTTTCCTTTCCTTTGCTTATCCTCATGATCTTTGTCTTTTTAATATTTATTTTCATATCATACTCCTTTGAGATCTTATTCAGCTGATCCATCATGTTTTGTAACCCATTCTGGCTGCCTGCCAACATCGCCTGGTCATCTGCAAATCTTAGTGCTTTCGTCAATCTTCCTCCCACCTTTATGCCCTCTTTCACCTCCTCCATCGCCTCTCGTACTAATTCCTCAATGTAGATGTTGAAGAGAATTGGTGATAGTGGGCACCCTTGTCGTACTCCTCTACCTATCACTCCTGGTTCTGAGAATTCTCCTTCTATTTTTATTCTTACTTTCTGTCCCATGTATAGGTTTCCTATGAGTCTTCTGTCTTTCCAGTCCACTCCTATTCTTCTCAGTGCATGCATTAATTTCTTCCAATCTACTCTATCGAAAGCCTTTTCATAATCCACAAAGCAAATGTAGATGTCCTGTCCATGCTGTATGCTTCTTTCTGTCAGCACCCTCAGCGCTCCAATTGCATCTCTTGTGCCCCTTCCCTTTCTGAAGCCGTATTGGTCCTCTCCTAGGCAGTCATTTGTTTCTGCCCTTGACTGCATTCTCTTCGTGATAACTCTTAGTACGATTTTGGATGCATGTGTTAGTAGGCTAATAGTTCTGTGGTCTTCACATGTTGTTGCATTTGGTTTCTTCTTTATAGGAACCATAATGGTCTGTAAGAAGTCCTCTGGCCATACTCCTGTGTTGTATATGTCTTTGCATACTTATATATATGCGCAGTGTAATAACAAATATTCCTATAATTTTATTGATTCTTTGAGTTTCACCATAGAACGTCAAAGGTTTCCGATACGCCATGATATTATTGCATCTATCTGTGTAGGCAACTGGGATGTATAAATAACATCGGCGAAAGTGTTATAAAGGTGTGTATATGCGATGGTAGCAGTTGATAAAGTTTTCGAACACTTTATATAACGTTTTCACTCTCAGATCGCAGATTTAGATGGCTATATAATATATATAATCAGCTGGTCAAAAATAGATTCGTATAAAATATCTAATGTCCACAAGCAGCTCCTTTAGTTTTCATTCGACCGAACAGTTAGAAAGATAGTTTATTATGTGTGCATTCAATGATTCCTAAATTCCGTAAAATCCGACAGACTTAACCGCACACACGTAACTTTAAACTCTGGCGGTGGAGTACAGTAACAACCACTTTCTGGCCATGGGCCAAAATATTGTTTGCCTTGTTTTAGATTGAAGGAGGTTCAAGCAGCCACAATAATTAATGGCGTTGTATACCTTCATATTTACACTAACTGATTAAATTAACTGATTAACCCTGTGACGTTCTTGGGGTGCATTTGCACCCCTAGTCACACTTTGTTCCTTTGTTTCACCCAGAAGGACTCATGATATGACGCCTACATTTTATGACTTTTCCTTATTTATGAGGATGAACTTAACCCTATTTGCCCATAATTGTACCCCTCAACATTTCTGATAATTTTGAGGTTTATACATTGCGGTCCTCGGGGTGCAAATGCACCCCATGTGTTATATTGCGGCATTTATAAGTCGATTATCTAACTTGGCATTTTTATATCTATGGACTCCTTTCTTAGATTACAATATTCTTTGTTGCCAGACACAGTGTTGCCAGTTCCGCGGTTTTCCCGCCCAATTGGGCTAGTTTCAAACTTTAGTTGCGGGAAAAATTCGCTGTCCGCGGGTTGCGGTTTTTTGGGCTACTTTCATTCTTGTCCGCTGTACGGAAAACGGTATTGAAAAAACTGGGAAAAACACTCAGATGCTTGGCGAGCGAGATTTTAGCACTAGGGTGTTTATGCTTTGTCACTTTTGGCGTTGTTCAGATGCATTCAATTTTTAAACTTTACGATGAAACAAGTTACCAAAGTTCAAATAGAAGTAAATAATTACATAAATTTTGATCATTTTCAGCTATTTTCATTTTGTTTACGTTATAATTTATATTGGGTTTCAATCGTTATAAGCGCCCCTTTATATCTACTGGCGCTCCCGGCCCAACCACTGAAAAGAATAGTTTTCAGAGAGGTATAGAATGCAGGTGAAGGAGGAAGGAAGGAAGCTTATAAGAGAATCATTCCAGATTAGACCGAAAAGGCCCGATGTTCGACACTTTCTATGCGCAGAACATGCAAGGAAGCTTATATTAGAATCAGAAAGTCAGTCATCAGAATCGGATGGTGAAGATAGTTTTAGTGATGATTCTCAGAAAATAATATCTGGAGTCATGTGAATCCCAGTGGAATGCAAAGAAAACACATCGTCGAAGACTTTTCCTGAAACAGCTTGGAAAAGATTTGGTCTATAACCATCTAACATCCAGACTGAGTATTCCTGAATTGTCACTCATGCTCAAAACCACAATTCATGAATGCATTGAACAACAGCATGAATCACAAGGCGATGCTCGAGATGATGCGACACAAAACAATTATGAAGAGCAGAACAATGGCCATGGCGGTGCAGACAATGCTGTGAGGAAGAGAAAGCAGGGTCGTTGCATTCTGTGTGACCGCAGTAAAGACAAGAAATCGCGTACTACGTGTCATAGGTGTGGTTCATTTGCTTGCGCAGACCATTTAGTCGCACTTTGCACAGGCTGTGCATGAGTGTGCAAAGTAGATAAGGAAAACTTATTGGATATTTTGCAATATTGCTTTTTCATCTGTAGGCCTTACACTATCAGTGTTACAATTGTGTTGTACAGAAAACTTTCAAATAGTTGTGCTGTAAAAGTGTATATTTTTCGACATGTTGCTTTGACGCCATGTCATGACGTCATATGACGTAATAAATTGTCTTAGAATTTACTTGAATAAAACTACTTTGTCTGTGCTCCAATTATTTATAGTATTATATGATTCGATTGATTCAAATACATCGAGAATACATTGGGGTGCATTTGCACCCCCGAGACCTTGAGTGTAGGCCAAGGTAGCGAAACCTTCTGAGGGTTAAATGATTAATTGAATTGCTGATCTATGTTTAGCTCCTCGTCGAGTGCGCCATCTATGGACCGCCTATGTCATTTGCTGACGGGAGTAGGATCGACGTTGGTCTTTGGAGTGACATCGGCCGATAGTTATGGGTGAAGCTTCGATTTACCGACAGGCAGGAGATGAATGCCTGCTCTATGGGCACGCGATCGCTCGAGAGATAGCCGGTCGTGCGTCATCTACAACTAACGAGCAGTGGCGTTAACGTGTGACGCGGACATCGCTCCAACACTACCGTCGCTGATTTGTCCATGCAGACTTTGAACTGTTAGCTATGGATCGGAATCCGTTGAATCATGCGTTGTTTGACTTACTGATGAATGTATTTTCTTGTTGAAAATCAACGTGAAACTCACTCAGACATCGCCTAATATAAGTCTTTTATAGGAGTGACGCTATATTAATTTCTAAGTGAAATTGCAATCAATTCTTTAAGCATATTTTTTGGCATCAAAGGCCGTTGACAGCGTTTGGAAAACCAAATATCGCAAGACTAAGACCAAAATGAATTGATGAGCATAAAATATACCCAAAAATGAAAGCGTTTCAAAGGTGTCTTATTTGTTCGTTTTCATTCTACTATTTAGTGGCTAGTTGAAGCGCTTCAGAAATGCATAATTCTGTACAGAGCTCAAATTACGTAAAATGTTTCCCGTTTCTCTTAGATCGATATTCGTCAATAAGGTTCAATAATTCGCTCTTTATATCCTGAAGGATTGTGATTGTAAAGAAAGGTTGTTGTAAACGGAAGACTAGGCTGCCGCAAGATGTTGAAAATGGACGCTTGTATATGAATTTCAAAGCTCAAATTATGCACATTTAAAGCACGCTCTATTATGTGATAATGATAACTGCTGGGTTAAAAGATTATATTTTTACTGAAGTGTGCTGGTAGAAAATGAATTTTAGTGACTCTGAATAACACTATTTTCACACGTTTAAATGGTTTACTTCAGCCGCTTTAACACTTTGGCTAATATATAGGCCAAAAGCCTAAAAATTTATAAACATTTTACGTAATGATTGCTGACATCCTTCTGTTTAAAGTATCAAAATAACTGTTCGTTTTGCGTGTTTTCCTTACTGTCACACTGCGGGGCCTTAGAAATCATGTTCAGTGTGAACAAGTTTGAAACATTTTAGGCCTACAACGCACAGTAAGCCTACAGGCTCTAAAGGCCAAGTTTCACAAAAATAACGCGTTTCCTTGCGCCTTTCCTGCTTGTTGCAAACAAAACATCTATTGCAAGGTCCTGCTTTGGTAGCAGTTGCTGGGATAACATCCAGGTAATGCTGTCCACTGAGTCTGGATAAGTCCGAAGCCTTGTGTTCCTTGAAGGCCACCGATGGGACGGCTATCTCTGGCCGATCGTAGCTTCCGAGCAGAGACCGAATGACATTAGGCTATTTTGTTCCAAACCTCGTATACACTATCAACAAAAGAATCATCGTCTAATTCGCACGACATCTTCATAGGCTGCTGTAGACTGAACCTTTTCTTTTTAAAATAATTCATATAAATTTATTATGTTTACCGTAAAAAGCCTACACCAAGATGGCTGACACAACAACAGACGCTTCATATCATATATTCCATTTTTAGTCACTAAACATTGTCAAAAAATAATCTTATATGCATTCAATAGGTAGCAGCACATGTCCACTATTACTTACACGCGGCAGGAATTATTACTGAGACGCTGAACAACCTCTGTACGGCCGATACCTAAGGGACGTGTATACACGTCCCTAGCGTCTGAACAATCCCAATTTGGGACGTGTTAACACGTCCCTAGCGGCCAACGTGTTAAATACTTTGTTTTCACAGCTTTACGTCATTCGAGTTTGTAGTCAACGGCCTTTGTTGTCATATGACTACGTTAAACATTGGAAAGAACTAAATAAAGTTAATAAAGGATTATTGTAAACGACAGTACATGAGATATGGTGTCACGACAACTCGTCGAACGACATTTCGTCTACGACACTTCGTCTACAGACATTTCGGTGATTGGCGTTTTAGATAGCACTAAGGCTACTACTTAGACAGTGGTGATTGAAAGAGGTGGGTGATTGCCGTTTTGGATAGCACTAAACGCACAACTATGTCAGTTTCAATGCAAACTGATAGCATAAAACACTTACCTGCAAATCAATCGTGTGGGAAGTGGCAGTGCCTCATAGACGGTAATTAGTGATGCGTACGAGTGGCCTGTTCCAAAGGTGCATATTTACGTAGTTTTTTCGTATATCTGAGTAGAGCCCTGGAAGAGGCGCTATATAAATTCATTGATTGATCTGATAGCTTAACATGTCAACTTAACGCAATATTCAGCATAGTGTAGTATCTAGAAGGCGGTTAAGGCGACGTGAAGCTATTAATAGAATGGTCGGATAACGGCTCACTTCGTTTTAATTTTCTCTTCTAACTTTAGTTTTATTCGGCTGTTTTTCTGTTTTTTAGCACAGATATATTCTGGAATATGAAAAATATAAGGGTAAACGTTTAAATTAATCTGGGATTACTTTATAAGTCAGAAAATAATTTACGACACTAAACTAGGCCCCTACACGTTTACCTGATTTCCTTCTCATTAACCTATTAGGCCTATAACTATAGGCCTAATAATGCATTAATTGGGCAATGGCACATTATTTGAAATAATTTACCAAACTACTTGTTTCATTTAAAGTCAGAAAACAATTTACGACGCTAAACTACACGTTTACCCGTTTACCTAGGCCTACTTGTTTATAAAATTGCAAAGATAACGGCAAATTTATGTTATCGAAGTGCAGTAGACGAAAAGTCGTTCGACGAAATGTCGTAGTAGACGAAATGTCGTTCGACGAAATGTCTGTAGACGAAGTGTCGTAGACGAAATGTCGTTCGACGAGTTGTCGTGGAACCATGAGATATGTACTTAGAATTAAACACCTTTAATAAGGTGCGTCGCTTATTATATTAGCCATAAGTTGAAGAGGGCAAATAAATGTCTCTGCTCTAGCCTATTCGATGTTAAATGTCAGTTAAAAATAGATTGTTATAATTATCATCTAAAAAGAGCTGTAATATGCCAAAAATAATCTTTGTCGGCGGCTACGGCCTATGTTGTCATAAGCTGCCGTTAAGCTGTGGATCCAATCCATGGGCAACTGTCTTACTAGCCACATTTTGTATCGTCGCCTAAGTATGGTCTTGTGGATGTCACAAGAGGTCGCTAAACATGTTCCACTAAATAATAAACTCAAATACATGCCTTTATTTATGTGCTATCACCTACTATATAAGCTTGTCATTACATCTGTAGAAGGTAAAAAATAATCTTTATCGGCGGAAACGGCCTAAGTTGTCATAAGATGCCGTTAAACTGTGAATCCATCCATCCGTGTAAAAGGTCAGTTCTATTGCCACTCAAAAATCTAGTAATCAAATAGCTTAAACAAATCTACATAAAGTTTATTTCTTATAGTTTCAGCTAATGTTTAGACTAGTAACACCGAAAATATAAACAGAATTTCATTCAGGCTGAGGCGTTGAGGTTGTGTTGTGGATCGCCTAGGGGTACTTTAGCCTCGTCACTTCAGAATGAATGGGGAGAATTCCCTCTCCACTTAAGAAGACTGCAAAATTCACTCAAAACTGGAACTTATATCCTAGGCACTAAGCACTCGATCTCACGCAAACAGAGCAAACAACGTGAAACATTACGGAATAACAGTATTTTCAGCTTAACGACAATGTGTGATAACATAGATCATTAATGTTGCCCTCCTCCTTCATCCAGGCGTTGGGCTGGTATTGCTAAAGTGCGAGCAGTGGCGGAGTTTTGGATTGGATCCACAGTTTAACGACAGCTTATGACAACATAGGCCGTTGCCGTCGACAAAGATTAGTTTGGCATATTACAGCTCTAAAGGACGGTTTACTATCATTTGGTCGAAAGTCATTTGGTCGAAATCATTTGGTCGAAATCATTTGGTCGACGATGAAAAAATCGAACGATCAAAAAGTCGAATGATCGTTTGGTCGACAATCAAAAAGTCGAACGATCAAAAGATCGACAATCAAAAGGTCGAAAATCAAAAGATCGACATTCAAAATGAAGCATGTTTAAGAGAATTCCGACGATTTTACTACAAGTGCGCACACTCAAACATACATACACACAGTCCGACACACACTCACATACACACTTGAACCCCGATCAGTCTGTGAGAGAGGGAGGTTGTGAACTACAGAAAGCGATATGAAAACAAAATTAATTAGCCAATAAATGAAGGAGAGTGTATAGGCCTAACGGACTGTAAGACGAAAGGTGCGAAATTTTTCAAATCATCAGAACGATGAAAAGGTCGAAGTTCATAGACCGAAACTGAACAGGTCAAAAGGAATGTGTGAGGAAGGTGCGAAATTTTAGAAATTGTGGAACAACATTTCCCACGGCCCTAATCCCAGGGGGGAAAGGCAAACAAGGTAGGCTTACAGGTTTATAAAGGTCAGTTTCTCAGTTGTTGAACGCATTATAAAATGAAGTCTTGTCTATAGGCATTATAGTGGTTTCATAAAATAAAGATAATAATGACTTTAGAATTCGTCAAAAGCAACCGTGGTGCGGATATGTTGGTTCAGGACGGTTACTCATTTAACAAAGAGAAAAGTGCAAATAACAAAATTTATTGGAAATGTTCCGAATATCGCGATACGAAATGCTTGGCTCGGTGCATTACAGAAGACGACGTCGTAAGAAAGTCGCCATGTGAGCATAACCATGTACCAAGTTCAGCCGAGGTCGGTGCAAGAAGAGTTGTAGGTGATATGAAACAACGGGCGCAAACCACTAGCCTACGGAAGCAACACACAGTATCGTTGCAATTGTAGCAACTGGTGTCGGAGCTGGAGTCACCGGTAAGTTGCCAACTACCGTTAACTTAAAACAGAGAATAAGACGCGTTAGACACAAGTATCAGGCACCTTTGCCTAACCCACTAAGCTTGTCTGAATTGAACCTTCCAGTCGAGTATACGAAAACGGCAAAAGGCGACAATTTTCTCTTGCACGACAGCGGACCTGGGCAGACGCGATTCCTGTTTTTTTCAACAGGACGCAACATGGAGTTACTCGCTCAAAGTTCGAACTGGTACGCCGACGGTACGTTTAAAACTGCTCCACCACTGCGCCCGAATATGGGCTATTTGAGGGGAATTGCTCACAACCTTGAGTTGCAAGCATAGGCTAATAGTGACATTTTTATATGGACAATCTTTATATAATGACGCTATAGATGTATAAAACTAGCCTTAGCATTGAATTAGCATACAAATGATAAAACTTGTAGTAAAATCGGCGAAATTCTCTTAAACATGCTTCATTTTGAATGTCGATCTTTTGATTTTCGACCTTTTGATTGTCGATCTGTTGATCGTTCGACTTTTTGATTGTCGACCAAACGATCATTCGACTTTTTGATCGTTCGATGTTTTCATCGTCGACCAAATGATTTCGACCAAATGATTTCGACCAAATGACTTTCGACCAAATGATAGGATACCCTAAAGGACGACTTTGGATGGATCCACAGTTTAACGGCAGCTTATGACAACATAGGCCGTCGCCGCCGACAAAGATTAATTTTGGCATATTACAGCTCTTGTTTTATCGCCTAGTGCAAATATTATATTAGAATGAAACCTTATATTCAAGGTGTCTAATTTGCGCTTTTTGATTTAGTTGAACCATCTAGATTCTAACGAAACGTCGAATATCACTTCAGAACCTAGTGATTCATCGTGATGCCAAGTATACATAGTCGAATGAATCTTAATATTTAAGGTGTCTAATTTGACCTCTTTTGATTTATCCGTTACGTAGCGTTTAACGAAATCATGCGGTTGCTAGGACGAATGATGCAAACTTTTTTACAATACAATACAATACAACTTGCATTTATAACGCGCCTTAATAAAACAAAGTCTTACTCAAAGGACGCGTTACAATGTACTTACTAATCATAGTACTTGGAGAAGAGATAAGTTTTAAGTTTAGATTTAAAAAATATTAATTGAGGATGATCTTCGGATTAGTTCTGGTAGAGAGTTCCATTCAGCTGGACCAGCTACTTCAAACATTCTGTTTCCAAATTGAAGATTTGTTCTTTTGATTACGAAGTCTCTTTTCGAAGCCGATCGCAAACCACGTCTTGATTCAAGAGCAGCACATGGTGTGACTAGAGATGATAAGTAAGGAGGAGCAGAACCTGACATTATTTTGAACATGAAAAGACAGATTTTAAAGGATATCCGAGCCTGAATGGGTAACCAGTCTAATTGCTGAAGGGAGTTGGTGATGTGATCTCTAGGGCCAAGGTTCTTGACTAGACGAGCCGCAGTGTGGATAACAGAAGTAAGCGGTGACAGGGTGGATTTTGGCAGACCATAGAGTATTGAGTTACAGTAGTCAATCCTGGATAATACAAGTGAATGGACTAAGATATGAAGGCAATGCTCATTAAGGCAGCGCTTGATTTGGCGTATTCGTCGGAGATGAAAGAAACAAGCTTTAGTGATAGAGCCAATATGATTAGACATAGAAAGTTTACTATCAAGAAAAACTCCAAGATCACGAACTACATTAGAAGGTTGGATAGAGCAGGTTTCATCTAGTTGCAGGCAGAGAGTTTTCAAGTCAAGATGTGGTCTGGATCGACGGTCAAACCATATCAATTCCGTTTTCTTCGTATTTAGCTTCAGGCGCATGGATGCACACCAAGACTGTATCTGATGGAAGCAAGCAATGAGTCTGGTTTTTGAGTTATCAATGTTAGCGGTCGAAAGTTTTATATATAGTTGGGTGTCATCAGCGTAGATATGGATAGAAATACCACAACATTGTGCAATTTTGGCGATGTTAGATGTGTAGAGGATAAAAAGCAAAATGGATTCGTCTTACTAATTCAACTAAGCGTTTTTTCTGTGTATCTAGGTGGTGTCGTATCTGGCAATTCAGTTACTTGCTGTTAGACGACCTCCTTCTTTATCCAGACTTGGGATTGGAGCACTACCAGAGCACGGACAGCGGAGAATATAGTTTCCAGAGTTTAGCGACATCTTGTGGCTGCCTGCGCCGTTAACGCTGCCCTCGTTTATCCATCGCACTATAAAGGGATGTCATATTATACTTATTGCAATTCATTATTAGTAATTTCCAAAGTTTAACGAAATCTTATGACTACAATGACCGTTGACGTCTTTAAAGATAAGATGCCGTAAACAATTTGAGATATACATTTATTATGTCATAGGAACGGTAAGAATTGTTCGAAATACTTTTTTCTGACGACGTCAACGGCCTTTATCACCATAAGATGTCGTTAAACTCTAGATCCTACTTTATCCAAAGTTGCCACATATTCGGCTTATAAAAAGAGTTGGTTTTCGTCAACGGCGCTGGCAGCCACAAGATGTCCTTAAACTCTGAATAACTAATACACGAAATAAGTAGCTTCACTGAAAGCATCTTTAGTAAGACGAATCCATTTGGCAGTGTATCCCTATAACTTCACCAGTTTGAATTTAGAATTTAATTTCCACTAAGCAACAATGTAAATTCTAAAGCATTTCTTCGTATCGACGTCAACGGCTTTTGATACCACAAGATGTCGTTGAATTGTTGGATCCAATCCGAAGCGAGACTTAGCAGAAATTTATTCGAATTAGGCTAAAAAATCGAAGGGCGCAGAGATTCTTAAAGCGAGATATGCCGCATGATTTTACACACCATTATTAACATGCTTCATTGTTCTATATATACAGTCAGATCAACACTTTGACGTTTACAGAGATCCTGAGTGGCCGAGTGGGTTGGCAGCCCGCTCTCCACGCCGGCGGCCCGGGTTCGATTCCCGGTCAGAGATTAATTTCTCGGATCTTTACTGCGGGTGGCTCGGTCGCAATAAAAACGTGGAGTACGAGGTTGCTTTCTGCCTCCGACACTAATCATCTTCGATATGAAAAAGTGTCGTTAAGCCGAAGTACAAAACTTTGACGTTTTTCTCCGAAAGCTGGCAAAAGCTTGTCATGTCATGTCACATCGCCGTCGTCGCAAAGCGAAGGTTGGCTATATGAATGGACCCTCAATGCCTCGTCTCGTGCAACGTTCATTTAATCCAGCACCCACAAGTCCAGTCCAGGTAATTTATTTATTTATTTAGAAACAAGGTTTAACGTCGTCATATGACATCAAAGGCCGTTGACGAAAATTTAAAACATATACAGTGCAGTGAAATGAATTCATAGCGTCCAAAAGACACCATTTAAAACTGTTCAAACATAACCTTAAAATGACATAGTGTTCATTGTTTAACGACATACAAATAATTACAATTCATAAATATATAGTTTGATACATGCAATTTGGTATCTGATGCAAATTCAACAATATTCAGCAGCAATTGTTGTATACAAGAAATGTTTCTAAAAATTAATTCTTGATCACCAATCCTAATGTACATTTACTTCTTACTCTATTTATTTCAATAACATTTATTTTACAAATTTAGAAGACATTAAAATTAAACATAAAGTCCACTTTTGAATTTTTAAGAAGTCAACAATCAGTAAAATCAAGCATTATTAAAGAAATATATTCAAACAGTGAATATGACAATTCTTTATCATTTATCATGTCATATTAATTACGATTATGACATCTGATTCCATCAAACAAACACTTAGCATCAGTTTTGACACATAAGGGTAAAAGTAAAATCGTTTTTTATTACAGATTTCAGCATATTTGACAACGTTGTTCTGAAATGAGATTCATAATCTCCTTTGTCTAAAATGTTTAAATCTTTTAGGACAATTTATAATGTTATCAATCAGAGTATTTATTTGGAAGCAAGCGGAATTATATATCGCCTAGAAATCCGATTAAAAGGTGTCTAAACTGCACAGTATTTAATTTGAGAAATGGTTCAACGACATCTTGTGTCTGATAGGTCCGTTGACGTCACTTTTACATACCGTATTTCAGGAAGGATTTCCGAGCTCGGCTTATCCAATTAGGGATGCATAGGTAGCTTCCGTTTAACGACACCGTGACAAACAAAGTTGATTTGCGTCGCCCTATCCTTCATGTAGGCTTTGGACAGTGACGGCTCTACAGGGGGGGGCAGAGGGGCAAGTGCCCCCCAACTGAGGTTGTGGCACCCAAGTGGCCCCTCCAAATTTTAGTCCAACAGAACTTCATTTACCAATAGGTAATTTTTAAAATGTTCTCACATCAGTTCTAGTTATTTTGCCATAACATATTCAAAAATCAACAGTTGATAAGAAGTAGTTTATGAATATTTCAATAATCTGCATTGCAACACAGTACTGCAGCATTATGAAACATAATAACTACTGTGATATAATAACCAAACCACACCATGTGTAATATGTATTATTGAAAAACCAAAGTTGAATAATAATAATATGGTAACCAGCAATGGAACCAACATTGCAACACAGTACATACATGTAATTGCATAATAACAATGTATTAGTAAAGGAGTAATTAAATATTTACAGATTTGAGTAAGATATAAAACTATTTGCATTAAAAAACACACTAAAACATCCATTTACAAAATTTTACCTTTATTAATTATTTTAACTAAACTATACACTTCATTCTGAAATAAATTTACCGTCAAAAGGTTTTTAACGGAAACTTTATGTTTATATAATTGACATTTATTTCTTAATACCTCTTAAATATCTTCTTTTTTACAATCAAGTAAGAGGTGATGGATTGTCTCCTTGACCTGACAAGCAGTGTTATTTCAGTTATGGTTTTTCAGTTACAGTTATAGTTATCTAATTTATGATTTTTCAGTTAAAGTTATAGTTAAAGTTAACTGAAATCAGATTTTTCAGTTTCAGTTATTTTATTTTATTTTTCAGTTACAGGTTCAGTTATTTCTCTTTATTTTTCAGTTATAGCATCAGTTATTTTTGCACAAGTCATGGCTAATGACACACTGACCACAAGTATTCTGAACAGTTACCAGAAATTTGTACGCAGCAAATCAATGTGATTTAACGTATTGTCGGTTTATTTTAAGGAAAACAATTCTTTCCAGATTAACACTTGCTCTGTTTTGCTTTCGTGCACATAAATCCCCACAACCTGGGAAAACACGTCAACATATGCTTTTTACTTTTCGACCACTACTTGGCTTAAACATTATTCTCGTAGTCGTGGAATGTTTTATGAATTTACGGTTTAGCGCCAACGACAACACAATGAAAGGAAAAGGAACCGGAAATGAAACGAACATAGAATTTTAACTGAAAAGGAACCAGAAGTGAAACTAGCATAGAAAACTGAAAAGAAACCAGAAGTGAAATGAGTATAGAAAACTGACCATAGACTAGAGTAGGATTACCATCAAAAAGTGAGAAAACACTCATGTTTTATTTTTCAGTTAACTTTTGTTATTTTTCAGTTATACAGTTTTCGTTTTTCAGTTACTATTACAGTTTCAGTTATTCAGTATTTTTCAGTTTCAGTTACAGTTACAGTTAACTGCAAGACATTTTTCAGTTATTTTGCTATTTCAGTTACAGTTACAGTTAATAGAAATAACACTGCTGACAAGTATCACATAGACCATCATCAAGCCTTTTTATAATGAACAGCCTTTGAACAGTATTGGCTACTCCTAGACGTAGTCTAGAAATTTGAACTTCCTTATGTCTAAAAGGTTCTAAATATTTAATATCTGTACTAACAATTGGGCACATCGATTTATAAAAATGACCTCTACAGTAACTATCACCACTATATTCTATTTGCAATTTATTTATTATATAAAGTTTTATTTTAAGTATAAATTTCCTGAAGTTCAAGATAATTAATAGAATTTATGTGATCAATTGCAAGAGCCTCTTTAGCCAAAGTATCTGCTCTATCATTGCCTGCCACATCAATGTGACTTGGGATCCAAATGAATCTTATTTGGTTAGAATTTAATTTGCTAATGTGATATAGTAAATCGTTTAATAAAGGAGGTCTAGATTGACAGTACTTAAGACCTCTTTATTGATGTAAGAACACTCAATGAATCAGAGAAAATCGCAAACTTACAGTTATTATAACATTCACTATTTAATATCCATAGAACAGTTTTAATAATTATTGCAGTCAACTCGGCTGCATATATAGTTGATTTATTACACAATCTAAATTTCTTATCTACATTTAAACTAGGTACTGTGAAAGCAGCAGCAACAAGATCATCTACTTTTGACCCATCAGTATATAGAGTCATATTTAGAAATTAATTCTAAGGCATACTGTTTTAGAAATTCATGATTATCAGTTTTCTTATTAATACATTTCTTCAAAGTTAAATCAACTTCTATTTCTTTGTTACACCAAGGAGGAGTAGAAGGGAAGGATGGGCCAATAAATGATGTATTAAGGGAAGAAAAGAATTCAGTGGTACGAGTATAGATTGAATGTTCTTTACTATCAGATGTCCTGAAAACATTTGTCCAGTGGTTTTCCATAGATCTTCTAATGGGGTGAAATTTACTGCCCAAAATTTTAGCTCCAAATTTTATTGAATTTTGGAGACGTCTTAATTCAAATGAAGTGGTAATTCTCCACATTCATTTTGAAGAGTTGATGCTGCAGTACCTTTTGGGGTGCCACAACATAATCGAAGTGCCTCGGTTTGGATATAAGACAGTTTATCCAGGGATGATTTACAGGCTGAAGAATAAGCAACATCACCATAATCTAAAATAGATCTGATTAGTGCCTTATAAATGGTTAGAAGAGTTTTCTTACACGCTCCCCATCCATAGCCACTAATGGCTCTTAAAAGATTTAACCTTTTTTTACATTTTTCAATTATATAATCAATGTGTGGCTTCCAAGTCAATTTGCTATCGAAAATGACTCCTAAGAATTTTACTTTATTTTCCATTTTAATTTGTTTTTGATCAATCTTTATAGTAATCCTTGCTAAATTATTTCTTTTGGAAAAGAGGACTCCAGTCGTTTTATTAATGGATATTTTGAAACCATTTTCATTACACCAATTCTGTATTAAATTTATTGATGATTGAATTTTATTTTCTAATGTTTTAATATTTCTCTGTCCAAAGTAAATAGCACTATCATCAGCAAAAAGGGACATTTCTACACCATCCACACCTGTGGGAATATCATTAATCATTATTAGGAATAAAATAGGAGAAATTATTGACCCTTGTGGAGTACCATTTTGTTGTATAAATTTATCTGAAAGTTCTGCCCCTACCTTAACCTGAAAAGTTCTATTAGATAGAAAGTTTTCAACCCAGTTAAATGTATTACCGCCTATTCCCAATTTTTGAAATTTTTTCAAAAGCGTAGGAACATGCAACATATCATAAGCTCTTTCAAAGTCAATAAAAATAGCTAGAACATGCTCTTTATTTCTAAGTTTTTTAAGAATAGTATCCTGAAGTTTAAGAATTTGATCCATTGTACTTTTGTATTTTCGAAAGCCAGATTGGTTTTTTGAAATTAGATTATTTTTTTCCAAAAACCATTGAAGACGTTTATTAACCATTGATTCCATTACCTTGCATAAGGTAGAGGTAAGTGATATGGGCCTATAAGATTCTGGATTTGAGGCTTCTTTATTAGGTTTTAATAATGGTAGAATAATAGCATGATGCCAATCAGTAGGCAATTTCCCTTCTTCCCAGATTTCATTATAGAATAATAATAGAATTTTAAGAGCATTCTTATGAAGATGTTTCAACAATTCATAAGGTATTTTGTCATCACCTGGTGACTTATTATTTTTAGCTGATCTAATAGCTTGTTTCAATTCATTAATATCAAACTTCCCGTTTAAGATTTCCATTTCATGAACACTAACATTATCACTCTTACGAGGGTTATTTTGCAAATTATTATCTTTTATATAATTCAAAAATTTATCAGTGTAATTCTGGGTATTACTAGTATTCTCATAAGTTTTAGCTAAAACATTTGCTTTTTCCAAGTTTGTTTCTGCTACTAATTCATTATAAGTCAAAGTAGGAATGGAACTATAGGTTGCAACACCATTCATTCTTCTTGCCCAACTCCAGACAGAACCCAATTTTGTTTGATCCGTTAGCCCAGAGCAATATGCTTGCCAACAAGTTTTTGCTTCTGTTTTTAGGGTATGTTTAACAACAGCCTCTTGCTTTTTATATTGTAAATAATCACTTAATTCTCTTGTTTTAGTCATTTTATTCCTATTCTGATTTCTCTTATAAATAGCTTCATTACACTTATCGTTCCAGTAAGGTAAAGGTTTAAATTTCTTATTTTTATTCTTTCTATTTTTAAGATTATTACTAGGTATTGATTGATTCGCTATAGAGGTAATGCATTCTAAGTGATACTGCCTCAGTTTAACGGCAGCTTATGACAACATAGGCCGTTGCCGCCGACAAAGATTATTTTTTTGGCATAATACAGCTCTTGATTGAAATAAACATTTATAACGAAATATGCAGAATTATTAAAAGGTGTCTAAAT
Source organism: Aporrectodea caliginosa (assembly GCA_020284085.1). Classification (NCBI taxonomy): domain Eukaryota; kingdom Metazoa; phylum Annelida; class Clitellata; order Crassiclitellata; family Lumbricidae; genus Aporrectodea; species Aporrectodea caliginosa. Next base: position 3,148,627 of record JACEVL010000024.1, read on the forward strand.
TGCGCAGTATATCATTTGAAAATTCGTATAACGACATCTTCATAGAAGCATATACTTACTTACTTATCGATTAACTTACTATCTAACTTATTTACTTTGTGAAAATAATGAGGCAACCGTAATTACTTAAACGCAGTGAATGAATGATTGAAAGAATTAATTTATTAATGAACGAATGAGTAAGCCAATGAATTAACAAATTAATTAATTAACTAATTAATGATCGAATGAACAAATGAATGAACGAACGAATGAACGAATGAATGAACGAATGTATTTATGAATTAATTAATTAACGAATGAATGAATGAGTCAGTCAATTAGTCAGAAAATCAATCAGCCAATCAATCGGTTAGTCACTCAGTTAGAGAGTCAGTCAGTCAGTAAGTAAGTCAGGCAGTCACTCAGTCAGTCACTCAGTCAGTCACTCAGTCAGTCACTCAGTCAGTCAGTCAGTCAATCAGTCAGTCAGTCAGTCAGCCAGCCATCCAACTAGTCAGACAATGACTATACGGATGCAGCAAATGTCTCTATCAGATGCCTTCTCATCTTAGGTGTCGAACCCCGTATCTATACTCGTTGGGACATTCAAGATTAACGACGCTGTGTCACAACAAAGATGATAAGAGTAACCCTCCTCCTCTCTCCGTGCTTGGTAGTGGCACTGCTACTAGTAGCCAGTCTTGTTGCAGTTGACAATATCATATTAAGAGTGTATGAAATGTAAGGAGGTAGAAGTAAGATAGAAGGGAAGAAGAATATAGAGTTGGGGAATAGGGGAATGTTCACCATCACTTCCCTGGGACAAAGTTACGCCTTTGATTAAATGATTATTATTTTGTGGTCTACATACACATGTAAGCTGTCTCGTTCGTTAACGTGAAATCTATAGAGCGCGTCGTGGTGGATTAAGATTGAAGTGGGTGGCCCTTCGCTATGGAATCAACTTCCCCTTTGTTCGCTCTACCATACTATCCGGTGGTCCTGCTACATCTTTTCGCTACCTCAAAACTTGTCTTTATTTCTCGAAGACTTTCGCACTGGGAGCGCCTCTGATTGGAGTTCACCGTGAGTGGCGCTTTATACATTTTTAAATGCAATACAATACAATTGCGTCATAGCCAAGATTATTAGCGTCACCACCTCCTCCTTCTTCAGGCTTGGGACTGGCACTGCCAGAGTAGGAGCAGTGGCGGAGTTAAATTTTGTCCATTTCTACTATGTCTGAGATAATGCCAGCGTACTATTTAGGGTGTCTAATGCTTGCTTTACATTTCATGCATTTTTTCTTACACTTAGCAACATCTTATATTTAGGCCTACGGCTGCCAGGATCGTTAGCATCAATACCAAAGACCAGTGATTATTAATGAAACTTATTATTATAACCACAGTTTAACGTCGTCTTATGACATCAAAGGCCGTTGACGACAATGCAGAAAATATACAATACAATCATAACCAGAAACTTATAGCATCCGAACGACACTATTAAAGGTGTCAGACGGAGCTTTACAATTTCACTAATATTCAATATTTTTGCAACATAAAGTAGCTCATCTCATACTGTCAATGATACTTATGTACTGACAAATTTCATTAACTAACAAAGCATATATGTATTATAATTGATTAAGGTATTCTTTTAAACTGTTCATGTATCTTACAAAAACACTAAAATAAAAATGTTCATTATCCAAAGAAGTATACATGTATTATAATTGTTTAAAGTATTCTTTTAAACTGTTCATGTATCTAACACACATAATAAAAATTCCATTAACCAACAAAGCATACATGTATTATAATTGTTAAAAGTACTCTTTTACATTGCAACACAGTATATAATTGCATAATAACAATGTTTTAGTAAAAGACCAATCAAATATTTACAGATTTGAGTAAGATACAAAACCATTCACCATTTACAAAATTTTACCTTTATTAATTATCTTAACTAACCTATACATTTCATTCTGAAATAAATTTACTGTCAAAAGGGTTTTAATAGAAATTTCATGTTTATATAATTGACATTTATTTCTTAAAACCTCTGAAATATCTTCTTTTTTACATTCAATCAAGAGATGATGAATTGTCTCTTTGACATTCAAGTATCACACAGACCGTTTGCATGCCTTTTTATAACGAATAGTCTTTGATTAGTATTGGCCACTCCTAAACGCAATCTAGAAATTTGGACTTCCTTATGCCTATAAGGTTCTAAATATTTTATATCTGTACTGACAATTGGACAAATAGATTTATAAAAATGACCTTTATTATCATTACTATATTCTAGTTGCAATTTATTTACTATATAAAGTTTTATTAAAGTAAAAATTTCCCGAAGTTCAAGATAATTAATTAATGAAACTTTTGTGATTTTCATTATTATATATCTGTTGGCAAGCGTTTTAAAGGTGTCTAAAATTAGCTTTATTTTAGCATTTAATTATCAAGTGTTTAACGACATCTTGCGGTGGGCTTGGCCCAAAAGACTACAAGAACTAGCTAGCGATTTATCGCAATTCACGAACATAATTGTATAAAGTGAAGGCGAATGCCTAAGTGTCTGTTTGAGAGTGTTTTGCCTATGTAGGCAATTGAACTAGCTATTCATTTCTCTGTCTATCTGTCTATGTTTCCAACTATTACATAATTATATCTTTAAGATTTCTATTGTGCCGATTTCTTTCCCTCGCTGCTTTATCTTCCCACCAACTTTCCTCTAAGTTACTGTTTGATGGCGCTGTATCATAGCAAGGATGAACAGCGTCGTCCTCCTCCTTCATTCTGGTTAAGGACTGGCACCACCCGATAACGGCACTGGCAGAGTTTCTGTGATTCCTAAGGGTTATGACAATAAACATTCACTAACCTTATTGCAGGTTCTTAATTTAATAAATTGTTAAGTAATTTCTGTCGACGGCAATGACATACTACATGTATAATGTCACAAACTGTCGTTAAACTCTGCGATTGACTTTTATAAATAAAAGAATACGCTGTTAAAGGTGTCTAATTCTCATATCAGCACCGAAGCTCTCTCGCACCCCTTAGTATACTAAACCATCGGGAGTTTGATGTTTTTTCTGTTGTAGGGTGATGATGATTTGATCCAGAGGAAGGACAAAACATCGGAAGAGGAACTGAGGAAGCTCTTCTCAAAGCAACAGAACGGTAGTTAAAGAAACTGACAGGCAGTACGTCCGTACGTCTGTCTGTCTTTTTGACAGACAGACGTACGGAGAGAGATAGAACCAGACGTACATGTGGAAACATAGATATAGCAATACGTAAGAAGTCAAACATCTCGCCATTTAATATCTCTCTCAGACCATAGAATCTCGGTTCAAAGTTGCAAGGATTCAATACAGCGAAATTACTGACAAAAATAATTATTTGTTCACGATGGAAGTCGGTTTTTACTCAGGATTGTTTAAAGTAGTTTATCGATCTTTGTTTTAATTAATCTTGATGCAGAATTACAGTTTATTTGATTAACTTATTTTTATTCTAAGGAACATTGAAGTAACATAGTTTAGGCTTATGATTAATGTCTTAATGATGAAATCCGTTAACCTATCTCGTCCATTTTCTTTTAAATATCCGTAGTTTAACGATAGTCTGTGGCTGCCAGGATCGTTTACGACGACACAACCTTAGAGAGAAAACTAATATTGATTAAGGTATGCGGAAATATATAACGCCTGGAAATCCGATAAAAAGATGTCTAAGTTTGAAGATATTTTGTGTCTGAGAGGGCCGTTGGCGTCACTCTTACATACCGTCTTTTCAGGAAAGGTAACGTAGCTTGGCTAATCCAATTATGCATGGATGGGTAGTTGATTAGCGTCGCACTCTCCTTCATCCAGGATTCGGACCTGCACCACCCGAAAACCACTGTGATTGAGTTGTAATTGTAATTGTAATTGTAATCGAACATTTATATAGTGCTGCTCAAAAACCAGCAGCGCTCTCGAGCTGCTAATTACTAATTGTTTGGTTAGCATCAGTTTAACGAGATCTTATGGCATCACAGCCCTTTGACATCGTGGTGGGGCGCGGTGGTGTAGGGGTATGTTCGGTGCCTTGCAACCAGAGGGTTGCGGGTTCGAATCCACCTCAAGCCGCCGCGTAGGGAAGCTGGGCAAGTCCTTCACTCGCAATTGCTCATGCGCTTCGGCGTGAAACTCCGATTCAGTGTCCGTGCTGTAGTCGAAAGCGCCTCTGAGTAGAAATCTTCATGGGGCGCTATAACAAGTGACCTTAATAAAAAATAAAAAATCAATAGGAATGATTTTATAGAATTGTTGTATTAGAACCCGCAGAATGCTTAGCGTTAGGATGTATTCAGAGTTTAACGACCCCTTGTGGCAACGAAGGATGTTAACGTAGATAAAAATTAATTTGAACAGTTCAATTCATTTCCTATGGCTTAATAGTGATACATCCATGACATTAAGATGCGCTTGGTTGGTTAGTTGCTGTTTAACGACACCGTCTCGTAACAAAGATGATGAGCGTCATCCTCCTCTCTTCTGCACGCTTCGGACTGGCACTACAACAGTTAGGAGAGTGGCGGAATTAACGTTAACATATATTGTAGAAAAGTACTTTATTAAAGGTTTTGAAATTCTACATGGTATTTCATTTAGTAGTTTCTGATGTGTAATGACATCTTGTGGCGTCAGAGGTCGTTAGCGTCGATATACGCTATATAAACTATAGAACTATTATAGTTACCATTACCGCGGTTTTATTATCGGCTCATTCCCCGTTATCGCGGCGTTACCGCGGGGGTAAACCCCATTACCGTGGTATTACCGCAGTTGTTGTCCCCCGGGATTTACCACGGTTTAACCGCGGGGAAATTCCCCATGTCATTCTATTACAGACGAAATCCGGAAATCTCGAACGATATGACAAGTAATTGGAATTGTAAAGTAAATTATTCGACGAGTTAGGGCTGACACCAACGGCCGAGACAGTCCGAAAAATGTGCTGAAGGACCTCTATTTAGACACCTTTAAGATGGCTTAACATTATGGTATAAAAGCTTTCGTTTATGGTTTCAATTAGTCGGTCTATATCACCTATAATTATCTCTATTAATTATATATAAACTTTATTTCGCCACGAACGGGCAGCTCGTAATTGTATCATGTCAAGGAATGGTGAGAAATGTTTAACCTTCGCAGGACCAAGCGGGGTAAATAATTACCCCAGGGGTATTTGGATGTTGATTGCGGAGCAACTGTGGGGAGCTATAATTTGACGTTTCATATGTTTACAAGTTAATACCCCAGACATATTCTGACACCATAACCACCTTGATGTCATGTTGTGGGGAAAAGATATTTGAGTCCAAAGTGTCATGGGGTAAATATTTACCCCGCTTGGTCCTCGACGTCGTTATTTTTTCGAACATAGGAAAAAATATTTTTAAATATCTGAGCTCAGAAGAAACTTAAAATCATAAATAAAGTGTTGAATCTACCAAAGAATTAAGTTTTGATAGTAGCATAATTGTGGAGAGTCTACTTTCCAAGATGGCGGCCAATATGGCCGCCAAAACACAAAAATATGCATATCCCAGCTCATAGACAAGCTATAATAACAAGCGAAGTGTCGAATTTAGTATTTTCAAGGTCAGGGATTCGATCTGTCGTAACGGCAATAGTATGAGAGTGTTAATTTCCAAGATGGCGGCCAATATGGCCGCTAAAACACAAAACTATGTGTATCTCAGCTCACAGGTAAGATACATTAACAAATGAAGTGTCAAATTTAGTATATTCAAGGTCAAGGATTTGACTTATCGTAGTGGCAATAGTGTGTGAGTGTTACTTTTCAAGATGGCGGTCAATATGGCGCCAAAACACAGAAATTTATGTATATCAGCTCATATTTTGCTTTTGGCGGCCATAATGGACGCCATCTTGGATAGTAACGCTCCCATACTATTGCCACTACGAGAAATCGATACGTTGATCTTGAATGTATTAAATTTGACACTTCTTTTGTCATTTTAGCTAAACTTAAAGCTGAAATATGCATGTTTTGTTTCTGCGGCCTCATTGGTCGCCATCTTGGATAGTATCATTCCGACACTTTAGCTACTGCGAAAAAACGACAGTTTGACCTTGAAATTATAAAATTTGACACTTCATTTGCTATCGTAGCTTACCTATCAGCTAAGATATTTATATCTGTGTTTTGGCGGCCATATTGGCCGCCATCTTGGAAAGAAACACTCGCACACTATTGGCACATTACGAGAAATGGATTCCTTGATCTTGAAACTATTAAATTCGACACTTTATTTCTTAAGGTAGCTTACCTATGAGGTGAGACATAAATATTTTCTTTTTGGGGTCATATTGGCCGCCATTTTAAATAGTATCAATCTATCACTATTGCAACTACGAGAAATCGATTTCTTGATCTTCAAACTATTAAATTTGATCCTTCATTTGTTATTGTAGCTTATTTTGATCTGAGATATACAAATTTTTGTGTTTTGGCGGCCATCTTGTCCGCCATCTTGGATAGTAGCATTCGTACACTATTGCTACTATGAAAAATCGATTGACTGACCTTAAAACTATTAAATTCGACGCTTCATTTGTTACTGTAGCTTGCCTATGAGCTGAGATATGCATTTTCTGTGTTATGGCGGTTATAATGGCCGCCATCTTGGAAAGTAAAACTCGCACACTATTGGCACTGCAATAAATCGATTCGGTGACCTTGAATCTATTTAATTAGACGCTCTATTTGTTATGGTAGCCTACCTATAAGCTGAGATAGACATTCATTTGTTTAAGCGGCCATATTGGCCGCCATCTTGGAAAATAACACTCCCACACTAATGGCACTACGAAAAATGGTATCCTTGGCCTTGAAACTATTAAATTCGACACTTCATTTGTTGTTGTAGCTTGCCTGTGAGCTGAGATATGCATTTTGTGTTTTTGGCGGCCATATTGACCGCCATCTTGGAAAGTAACACTCGCACACTATTGGCACTGCAATAAATCGATTCGGTGACCTTGAATCTATTTAATTAGACACTCTATTTGTTATGGTAACTCAACTATGAGCTGAGATATACATTTTTGTGTGTTTTGGCGGCCATATTGGCCGCCATCTTGGAAAGTTACACTTGCACCCTATTGGCACTACAAGAAATGGATTCCTTGACCTTGAAACTAATAAATTCGATACTTCGTTTGTTATTGTAGCTTACCTGTGAGCTGAGATATTGCAAATTGTGGTGGGGTAAAAAATTACCCCACTTGGACCTCGACGTATCGTAAAATGTTTTGGTCCTGCGAAGGTTAAAAATAATTTCTACCGACGTCAGCGACCTTTGTTGCAATAAGTCTCGTCAGATGTTGTGAAACTCTAAAACAACCAAGCTATCAGCGAAGTAGATTCCATCGATTGTGTCATTTTCAATGGTTCTGGCAACCGCAAGATGTGGTTGAACAACGAAAAGTTATCCAGATTTAGCCGCCACATCCTGTACACTTGTGTAATTTAATGCTTTACGACATTGTGTCCCTGTGCGTGTGAAAACTTACCAGCCGACTGCTAGTTAAATCCATTGTACACAGAGTTTCAATTACATACTAATAAAATGTTTTACCGTTATTTCGAGATCGATGCTCGTCAATCTCGTTCAATCATTCAGTGATAATTATATCCTGATGGCAAGTAATGTAGCCTAAAGTAAGATTTAAATCAGATTGCAAAACCGTTTGCAAAAGCTGTGTTAAGCAGTAGAAATGGTATTATGTGTCAAAAATTGTACTTTGTTAATATGTGTTTGACTGGTAGACAACATTCGAGCGTTTGATTCAATGGCCGTATTGATTATGTCTGTGACCGTCATTATGCTTGAGAAGTTAAACCTATTATTACACGCTGGTATTGAATATATTGCTTCAGGGGCGGATCCAGAAAGTTAATGAGGGGGGGGCCAAATGGTCGTCCGAAGGACGATCGTTGAAACGCGCAGCGCCGAACAGGGGAGGGGTCTGGGGAGGGGATGTGTCCCCTCCCCACTTTAAAATTTTTTGAATTTGCACACTGCAATGGTTGCATTTTAGGCTGTGATGTGAAAAAATTTCTCTATTATAATTTATTTCAAAACTGATAGGAATCAGATGTCACTCATAGCTAAGATGTTGCTTGACTTGTGTTTGAGTTTGACTGCAGACAGTAGTAGGAAACCAGACATTTATTGAAATTAATATAAAACCTAGAAAATACGTTAAATTTTCAAGAACGCCATAAGCCTTAAGGTAAACGAATTGCTTACCAGGACTCAGCACAAATAGTTAACACAAACCAAGGAAGAAGGATTCAACAGTACCTTATCGGGAATCCATACAGTAATGATGTAGTTTTACTAAAATGTTCAATGAACACAACATTTTAAAATTTGATATTTTGAAATTTGAGAGACAACACTTGAGAGAAGCTATTTAGTTGTACAGAGATAATATTTTTTATTTATATATCCTCATTTTCTTTTCTTCATGAAAGATCACGGAGTGAACAGTTTACTTGGCCATGGGGAGGGAGGGCCACGCCCTATGTAAATTTCAAATGGGGGGGGGCCATGGCCGGATTGGCCCCCTGGATCCGCCTCTGTATTGCTTAACCCTTTGGAGGTGAGGTGAAGCATTGGAACGTTTCAGGTGAGGTGGGGTATGACATACCCCAATGCATATTTTTACTTGTAAGTCAAAATATCAACTACATAACATTTATTGTGAGCTAAACTATTGTTCTGTAACCAATTATCAGTTAAACTGGTGATTATCTGGATCAAATAATTTTTTTCGATCATAATTGAAGTGGCGCTCGAAATCAAAAGCGGCCCTCTGCAATGGCATCTTCGTGGCCCTTGAAACATGTAACGTTTTCGAACACGTGACATACTACCAGTAATAATGGAACAATTTTGCATCTATGCAAAACAGGATATATCTTATATCTGCACTATCTTCTATTATCACCAATTTTTTTCTACACTGTGCCGTTACTTTTTTTTAATTCATTAAAATCAATATGTATACGAAAAATTATAATTTCACTTGAATTTGCAACAGAATAAAAAAATGTGCGTTCAAAAATAGCTGAAATTGACCTAAAGTGTCCGTATTTCACATTCACTAAGGTAGACAAAAATAATCCAAGCCGGTTCCACTTTTTCCCTAGAAAACGCAGCGTAGAATAGCTATGGGGTGTGTCATACCCCACCTCACCTCCAACGGGTTAATGTTGCATTTTACACCCAGTAACTTTAAGTAAGGTCAGTGTCAGTAAATTTGGTTTTAACTTCAACGAGCTCTTTGCACTTGTGTTTAAAGGTAAAGCAGCGGTTTAAGATGCCAAATACTTCGTACACAGAAATTTATTGAGGTAGTGTAGAGTCGACGTCAACGGCGATGGCAGCCAAAACAGTTTATAATACGAAACACTCGATATTACTCAATATTACAATATCAAGTTTCCATCTTTTCCTCCCATCGTGGCTTCCGAGCGATACATTCCCATTTTGCGCTTACGTAATTACCATGCACGACAGAATATCAATGCATTTGAAAAAAAATAATGAATGCTGTAGGCCTATAGGCATATTCCTGGATCTGGCCATTCGATACTGCCTCTAGATGTAGGCTATTTGCTATCTGGCACATAGGTGACCCTAAGTTAGCGGGGTTCTAGTTCCTTCTGGGCCTCCTTGTCACCCTAACGATGACAACTCTGTTCATACATAAATGCACTAGTTAATAATTTAGAAGCTGATGATTGATTTATATTGAACACAAAGAACATTTAGACACCCGTAAAACGCTTGCATTCTATTATATAAGTTCGCCAATTGCGCTCACTCGCAGTTGTGCTTCGAACCCAATTCAGTACACCACACGAGTGTTGTATAATTTTAACTCCGCCACTCTCTGACAGTGCCAGTCCCACGCCTGGGTAAAGGAGGAGGGCGACGCTAATGGTCTTTGTTACCACACAGCTAGTCGTTAAACAGAAAAACCACCACCACTCGCAGTCTCTATACGTCAGTAGTGCAAAGTCGACGTCAACGTCTGCGGCAGCCACAAGATGTCGCTAAACACTTAAGATTAAGATAAGTAAGTATGTAAGTAAGTAAGAGGTCTTTGTGATGTGCATTTCGAGCACGTGAAGGAGATGGAGTAGGCGATCGAGGTCTGCAAGGCGACGAGTCTTGAGTTTTATTTTTCAGAAGACTTGTAGCTCTAACAAAACATTATGACTTAAAAACACAGATGTGGTAGAAATGCAAAATGAGAAAAAAGGACAACAGGTTTAATTATTTAAGCAACATAGGTGAGTTTGAACCATTTGAAAGCTGTGCTGGGGATTTAGCTTACCGGAAGGTAATTTCAGGGAGTTAACTGAAGGGGTTGAAAACTGAATTGGGTTCGAAGCACAACAATTCAATTCCTGCTCTAAGGTAGGATTGAGATACTTCCTCAACACTGCCTGGTAACCATAATCCTGCGACTTATTAAGATGTTTAGCGTTGCCCTCCTCTTCAATCCAGGTTTGTGACTGGCACCACACGAGTGTTGTATAATTTTCCATTGACCTTCTTCTGTTAGTTAATTCCATCACCACCGTTTTCAGGTGGTGCCAGCTCCAAGCATAGATCAGAAGAGGGGCCGCAAGATGTCGCTAAACACTGGAAACTATTACAAGGATTATAGAGGTCTTAACGTTACCATAACCACTTATTGTTGACGTCGCCGATGCTGCTGTAGTTGACAGCATATGATCGACGAATATCTGTTCTACGTGCAACCGGAGAATCGAAGGATAGCCGGACGTGCGTCACCTTCAACTAATGAAGGACTTCTGAGCAGCGGTGGCGTTAACATGTGCCGCGGATGTCGCTCCAACACTATCGTCGCTGCTTTGAACTTGATGCTATCTGTTAGCTATCGATGGGAATCCGATGGTTGGATGCACGTGTGTGCGTGGGCCCACCACTAGAGACTACTCACAGTCTAGTTTTCTGTTTGTTCTTTGGACACAACCGCCTGATGAATTTATTAAATTTTTCTTAACGAGAATTAACACGTGAAACAGCGCATACTCGACTGTTGTTAATGTTTTCTTGTAGTTGTGCTATAATAAATTTCTATGTGAAATTGCAATCAATTCTTTAGCAACGCCTTTTGACTTCAAAGGCCGTTGAGGTCGTTGGGATAAGTACAGTTGAATTTTTGTATTCTCAATGTTACTGAAAATCAGGCCAAGATAACTTTACGACAAACAATTGAGGAATATTATACCTACTATTTAAACCGTTTTAAAGGTGTGCAACTTCGACGTTTTCATTCCATTATCATGTTGTTAACGACAATAACACGTGTGCGAGTGTTTTTTGGCGTGGCTACAGTTTTCTTCTTGCTGGAGTGGGATCGACGTGGGACTTTGGAGTGGCATCGACCGATAGCCACTGGATGCGCTTCCATTTACCAATAGGGAGGCAACGAATACCTGCTGGACATGCACTTGGCCACAACAGAGATAGCCGGACGTGCGTCATCTACAACACTATCGTTGCTGCTTGGTCCATGTAGACTTTGGACTTGATGCAATCTGTCAGTTCTAGACGTAAATCCTTTGGTTGCATACACGTGTGTGCGTGGGCCCGCTACGGGCGACTCCTCCAGTTTTCTGTTCATTGTTTGGACGCTACCCCCTGATGAATTTATTTTCTTAATGAAAATTAACACTACATGAAAGCTAGCGCAGACATCGGCTCTCTTTAGTCTTTTCTTGGAGTGGATCTTTATTAATTTCCAAGTGAAATTACATTCAACTGCCTAAGCAAAGGCCGTTGTGGTCAGTACTTTTGTCTACATGTATTTGTATTCTCGCTGTTAGTGGCAGAGTTGATATCGATGCATTTATGACGAAACGCGATTGAGGAACTTATACCACGAATTGAAGATGTTTTAAAGGTGTCTAAATTGAACGTCTTCATACAACAATCTCGTGTTCAACGACATGTGTCCGTGTTGGCTAGTTGGAGAAACTACCAACCAAGCACAAGATAAATTTATACTACAAAGAGTTCCAATTGCATATTGCTGTGTACTAACAGTGGCGTAACGAAGGAAGGGGGGCAGAGGGAGGCAGCCGCCCCCGGGCGCAGCACCAGAGGGCTGCAAAATCAGCTTTCAGTGTTACACAGTACTACGACAAGAACGATTAAAGTCACCAAGAAAATTAAAAGGGGCGCACTCATCAACCCTTGCCCTGGGCGCTGAAACCCTTCGTTGCACCACTGGCTGTGTATTATGATTACATTACTTAATTATGTTTAATAGCAAATTGGTACCTGCCTCATGAGACACCTAGCGGAGGAAAGTTGCATAATTGACGGGAAATGAAGGCGTAACCTACTGTACACGGCTTCGGTTGATGAGTCATTGATCGCCTCATCATTGGAAAGTTCCATCACGCGCTGATGCAACGGCAGAAATGTTGACGCAACCCTACTATAAGTTACGAATTATTATCTTTGTTATTATCGTAAAAGGTTCTGTTTTATTATTGTCGCCTCTGATTGGATGGGTTCTCGATAAGAAGAGACGCAACTGTCATAGTTTGCTCTTTTCGCCCGTGACACTTTTCCCGTTGCTGTCGAGGAGGTCACGTCAGTTATGTTTGTAGATTGGATGTAAAATGTTGAGTCGTGTGTGAGAATAGACCTTTGTTTAGAAATAAGTAAACGAGGTAGTGAATTAGTTAGGGGAAGTATAATATTGTGGATTTACGAGTAATCGATATCTGAATAATGGATTATGCTCATCGGTCCCGTTGAAGAAATATCTTTGTTTAGTGTTCGAATCTCTTATAACCACAGATTATCGGAATTTATTTTACGTGTCCGTTTCAGACACCTTTAAAAAGGTTCTCCATTATCATATAAATAGTTTCGCAAACGTTATTCAATAATCTTCCGTTGTCAACGGCAGTGGTACAGAAATGTCTCGTTAGATACTGAAAAGTAATCCAAATTTAGACTCCACAGCATGTACTCTGGTAGTGCCAGTCTCAAGCATGGAATAAGGAGGAGGGCGACGCCAATCATCTTCATTATGACACATCGTCGTTTAGCAGCAACTAACCAGATCTAGAAGTTAGAAAAATGAAAATGAAAATGAAATCTAAAGACATCAATTATAGTAGCGATGAGAATTCGTTAAATTCTGCATCAGCAGTAATTACATTTGTATGTTCATATTTCTATAGCGCCTCTTCGAGAAAACTCATCAAAGGTTATCCCGACCTGTGACTATACAGGACCACGAAACAGAAGGAATGGTTTTCAATAACTTGGGAAATAGAGACATAGAAAGAAAGAAGAAACTCGTCATGATTGCATGGGAACCAGTTCCAGGATGAGGGACAGACCCTTCAAAGTCTCCATGTTACACTGTGATCGTTCTTAACGGTAGAACACCCTGTTCAGCCTCTGTTGCAGAAGGAAGAGATCTTAAATGAACTAATGAACCCATACCTAAACACAGCAAATTTTAGTACGTTATGTAATGTATATTTCCCAGCGCCCGCAATAGCCACGTTCGTGTCAGGTTGATTAGCATCGCCCTCTTATTCATTCAGGCTGGCACCACTCGAAAATGACTGTGGCGGCGTTACCTCTGGTTGCTTACCATCAGTTTAACGATATCTTATGGCACCGTTCCTATGGCATAGGCTGACACAATTTCATACTATATAGTAGAAATAAGCATTGTATGCAAGGTGCTCAAATTCAAAATGGTATTTCATCAATTTCTGCTGTTTAAGGATAATCTTGTGGCATCAACAGTGGCCTCTACGTCGAAAGGATTTTAATTTGTTTACAGCTTCACCGTAGATCGGCAAATGTTTCCGATGCGCGATCCCACCAAAGTGGTCTTGAAAGAAAAACATAGAGTGTTGAAAGAAATTAACATTGAGGGCAGATGGGAAATATAAATAACGTCGTGGAAAGTTTTTTAAAGGTGTGTGATGCAAGCATTAGCGTCACATCCGACGTTTTTCTGTTGATTATGTGCTTGAACACTTCATATTAGATTTTCATTTTCAGACTGCGGATTTAGATGGCTAAATTATATACAATCAGCTGGTCATAAACAGTGTTGAATAAAATCCGCAAACAGCAAATAATTATACTTTGCCAATAGAGCAAAAACTCCGATATTTTGTGAAAGCCTATATTCAATTATTGCTATATAATAGCGCCAAATCCTAACTCTGCCAACACCATAAAGGCGTTACTTTATGCTATGTTGCTGGAGTCCGGTCACAAACAGTTTTTAAACTGGTGGCTGAAGTATTCTTTGCGTTGCTTTGCTTTTTAAAGGAAACACAAGCAACAACAATTAACGGCTGTGTATTCCTGCGTATTTAACTACGGGAATGATGATGATAGATGACTTCACGTTAATTTACTTACTCAGTGTCTTATGTGCATAAATTAGTGACGCCATTCACAAAATCATATCAAGTTTGTATGAAATGTAAGGAGGGAGAGAGGAGGGAGGAGGGAATGAGAGGGAATCTGTAGGGTATGTTCACCATCACGTCGCGTGAAAAAGTTTCGTCCTTTCTTGAATGATCTTTATTTTCTGATCTATGTTTCCTCCCTCGTCGAGTGTGCGATCTATGGATCATGTACGCCATCTGTTGTCGAGAGTTTATGTTTTTAAAGGAGGAGGATCGACTTCGGTCTTTGGAGTGGCATCGACCGATTTACCGTTAGGCAGGCAATGAACATCTGTTCTACGTGCACCCGGCGTCATCTACCACAGGAACTGTTGGGCGGTGGCGTTAACGTGTGCTGCGGATGCTATCGTCTGTCGTCGCTTCAACACTGTCGTCGCTGCTTGATCCATGTAGACTTTGGACTGAATGCTATCTGTTGGCTATGAATGAGAATCCGTTGGATGGATTTACGTGTGTGCGTGGGCCTACCACTGGAGACCCCTCTAGTTTTCCATGCATTGTTTGAGCGCAACCCTCTGATGAATTTATTGTCATAGTGAAAATTCACATGTAAGCTGGCGCAGACATTGCCAATTATAAATCTTGTCTGGGAGTGGTACTAAAATAATATCTAAGTGAAATATTACAATTAATTGTATTAAAACACTTTTTGCAACAAATGCCGTGACGTCGATAGGAAAAATACTTCTGTTTTTATTGTTATCCCGCTGTAGATGTAGTAATTATCATTACTGACGAAAAGATTGAGAAACATATACCTCAAATTGATAGCGTTTCAAAGGTGTCTAAATCATATGTTTTCATTTAATTACAATTATGGTGTTAAAATACGTGTGACCGTGTGGTTAACGACATCTTTTTGGTAACGGTAGAGTCCGGTAACGCACAATTTTTAAACCAGTGGTGACAGTCACCACCACTTTTTAACCCTGTGCTTTCATGTAAAAATAACAAGCGGTCTAAAATCTACTAACTGATAGGTATTTAAATTTAGTAATAGTAGCAGTATTAACTGTATAACGATGATGCGTCATAACAAAGATGATTAGCGTCGCCCTCTCCTTTGTCCAGGCTTGAGACTAAGCGCTTCCGGAGTTGGTAATGACGGAGTTTATTTAAGTGTAATAATGGATGAATTATGTTAAAGGATAAACACAAATCCACTCTTGATGCACATAAATACAAGCTCAATTTAGACACCTTAAAATAGACGATAATATCGACTATAATAGCAGTCAATCGGTTTTTTAAACTCTGCCACTGTTTGTACTCTGACAACGCCAGTCCCACGCGTTGATAAATGAGGAGGGCGACGCTAATGATCTTTGTTATCACACAGTTTCATTAAACTGAAACTAAAACCACCTCAACTATCTTGGGTAGTACCAGCCCCACGACTTATAGCACAGCGTCGTTAAGCAGCAACTAACCCAGCGGTTTTCAAACTTTATTTTTATTGTACCCCCAGGTAAAAAAATTGAATTTTGGCGTACCCCCAACAAGATTATATCAAAAACAACATGCGAGCGCGAAGTCCCCTTGCAAATTTTAACAACTTCTTTTAATCATTGGTGCAAACCGGGTATTAGTCATAGGCAGAACATTTTAAAAGTAATATAATTTTAACTTAAGAATGTAGTCATATCAACAAAAAGGAAAAATAAAATCACTATTAGAAAGTGTTAATGTGAGCAGTGGACTTGTTTTGACAAGCACAGATTTACAATATCTGGTTCAATATTTGCCAATTTCAAACGCAACTCTGGTTCGAGTTCAACCTTTGTTCTGTATTTGTTTTTGATCGCAAGCGTAGCTGAAAAATCCGTTTCACACAGATATGACGTACTGAAAGGAATCAAAAATTTTAAAGCTCGGTCAGAAATTAATCGATATTCAGCTCTTAGTTTCTGCCAAAAATCACACAACATGTCTTTCTTGATTTCGTTCTTCAATCCACCATAACATGATAGTTCAAAAAAGTGGTCTCTTTCCTGGACTGAAAAATCAGCCGGCAACACTACATCCGATGGCATAAACCAGAGGTCTCCAAAGTACGGCCCGCGGGCCACATCCGGCCCGCTAAGACCTTTAATCTGGCCCGCGGAACTCTCCTTGAAGAAACAAACTAAACTGGGAAAATTGAAAAGTGTATCGCCACTGTACTCCGAAAAGCATATTGTCAAAATCCATGTCGCTGTTTGTAGATATAAAAATTATGAACTCTAATCGATCAGGACTAACGAGAAACCATCTTAATTGTTATTGATATCTGCATTGAAATTCTGCACTCCATCAGACCTCATGAATAAATAGTCTGTTTAAAGTTATTCATTGGCGGTTTTTTCTTCGGAGTTTTGGCCCGTGGAGCTTTAGAAAGTCAGCAATGTGGCCCCCCCCCGCTGGTAAACTTTGGAGACCTCTGGCATAAACTCATAGAAACGTACAGAAAATAAACGAACGGTGGACGTAGAATAGCTAATGTAAGAAAGATGGACATGAAGTCCATAAACATATAGAAAATTTTAATTTTTTGCAAATTTTCGCGTACCCCTTAGCGACACCTGGCGTACCCCCAGGGGTACGCGTACCACAGTTTGAAAACCCCTGAACTAACCGACCAAGCGACGTTAAATTAATTAAAGTTATTACTTATGTAAAGTCAACGTTAACGATCCTGGCAACCGTTAGATGTCGCTAAACACTGAATGAAACTACCTTCTAAATTAGACACCCTTAAAACGCTCCGGCCGATGTTATAATTACGTACAGTTAAATTCGACGTTTTAATGAAACAGAGACTTTAATACGTCAACATCCTATCAGAAACGGAATCAAAGACGAGAAAAGAGAAAGAAAACTTATGAGAACATTACAAGAAAATGAACTGAAATACATCAAACACTTTAAAGACGTCAACAGCCTTTGTAGCTATAGAATGTCGTTAAATATTGGATTAAATAAAAATAAATAGACGTTTTAATGTAAATGTTGGATTTACATGATGGTATAATGGATTACGGAGATGAAATGTCAACAATGAAAAATATGAAGATATTTCAACTCTTCCACTGTGTAGTTCTATACGGTCTGTCGTTAATTGGTTTTGAAGTCTTTAAAATTAAAGCTCACAAGTATCAACTAGATTACTGACCGTTGCCTCATTTCTGGTTTCCTTACCTACCGTACTTCATCTGGACTTTTTCAACGTTTTTGAAGAGTTCTTTAAGCTGAATACGTTGTAACGATGCTAAAAGAGATATGATAATAAAGACCTCTGTAACGACGTCGCCTAAGAAATAACTGCGTTCATTGAACGCTGTTTATGGGAAGAACAGACTGCGAGGAAGAGGACTGGCCTTCTCAAACACATCACTCCCTGTTTAGATTAGCTAGATCTGGGTATGGTAGTGTCCAGAGTTTTACGACATCTTGTGGCTGTCAGGGCTGTTTATGACGAACTCATCATAGTCTCGAGAGAAGTTATTTATAAGGAGGCATGTGGATTTATATAACGACTAGAAATCCGATAAAAAAAGGTGTCTAAATTGCGCAGTATATCATTTGATAAATCATCTAACGGCATCTTGTGTCTGAGAGGGACGTTGACGTCACTCTTATAATATACCGTATTTCAAGAAGGGTAACTGAACTCGGCTTATCCAATTACATATGCATAGGACGTTTCCGTTTAACGACCCCGTGACAAAACAAGGTTGATTAGCGTCATGCTGTCCTTCAGCCATGCTTAACTGGCCTATCCCTAGCTGTTGAGGTCTTAAACTTAAGGCTCAAAAGTTCAAACTTGATTAAAATCGAATCCACCTCAAGCCGCCGCGTAGGACCCTGGGCAAGTCCTTCACTCGCAATTGCTCATGCGCTTCGGCGTGAAACTCCGATTCAGTGTCCGCGCTGTAGTCGGGAGCGCCTCTGAGTAGAAATCTTGAAGGGGCGCTATAACAAGTGCTCATACATACATACATACATACATAAAACCTTTTGCTCATTTCTGGTTTTCTTACATACAAGACATCCTCTGAACTTTCCAACAAAAAATCGCGACCTAGTTGAAGCCAGACGCTTTGTGCTCGCTTATGACGTCGCGGAAAATCTGATAAAAAGGTGTCTAAATTGCGCAGAAAATTTATTAAAACAATCGAGTGTTTGACGACATCTTGTGTGAGAAAAAGGCGTTGACGTCACAAGAGAGTTTAACGACATCTTATAGCATCAAAGGCTGTTGACGTCGACAAAAACTAATTTCAACAGTTCCAACCGTTCGTAGTGCATAATATTAAACAACCATCATTAGGCTGCATTTGAACGCATTTTATAATATATACTTTACAAATACATTTAATTACAGTTTTTCAAATGTAAAATCGTGTTTCATGTTGTAGTTTCTGCTGATTAAAGGCGTCTTGCAGAGACCGTTGATGTCAATAGCAATATACTATTTTGTATAGTTTCGTCCAAGCACCTATTATACCCAGAACCGGAATCTCCCTTAAACAACGTCAAGTGAATAGTTTTTGAGAGTAATTCGAAGGGTAGAAAGATGTCGCATAGGCCTATATTTTGCACACTACTTACTCTAACATACTGGCAGCTTTTCATCACTATTAGAAAACGTTTGCTCATAAAAATGTTTCCACTCCACCCTAATATCCAGTGCTCCTCTGTGTGTTTGTCCAAGTGATGTTATGTACTCCTCTGTCTCTTTCTCTGACAGCCACACTCGTTCCTCCACTTGAAGTCCATCTGTGGACAACCCATATGATATGAAACAGCGCTCGTGAATAAGCTGGTGCCCTGTGCTTAGTTTAACAGTAGCGCTATAGAAATTTATAGTTTACGATTACGATCTACCATTCTTCAAAACATAACCTTGGAGATATGGAAGTGGCTTAGTTAGAAGTTATGTTAAAGATAAACACAACTGCGCTCTCCATGAACATAAATACAAGCTCAATTTAGACACCTTAAAATAGACTCAAACATCGTCTATAATCACCGCCATTGAGCTCAGTAGGTCTAGTTATATGTATGCGAGTTGGTTGATGAGGCGTATAATTAGATCTTAAGTATGTTTTATTATAAAAGTAATAAAAATCTGATGTAAGTAAATTACATATATGGCATATTGTTCATTGAGTATCTATAACACTTTGTTTTAAGTATCACATGTTTAGTTTGGTTGCTGTATTGGAGTAAATATTACATTGCATCATAATGCAGTACTTCATATGTTGTAATAAGGAAAATGTAGTTGTTGTGTCTCAATGAACAATTGAACATGTTGAAAACAAACTTTAAGCAATTGTAATATGTTTGTACCAAATATTTTTTTACTTAATGAAACTTACGTTTGAGTGTATTGGATGCTTGAACAGTCTACGGGTAAAATGCCGACTTCGTGAATTACTTATATCATTTAATGTTTGTGCTGTTTTTATCAAATTTTTATTCAAAAAAGTATAATGGTAAATAGTGAATGTTGTCACAAGATGATGTTAAACTGAAAATTAATAAATAATCACTTAAAAGAGTACAAGTAGAATAAGAATCTAACGTCATGATATTATTATAATTAAATTTGTATCGAATCATTTAATCACAGTGTGTGTATCACAGAAAGTAGGCCTAACCGATGCATTACTTTATGTTGTTTAAAATTGAATTTTGTGACATTGTAAGGATTTATTTTGACACCTTTAAATGGTGTCGTTTGGACGTTAAATTTCTCGTTTTCATTGTATGGTATACATTGTGAATTGTCGTCAACGGCCTTTGATGTCATAAGGCGACGTTAAACCTTTGATTAATAATAATAGTTGCTAGATTATGGACTGATGACTTCTTGTAGAAAGTGTGAACAAAAGAATTTCTTAATGATATCAACGGCCTTTTTGGTTCCATGTATATTGTCATTGAATTACTTAAATGTCATCAATTAAAGTAATAATTTCACCACTGTTCGTATTCTGGCAGTGCTTGACCAGACTGTAAAAAGGTGGATACGCGAATGATCTTTGTTATTAAGCAGCGACCAACCGAAATGAAAAATTGAATTTAGACACCCCTAATATGCCATATCTTTGCCAATATATTCGGTTGGCCTCAACAGTTTGTGTGTGCTTCATCGAAAAAAGTCGTAAAATTAAAAAATAAATTTCGTTGATACTTTTTTTTCATTTCATAAAGTACCTTTATGATGCACCTGGCTGGCTTCAGCACTTCCAAACTCCGCCACTGATTGTTTTCTGGCAGCGCCAGTCCCAAGCCTGGACAAAGAAGGAGGGCGACGCTAATGATCTTTGTCATCACAGAGTGTCGTTAACCCATTAATGCCCAAACTGTCCCCCAGTGGCCAATCTTTACGATACTTGGGAATATAACAAATGATGCTAGGGTAAGGTCCCTGGAACTTGTATTTATGTGATTCCGCGATCAGCCGCTAGATGGCATGCTGTTCCCATTTGGGAACATTGGGCACATATGGAGTCTGTTCCCATTTGGGAACACCATGCAAATTTATTGAAGATAATCTGTTAAATTTGCAGTTTTCAGTTACTACACTAGTTTTACTTTATGCACAGCATATTAGGCTGCTTTGCTAGAGCAATAAAACCACACATCAATGTTGAAGTCAACTAGTTTTCAGAAGTTATAAAGCAGTGCCAACGATAGCATTGTCTATTTCTGCGATTGAACACAACGATCATAAACATCAACATATTCCAGGTATTTCTCTACAATGCCTTCCAGGGGACTGAGACTATTCTGTCTCAAATGCGATGATATGATACTACTGCTCGTAGTGAAAATGAAGTAGAACCATGCACTTCGTGTAGTACAGTCTTGTATTCCTCTTACACAATCGACATCTTGTTTGTCTTTCACTCTTAACATAGGACGCAGCTGAGAAATATAAATAACGTAGTGGAAAGCGTTTTAAAGGTGTGTTGTGAAGCATTTACGTCACATAGGCCTTCGACGGTAACTGTTGATCATATGTGTTGCAGAATAAAGAGATCTGCGACCACGTAGCAGTCAACAACACTTTTTGAAATATGCTGAAATGGTTTTTGCGTTGTTTTGGATTAAAGCACTTCAAGCAACGACAATTAACGGCGTTGTATTGCTACATATAAAGCCACCGTAGTGAAGATATCTGTCTCAACGTCAGCTTACTTACTTATTGTTCTATGTTACATAAATTTATGACGTTGTCCGTCGTGCTGTAGTTGATAATTATATGTCTAAACAATTACAAAGCGGAGTACCTTTAAATTCAATTCAGGCCGGCGGTTAACGGTAAGACCAAAGACCCGCTCGAATCATCGAGACCGAGAAAACAACGGCGATGTCTCTTTTAAGTTACACCGTCGATTCACGCGATTAGTCGATGGAACTAGGTCTATAATTATAATTGCTCCATTCCAGGAAATCGGCAACGGATAGGTCTTCCTTTGAAGTGACTTATCTAATTAAACAAACGATGCCGCGTGGGAATCAATGAAATAATAAAGTGACCGCAGTTCAAAGATTCACCGCACGAAGTACACAAGATGTCGTCAGATGAAAAAAAATTATAGCAATTAAATAAATTTTTATAACCCGTTCTCAACGGTCGTTACACCATCAACGGCAGAGGTAGTCCATAGACGCCGATTAAGAAACGACATTTAGACACCTTTAAAACGGTCTAACTTTACGATATAAATATTTCTGTTAACGTTATTAAATCGTTTTCAACAGAGATTATAGTCACTGTCAACTGCTCTGGCAGTCGCAAGATGTCGTTAAATACTAAACAATAATGCTTGGGAGTGCACGTCATCGTGGCCCTGCATTGAGGACGAGGTTCAAATCCCCGTAAGAGTAGAAAGACATTTTAGCATTTCCGCAGTTAAGTTCTTTACTGTCTTTCCGTTATTTGGTGTGTTGAGGTCTTTAAACTTAAGGCTCACAAGTATCAACTTGATTACCAACCGTTGCCTCATTTCTGCGTCCGCTCAAAACGGTCTTCCATTTAACTTTTCCAACGAAGGACGAATTCTGGAGAGTTGTTTCTGTTTAATCCGAATGCCGTGTACACTCTTGTGACGATGCTGAAAGAGATTTTATATTATGCGGAATAGAGCTTTTTCTGTGGTAGGCCCAATGATCTGGAACGGTCTTCCTCTAAAGCTGCGCCTACACCCTGGGACTCTGCCTGAAACTTTCATCAATAAACATAAAACTGTTCTTTTTGGGCTCGTTGGAGTCGGGAGCGCCTCTGAGTAGTTTCCTTGAAGGGACGCTATATCAATTCCCGAATGAATTGATGAATAATAAAGGCTCTGTAACGACGTCGCCGATTAAATGACTGCGTTCATTGGACGCTCTTGATGTGAAGATATGACAGCGAGGAAGAGGACTGGCCTCCTTAAACGAATCGCTCCCTGTTTAGGTTAGCTAGATCTGGGTCAGGTTATGTTCAGTGCCGTTTGCAACAAACAATTATTTATAAGGAGGCATGGGGTATTATATAACGACTGGAAATCCGATAACAAAGGTGTCTAAATTGCGCAGTACAGTATTTGAAGAATCGTCTAACAACATCTTGTTTCTGAGAAGGTAGTTGATGTAACTCTTACCTACCTTAATGCAGAAAGAGTAACTGAGCTCGGCTTATCCAATTATAAATGGATAGTTTGGTGCTGTTTCTGTTGTAGGGTGATGATGATTTGATGCAGAGTAGGCCTAAAGACAAAACATCGGATGAGGAACTAGCTTTTCTCAATGCAACAGAACGACAGCTAAAGAAACTGACAGGCAGAGAGAAAGACAGACAGACAGACGGAGAGATATATAGAGCCAGGTGTAAAAAAATGGACAGAGCGTTACGGAGAAAGTCAAACACCTCGCCATTTACTTTCTCTCTCAGACCATAGAATCTCGGTTCAAAGTTGCAAGGATTCAATACAGCGAAATTGTTGACAAAAATAATTATTTGTTCACGATAGAAATCGGTTTTTACTCAGGATAGTTTAAGAAAGAAACTACGATTTGCATAGCCTAGTTACTAAAATCTAGCAACTGTCGTGTTTCTTCATAGTAGCTGCGAACATCTTAGTCGCACTGCTACTAATATGCTACTACTATTCCGACAGAGTAGCCCCAATGCTTGCATAGTAGCCTAACTAAAACCGATCCAACTGAAAGCACACCTTAGCACATCAGTCATCTGCTCACCTTGGACTGGCTAAGCCTACGTGTGCTTAGAATGCGGGCTTACCTACCTACCTGCCGACAGACATCCCAGCTAGTACTAGACTCCGTATACTGCGTGTATGTATCTCTCCAGTGGAGGGAAATAGGCGTCGATCCACTTGGAGCTAAGGGATCTGTTCCCTCTGTATTTTATGAAGTTGTTTATTTTGTTGATATTTTGTGATCGATGAGGGTTAGAAAAATGTCAAGATAAAATGAAAATATAATTTGGAATGGATATAACGCGTCAAGTTAGAGAAGAATTGAGTTGAAGGGCAGCGGCATGGTAGCTAGGATGAAAGTAGTAATGGTTTGTTATAATCTGTTTTATTGTAATAATAATAATGAAGAAGCTGCTCACAACATTGTTCAGAAAAAGAGAAACAGAACAGTTCACCGTCTATATTCTTAACTCTATTTATATTAGCATAACACCGCAGAAAAAGGTGTCTTAATTTTTGAGAAGATGCTAGGCCCACGTCACATCTTCAAGACTAACTAATCAATTGATTTATTGATAGACTTATTGGTTGCTCCGTCATTTTATTCCTTAATTACTGACTATTCCAGTCCCGGTAGTAACATATTACAAAATTGTATTATAATTTTCGCAATTATTTAACGCATTAATTTATTTACGTTTTATTCATGTGCTTACGTACTGCAATAGTTGGATTATACCCGCATTGCACGTTTGAGCTGTCCACATTACTACATACAGCCTTATAAAGTTAAAAAAATAAAAAATAAATAAAACGAGATTTATGAAGAAATGGTTGTTATTATTATGAAGTGTTATTTCAGCATAGCTCAGGGTGTGATGGCAATGACCCGTGTACGCATATGACGTTTCCCTTTGAAGAGCACTCGAAAGACGTTGACACAAATATAAGGTCTCCCGTGGGTTGTGGTTTCATATTCATATTCATTTTAATATTCATATTCAAATTAATATTCCTATTGATAACGATTCAATAGTTACACGCAGACGCTCCAGCCCATTTTTTGTATTAAGTCACCCCGGAAAAGGCTGCTTTAGTTATTTATGTTGCATGAATAATTATGGCAGAAAAAGGTGTCCTAATGTAAAAGCAGCAGAATTGTTTATTATGTCATATCTTCAAGATCGTCTTATCAATTGATTTATTAACTGGCTAAGTGATTGCTTCGTTTATGTTACTGATTATTCCAGTAGTAACATATTCAAAAAATTCTGTTACAATTTACACAATTATTTAATTGATTAATTTATTTAAATTTCATTCATGACATAATTATGCGTAACTTTTTTCGTTGGCAGGTGATTTTGCCTCTTTTTCCTCCTTTTTGTTTCTTCTCAGTTTCAACCCTTTCTACCGTGATTAATAAATAAAAATCTATATACTCTGGTAGTGTCAGTCTTAAGCCAGAATATAGGAGGGCAACGTCAACGGCCCTGGCACACATCAGATGTCGTTAAACACCGGAAATTACATCTTCCTCAGTGCTTCTTTAACGTCACCTATATATCGCCCAAAGTATTATAGTCTCAAGAGCTGTAATATGCCAAAACTAATCTTTGTCGGCGGAAACGGCCTATGTTGTTATAAGCTGCCGTTAAACTGAGGACTCACTCGCCCAAAGTATAAATCTAACTTGTGATCTTCGATGTTCATAATTGATTAGCTCCATAGGGTTTGTGCCGCCATCTACCGCGGCCAATGTAACCAACTGTAATTACGTACAGTTACCATAGATAAGAAATCCTTGGTGTTCGTGGACGTATGACGGTCGGACAGAAGGATAAGACTAGCTAAACGCGATCCACTGAGGCAGGCCATCATTCAGTCCTATGCACGGACAACAGATGGCGAACGCTATCTGGGCAATCGCATCACCACCTCTAACAGAAGATTCGGGTGGGAGGGAGCAGAGGCTCTGGTACAGACGCTGAACTCTATCTAAACAATCTCATCCGATTTACGTCCACAGAAGATGCGGGGATGCAGCAGCAAGTAGATGATGGAACCACGCTTTCTCTGCATCCCAGATACAGGTCTTGAGGTTGGTTGGTTAGTTTCTGTTTTACGACAACGTGTCATAACAAAGATGGTTAGCGTCGCCCTCCTCCTTTATCCTGACTTGGGACCGGCACCACCAGAGAGTAGGAGCAATGGCGGAGTTGCTCCTTATCGATTCAGCATAAACATCTGGGCCATGGGAGTGCATTCGGCGCTTTTATGGAAACGAAAAACATCGTCGATATTTATCGTGTGTTATCGAGGTAGCCAGGTATAAAACAATGTGATTTGAGATAAGACCCATACCTGAGTTAATGCAGATCCCAAGACGATAATACTACAAACAATCTGCTTTGCTTTGTCTATCGCATGCTTTGTTTTGTCTACCTGAATAACAGGAATGCATGAAAGGAAGGAAGGAAGGAAGGAAGGAAGGAAGGAAGGAAGGAAGGAAGGAAGGAAGGAAGGAAGGAAGGAAGGAAGGAAGAAAGAAAGGAAGAAAGGAAGGAAGGAATAAAGGAAGGAAGGAAGGAAGGAAGGAAGGAAGGAAGGAAGGAAGGAAGGAAGGAAGGAAGGAAGGAAGGAAGGAAGGAAGGAAGGAAGGAAGGAAGGAAGGAAGGAAGGAAGGAAGGAAGGAAGGAATAAAGAAAGGAAGGAAGGAAGGAAGGAAGGAAGGAAGGAAGGAAGGAAGGAAGGAAGGAAGGAAGGAAGGAAGGAAGGAAGGAAGGAAGGAAGCGAAGGAAGTTCAGATGGTAATCAGGTCGTTATCATATTTTCCCTTGTAGTGCTTCGGTCGATTTCTACGCGATAGTTGTTCTGAGCCGCGGACCTGAATCCGTGCCATGAACATCTTATAGACTTTGCAGCAGAAAAAAACCACAGAAACACGCACACCCAGGCATTCCATCAACTAGAAGACTCTGCAGAATGAATGTCTCGTCCAAAACCATCTATGTCTGTCTGTTTGTCTGCCTGTCTCTTACTCTTTCTCTTGCCCCACTTGCCGCAGTTGCTCCATGTCTCAGTCTCTGTCTCTTTTTGTCTCCCTATGTCTGCAGTGTTAAAAAAACCTCTGTATCCTGAGGGTTAATTTATTAAAAGTGTTAATGTAAGGTAAACTTCATTGAGCCTGGCTACTGTAAGATGTCGCAAAACACTGAATTGCAACTTTCTAATTAGCCACCCTTAAAACGCTTCAACTGTTGTTATAATTATTCACCGTTAAAAAGGGCGACATTAACAGTCTCTTGCTTTTATTCAGTTAGTTAATTCCGTCGCCGCCATTATCGGGTGTTGCCAGCCCCAAGTCTAGATAATATCAACGAGATAATAGAAAAACTAGAGAAGTGCTGCCGTGTATTGGGCTGGCGGCGTTTGACGCCGACGGTTGCGGCACACCCACGCGTCATTGTAAACAGTACATTTACCACAGCCAGTGGGATGTGGAAATTGACCAAATTAATCAATTTTATCGTTTAATCTTTGCCTCTCGACCCATTTCATTGGTTAATAATTAATTATAAATCATTTGTATATGACGCTGTTGGTGTTTTCGTAACATGGATAGATTTTTAAATAAAGAATTAGACTTCGCGTTGGCATGTGCTCAGTATAGTCTTCGACGATGTGTTGTTCCGCATACGGACAACTCTGCCCAACTCTATAAGACTTCATTGCCATCACCTTGACAACGACCCTCACAGGCACTTCCACCACCACCACCTGCACCACCACCACCACCACCACCACCACCACCACCACCACCACCACCACCACCACCACCACCACCACCATCATAATAATCATAATCTCAGAGTCACAATAACTTCCCCCATCACTAGCATCACCCTGAGAGTCACTAACTTCCACCATCACCATCATCATCATCCTCACAGTCACGGTAACTTCCATCATCATCATCCTCAGATTCACAGTATCTTACACCACCACCATACTTCGACCACCAGTCAACACCATCACACTAACTTAAAGTAAAGCACGCAGTAACTTCAAGTAGCTTTTATGAATGCAATGTTCAATAATAAAGCAACAATAAAATAAATGAAAGCTTTTGTCTACTACAAGACTTAACACCAACTAACAGTTCACTGTCCTTAAACCTAGCGTTTTATTACACACATAACGACAGTGTTTCCTTGCACAAGCCTTATTTTTTATGTATTTTTTTATTTTTTGAGGCAATGGACCTGATTAGATTAACTTGGTGATTGTTTATTGATGTGGTTTCATGATCTGCAAATAAACAAAACTGTTATCACAACAGGCAGCTAAGAACCTGTGTGCATCGTTTTCTGGGCCAGCATTTGATTTGGTTATCAGCTGTTTAGATAAAGATTCTGGGAATCTGTTAGGTCATATCCTCCTGAACCTCGTGCATTTGCTCTTCCTTTACAATTTTAATAATCTAAAATGCTTAGGATGATGTTCACGTTTAACAAATGCGTGCCCCATCCACAGACCATCGGTTTTTGGTAAAAGTGCATTAACGGGAACCCAGGATTTCACGATGAAGTATTTTTTGCCTTGGAAAGTAGAGCAAGAGAAAGTGCTGGTGATAGAATGTTGTGCTCCTTTATGATGAATGAAATTGTTATTTGAAAGCATCTAGACTCCGCAACAGACAAGTTTGTGAGTATGTGGATATGGGGATTGAAATCGTTGATATAGCTGTTCTGCCTTGGCTAATGAAATTAAATTGAATTATCTAAGGGAATTGCAAGAGTCGCAGAATAATGAGGGTTTGAGAGCTGCAAATAAACTTCACGAGCGCCATATCCAGTGGAACAGACACAAAATGAAGGTAAAAGTGGCAGCCCAAGTCCCAAGTTCTTTTGTTGCTGATGCAATTGCATTTTGTGATGCGACCCTGCAACTACGGAAATTTCAAAACTCCTCAGCAACAGTTAATTTAATAAAAACTATTGATTGACTTTTGATATTTTAAACAGTACTTAGGAATCCTTTGGAAAAGGGGTATAAAGCATCGATGAGCTGGCAAAATGAGGGTTTGCTGACCATTTCTGCTTCATGCAGTCCAGTATTTGATGGGGCTCAAACTTGCCAATGGACAGTTAATTTGCAGCAGTTTGTCAAATTTACTTTGACATCAAGAAACAATATTATAATATTTTAATTATTATTTAAACTCGAAAATCAAAATCTTTTGATTGTCCGATTGGTTGTCAGCCACAAACAGTCGACCGTTTGACTCGTCCAGATGAATCCTCCATGGACGTCGTAATCCGTGTTCATCTTTTGTGAGAATTTCTCTCTGAAATTTCAAATCCGAATCCAATAACAAAACCCGACTGTTCATAAGATCAGCGACCATCACGAATCCATTTCCATCAACGGACAAATAGAACAGACCATCCCTTTGCCCAGATTTATCACTGAATGACTTCTGGAGTTTACCATCTGCATCCACTGTACACACTTTACCACAACCACTGCCATGACAAACCGCAAAATGACCATTGGTCAGTTTTATAGCATGCCATGGAAAATGACTACCTGCGTCTAATCGTAGATTTATTTCACGGATCAATTGTCCATCTGGCGAATATTCATTTAATTTACTTTTCTCATAAACACTTAAAATGACATTCGATTCATCTGTAACAGAGAGACCCCATCCCCAATCGTCTCCTGTTGACCATTTCTTTATTAACTTTCCATTTGGATCAACTTTCAAGATTTCCTTCGACTGAATGAAGGATTTATAATTGAAGATGTAGAGACATTTATTTCTGCTGCAGGATGCTATGTCCTTTGGAGAAATTAATTCCCTCAAATTCCATTGAAGACTGAAACTGAGTTTCATTGAATCATAAACTTCAACTTCTGAACTCTTTTCACTCACAACAAATAATTCTTTGTCTAAGATCGTCAATCCACTGATACTTTTGCTTTCTTCTGCTATTCCGAACCAACCTTTCTTCTTTTGACTGGCTTTTGTTCTGATCGTCTCAACTAAAACTGGATCCGATTTGTATCGAAGTTCAACTGAAAATAGAAAAAATATTGTTAACTATCTTAAAATAATAAATAGCTGTAAGCCTACTGCTATTATGCTGCATAGGCTATTTATTTTGCTGCGTCGGACTAGGCTGAGGTCGAAGAACATAATATTACATCACATCAAGTAATATTTCGATGTCATTAACACCAGACAATTGTCTGATTTATACTTGATGTGATGTACATGTAGCCTAATATGTACTTATTCAGAGTTCAGATTACAAGTAAATCCCATCTACCTATGAGTGGCGTTGATTACTAAGCGACTTTATTCTAATCTAATTCGCTGCCACTGTTTGAAAGTACGGCAAAACTAGTCTGTAGGCCTTAGAAAATACCCCAAAATTGCTATGCAAATTACCCAGATCCCAAGTCGACCCTTATAATCCCAAGATTTTGGAAAATCCCAAAAAGTGGAGGCCCTGGTGAAGTAAATTAGGTGAATCTTTGGAAGAACGAAGATAACGTAAGGGACTTCTTCTTCTTGTGGTTCTCTGCCTCTTAGGCAGGTTCAAATGTCCGACGTCGCCACTCCTCTCGTTGTTGGGCCTCTTCTTTCAGTTTCCTGTAGTCGTTTGTCATTATCCAATCCAGCATCATCTGTCTTGGTCTTCCTCTTGTCTTCCGCCCCTTCATTTTTCCTTCGATGACCGTTCTTAGTAGTGAGTCTCCTCTCAGCGTGTGCCCGATCCATTTCCTTTGCCTCTCTCTTATTGTGCGTATAAGGAATCTTTCTTCTCCAATTATTCCCAATTTCTTCTCCAATTATTCCCAACACTTCTTCATTTGTTATATGTTCTGTCCAGCTGATTTTTTCCATTCTTCTCCATGTCCACATTTCGAAAGCTTCCAGTCGTCTTATATCCGCTTTTCTCATTGTCCATGTCTCCGATCCATGCAGCACCACGCTCCATACTAGTGTCTTTATCATTCTTATCTTTAGATTCCTGTTTAGTTTTCCTCTCAGTAATTCTCTCCTGTTTGAGAATGCCTCCTTTCCTATTGCTATCCTCCTTTTAATTTCTCTGTGACATTTGGCATCTGTCGTGATCATACTCCCGAGGTAGCAGAATTCTTTGACTTGCTCTATCTGTTTTCCTCCAAAGTGTATTCTGACTACAGTTTCCTTTCCTTTACTTATCTTCAATACCTTTGTCTTTTTGGTGTTAATCTTCATCCCGTATTCGGTTGATGTTGTGTTTAGCCTATCCATCATTGCTTGCAGTCCTTTCTGGTTTCTCGCCAACATTGCCTGATCATCTGCAAACCTTAATGCCTTTATCCATCTTCCACCAACCTTTATCCCCTCCTCCATCTCCTCTACTGCTTCTCTGACAGGCTCTTCTATATAGATGTTAAATAGTAATGGTGACAGTGGACATCCTTGTCTCACACCTCTTCCAACGTTTCCTGGTTCCGAATACTCTCCATCTATTCTTATTCGCATCTTTTGTCCCATGTATAAGTTTCCTATTAAACTTCTGTCTCTCCAATCTATTCCCATCCGCCTCAATGCATGCAATAGCCTTCTCCAGTCAACTCTATCAAATGCTTTTTCATAATCCACGAAGCATATATATACATCCTGACCATTTTGGCAGTTCCTCTCTGTTAGTACTCTTAGTGTTCCGATCGCGTCCCTAGTTCCCATGCCCTTTCTAAAACCAAATTGATCATCTCCCAGCCCCTCAATTGCCTCTGTCTTTGCTTGCACTCTCTTTGCTAGTATTCTTATCATGATTTTTGACGCATGGGTGAGGAGGCTAATGGTTCTGTAATCCTCGCATGCTGTTGCATTTGGTTTCTTTTTAATTGGTATTTTATTATGGATTGCAGGAAGTCCTCTGGCCATTCTCCCGTTGTGTATATATCTTGGCATATCCTTATTAGTTCTTTCATGCTCCATCCTCCAGACTTTTGAGCATCTCTGCTGGTATGTTGTCTATTCCCTCTGCTTTGTTGTTTTTCAGTTCCTTTATGGCCGCTCTTACCTCCTCTCGCGGCACCTCTGGGCCAATATTCTCCTCTCTCCCTCGAGTCTCCTCTTGCTTTTCCAGTCCCTGATTGTCGTGCAATTCTCCCTCTTCACTTCTGTAGAGTTCCTCCACGTACTCCTTCCATCGGTTCTTAACTTCATTTGTTTCATTTAGGAGTCTACCTTGTTTGTCGCTAACCTCTATTCCTCTTCCTCCTTTTCCCGGTTTCCTAGATATCTGTTTCACCTTTTCGTACACTTTGTCATATCTTCCCTGTTGCTGTAAGTCTTCTAACTCTTGACATTTCTCGTCCCACCATTTTTCCCTTGCCTCTTCTGTTGTTCTTCTCAGTTTGTTGTTTAATCTTCTATATTCTTGCCTTGCTTTTTCGGTGCTTTGGTGTTTCCATTTCCTCCGTTCCTCCATCTCTTTTATCATTTCTCTTGTTACCCACGGTTTCCTAGCAGATACTCTCTCTTCTGCTCCGACGATGTCATTGGCGCTCTGTATGATATTGTCTTTCAGTCTTTTCCATCTCTCTTCTATGGATTTTCCCTCGTATTCTCTTAGATTTTCTTCTATTTTCTTTCCCAGTTCGTTGCTCTTTTCTTTCAGGTTCTTTTTATTCCATCTCTGTCTTATCTTCTTTTTCCTCTTGATGAATTTCAGTTTTATCTGGGCCTTCGTGATGATCAAGTTGTGATCTGTGTCTGCGTCTGCTCCCGGCATTGCTCTTGCATTCTTGACACTTTCTGTATCTGTGTCCTACCATTACGCAAGGGACATCAGACAAAAATAAATTTAAACAATATAATAACAGACATTAAATAAAAGTCACAAAAAAATAAAAGGCGGAAAAACCGTGACAAGAAATAGAGACCAGATTTTCTTTAAAAAAACCGGTTTTAACAACTATGTTTATTGTTGTTCTTGATGTTGTTGTTACTATTATTATTATAATTATTATTATTATTTTTTTGCCCGAGGTAGAAAAGATCCCTCAGGCTCTAAGAAACTAAATTACTGTGTCAAAGGTTCTCGTCCCCATCGTGCTGATCAAAAGTGGCTCTGAATGCCACTGCATTAAAGCGCTGTGTACAAATGGACAAGCGCTGAAAAAGGTGACTTATCTCGCGGAGATCTCTGTCTTATTATTATTACTATTTTATTTTTTTTAATTTTGTGTGGCCCCGAGGTAAACATGATCCCTACATGATATTATTATTATTATTATTATTATTATTATTATTATTATTAGTATTATTATTATTATTATTATTATTATTATTTTTATTATTATTAATTTTTAAAGCAATTTTTCATTCCCTAACTCTCTTTTTCTGTCTTCTCTGTATTGTTTTACTTTCACAGAAGATCAGTTTCGTTACTTTGTTCAGCAAATTGACTTTGTCAATTTCTTCTGAAAATAACAACAGTAACCTACAGTTGACCATATGATGTGCCCTTGCGCAGTAATACATAGGCTATAGGCCCTATGCCTTAAAAACAGAGCAGGTATATTTAGTAGGCCCACGCTGTGCACAATTGTGGGGCGCCGTGGTGTAGGGGTGTGTTCGGTGCCTTGCAGCCGGAGGGTTGCGGGTTCGAATCCACCTCAAGCCGCCGCGTAGGGACCCTGGGCAAGTCCTTCACTCGCAGTTGCTTATGCGCTTCGGCGTGAAACTCCGATTCAGTGTCCGCGCTGTAGTCGGGAGCGCCTCTGAGTGGAAATCTTGAAGGGGCGCTATAACAATTGCTCATACATACATACATACAAAGCGTGGACTCCAACATAATTTTTAAATAATATGAGGAACTCTAAAGTCAGTCTGTCTAATTTTCGCTTGAAGGGGGCTTTGCCTTATATAATACACGCTTATCCAGTGACTATTCGTGGCAATTCCTCGCCTATAATAGAAGATGACTGTGAAATCAAAACCTATTAATTAGTTAACTCTACAAGACAATCATGGATCACTAAATAAATATTATTACTGCTGGCTTTGGTCAGACTCCCAGAAACACAAGAAGCACCTAAACATTTTAACGAAGAGATTGTATTAAAGTGACTGTGAAACAATGCAACTCGTCTTTAAAGAGTTGATAAGAGAGACCTTAATTGGCCGTTGATTAAACAGAATGAAAGTGCGTAGGTATGTAGGCCTATGTATGTATATGCATGTAGGCTGATGTAGGCCTATTTGTGTATGTTTGTATGTACTTAGGCTTATGTATCTGTATGGACTTTGTACCTTAAAAGCACTTTCTGCGCAGCCTTGACAACATGATAGTCATCAAGAACAAAAACTTTATAAACGAGCTAACAGTGCTCAGACATAACTGAGTCATTTTCCGGTAACATGGTAAATTCACAAATTCAACAAGCAAAAAATTTTTTTTTTAAAATACAGTTTTTTTTCTTTGGAACAAATCTTGAATGTTTCTATTTCACAAATATATATTTGGTTTTGCACTAATATGTAAATGTAAAAAGTTTTTGGTAGAAAAAAATAGCCCTACTAAAATATTTGTCCACTCCGTTACTGTATACATATGAGATCTGTTTTATACATTGTACAGCTTCTGTTGTGTATTTTGACATTCCAATATGTTTCTAGTATTAATATTTATAAAATAGAATAAAAGAAATTAGAAAACTTATAATGATTTGATTCCATAACAGTTTCATTTATTTAGAAAAAGGTCCACTCCGTTATGGAAATAAAAGCATTTAATGTTAAGTTGAATAAATATTTTTGCCCAAACAACTGAAAAGAAATCACTTGAGCCAATCATTCCCAGTGATCGAATACACAGAAAACACTAAAATATTTATGGTATTGTCTTTAAAATCTGCTCACAGCATCAAAATACCACACCATTTAGCCTATAATAATTCCACTCCGTTACTATCTTTCGAGTGTCGAACACAATTTTTCCACTCCGTTACATAGCTGTCCCATGCGTTACCAAATAAATGTTAACGGAGTGGACAGGTAACGGAGTAGACAATTTGGGTTGCGGCACGGTAAATACCATATTATCGCTCACGCGTCAACATCGATCGTTGATAAAATCATTATTTTGCTTATAAGCGTTATATTACAAATATTATTGGAATTAGATTCATTTATAATCATGGCAAAATGCAGTAACGGAGTGGCCGTATAATAAAAAAACACATCTGGTACGAAATAAATGAAAATTCGTATGAAATTTGTTGGACCATTTATATCGTTGGTGAAGATATAAATAGCTTACATAGATTACATAGCAGAGATGAGTCTAGTTGCGCGACTTAATATTGAATGGTTCTGAGATAGAAGATTAATTTTTTACATGGTAACGGAGTATACATAATTCCTGGGGACAAGTTTTAAAAATTTTCCTTTAATTATGCTGAAGATCCGGTTCACCAAGTTGTATTTTAAAACATACACAAATATATAATACATAAGAAACACGTGAATTTTTTGGCTCAATACAAATCATTTCGAAATTGTAGACTAAAGCAATAAGTATTAGAGCCTAGGGACAGTAACGGAGTGGAACATTTTAAATTGAAAATAAATTTTAATAAATTAGGTTATTGCTTTAAATTACTTTCAAATATCTGAAATTGTTAACTGATCAAATACATTTTAATATCAACACTTAGCATAATCAGACAAGGTATAGTTTTTCGAGAAATGACCGGGGACAGCTGAATTCTGAATTTACCATGTTACCGGAAAATGACTCAACTACATGTCAGTTGTCATGTACTGGTTACTTCCCGCAGACAAGCAGAGCCTAAACTGTAATCCTATTCAAATTTACTACTAGACGCCAGTCTAGAAATTCCAGAATTACGTAGCGTCGAAGAGAATAAAAGGAAAGACGACGAAACTAGGGAATCACAAGTTCACAACACACAATATCTCAACCAAATGTCAGACATTCTTAAGAATGCAAAATCATCATAATTATTGTGGCCTTCATAAATGATATCTGTTGATAGGAACAAGCGTCAAGCTGGCTGTAAAGAAGAACAAGACTGTCGAAGACGCCGAAATTTTATAGAGAACACTTTTGTAAATTTTGTGTGTGATAAATTATCCAATATGCACATAGTGTAATTTATAGTAATGAAACTGTGACTATGTAATGTTTTGAATTAGTATAGTACAGGCAGGCCTACTGTCTTGAGAATGTAGTATCCCTGTTTTTTGCTTTTTCTATGCTACCATTTGGTGAAAGATTGATATATAAAAATAGATTATCCTCAAGTCTATGGATCAGGTGTATTTCTGTTGCACCAGATTAGGAGATGCACTGTGAGAATTCTGTAATAGGGAAATGCTAATTTCTACACTCGAATTACGTAAGCATGTGAAACTGCCTAAAAGAAAACCGCTAACCTTCGATTTCACCAATGAAGTTGACACAGCTTTCTTCGAGAGACTCCACTGCTTCTGATTTTCTTAAGCGGAAGTTGTTGGACTGAATTTCTCTTTCAGTCATGGGTTGGCATTGTTGTTGCAACTCCACCGCTCTAGCCGATAAGTCCGAAAATGCACGACAGATGTCACTAGCTGATCCTTTAGCCATTATCGCCTGACAGTAAGAATTGTAAGTTTCTAAGCAAGATAGATATGTATCAATATCATCTGTTGCCATTTGGATTTCTTTCAGTTTGCTTTGTCTTGTCGAACATAGACCTTGTAGAAGAGAGGCTTCATGCTTATCTATCAACTGTTTCAGTATTTCTTTTCTATTTGCTACATCACATTCTACTTTTGTCACTCTTTCCTGCATGTTTTTCTTCACCTTCAGGAACTCTGCCTGCTTCATCTGAATTGCTGATCTACAATCATTTATTGTTTGAATGTTGCTTTCGATCTGTTTCCTAAATTTGCTAACATGAGAACCTTTATGACCATTATGGTGGTTAATGAAGCAGATGGAACAAACAATTGCTTTGCAATCAGCACAATATACATCCAGAACCATTTGTCCATGTGATTCACAAACATTTGATCCCGAATCGGTCATCAAATTTTGACCAGTGTCATGTTCATTAATTTCTATCAATTTATGATTCTGATTCAATTTAAAGTTTCTATGTTGTTTGCAGCATTCTGCGCAATACTTCTGTTTGCAATCCACACAGAACGTGTCAGCTGCTCTTATTTCTCTACTTTCTTCTTTGTTTTCCTCTACACATGCATCGCATGGAGCTCTTGAAGACGCCGACTGACCTGAAACATTTGCCAATTGTATCAGCTTCTCAATGAAGAAATGTTTGGGAAGTCCTGGAAATCCTTCTTGTGGAATCTTAAAAGGTCGTCTACAGATTGGGCAAGGCATCTCATCTCCAGGTTCTTTGTTGGCTGTGAGCCCAGTCTCTTGGATACACTTCATGCAGAATGTATGAATGCATGGCAAGACTTTCGGATCGGTGTAGACTTCGGTGCATATACAACATGTAATCATTTCGTCGAGATAATCTTGCTTGGCTATATTATCACCACTGTCTAAATCTTTCGTAGCCATTTTCTAATGTACAGCGGGCCTAAAATCGAAAGCACTTTCGATTTCTCTATTGGTATAGGTCTATAGCGTAGCCTAAACGGTCTACAGGTGTAATGGGATCTTTGTTATCAAATGTAGGCCCCTAACTGTAGATTAATATATATATGAACGAAAGAGAATTTTGATCGAGTAAATACGACGAACTCCTGCAAATATAGACTAAGTCTAGCTGATCGCAGTTGTAATATCGATCGAACAAAAGTTGCTAAACAGACTAAGCTGCGCAATGAAAGTAGGCTATTAGGCCTATAGGCCTACTTACACAATAGGCTCTACAGATAGCCTACATAGCTTCACAATAATATTGCTTGCTGCTGTTCGCTGACCCATTTAATAAAGCTCAATGTAGGGCTGTAGGCCTATATAGGCCTAGGCTATGTTCTTTGTATCTTGCATATAATAGAAACGCTGGAATAGATAATAGAAAGGTCCGATCTTTCATTCGCGATGTACGGCAAAATGAATAAGAAGTGGAGTAGGCCTGTTGTACGAAACATTTGTCACTTCGGTTGTATGAATCTGAATGTTTGTGCATACGGAAGGAGGACGAAAGTAGGCTATTGGTGGTAGAAATGAGTTGGCTAAGAAAATAGACCTAGGGGCCGTCCATAAATGACGTCACGCTATTTTGACCGATTTTTAACCCCCTCCCCTCGTCACACTTCGTCACAAAAGTAAGACCCCCTCTGAAAATGACGTCACAAAGCTCTGACCCCCCCCTAAAACCAATTTCCATGGCGAAGCAAAATGCTTCTTCATGGAACAAATAGCGAAAGCATGAACATTTTAAAATCTAACGGTGACCAACTATTGAAATAATTAGAAATTTATTAATAATGGTGCCCGTATACATTAAAATAATTAAAAATTAATGAAAATTTAATTCTCAAAATTAGTGCTGTTATTATTAAAATTAAATTGTTGTTAATTGTTAAATTTAATAACATAGACCTGGTGTGACGTCAAACTACTCAGACCTCCCCCCCATGTCACACATCGTCACAAATTTCCGACCCCCTCCCCTTTAGGTGCGTGACGTCATTTATGGACGGCCCCTAGTACTGGGTAAAACCAGACGAGACAGGATTCGTAACGGAAGGAGTTGTGTCAGATGGAGCCACTGGTGGAAACGCACACAACGAAGACTGTCTTGTTTTGGACATGTAGCAAGAATGGAAAACAGGAGAATATGCCGGACAGAGCACCTAATGGTCACGTGGAGGGAATTATACGGAGCCTTGGGAGACAAACAAAGACGTTTGGTCTACGTGGATGGACAATGTGAGAGAAAATCTAAAAGTGTTCGTTGCCCTAACTAACATTGCCACTAACCTAATTCTTGTTTAGTAACTAACTGTTAGAGCACAGCTAATATTTGCTAATATGTTGTTCGAAACTCACTCGTCGGCAGTCTTCTCAATTCACTTAATAACTAACTGCCAGAGCTGAGGCAATTTTTCTTAGCTGTTACCTGTTACAAGTTGCGACCTGTCACCTTGCTGTTGAGAATAAACGAAATTGATTGATTGATTTGAAAGAAGATCTAAAAGCGCAAGGAATGAATAGGCCTATGATAGCTGCCACTGACACAATCAGAGACAGAACGGAATGGAGAAATGTTGTTTAAAAGTCATCGTCGGCAGTCTTCGGCTCACACCTGACGGAAGAGTGAGGAAGAAGAGAGTAGACCTAACATGATTATTTTCATTCAATCAGCTGTCTGGCCGTATATAATTACCGTATGAAATTTACCACAGTCGGTTGAAAGCGTTTAATTTCATTAATATTAATTTGAAGGACATAGGAGTTTATTTAAGTATAATAGTGGATGCCATATGTTGAAGGATAAACACAGCTCTTGTCTTGATGCAGATAAAGCTGTACGATATTTAGACACTTTGGACATCTTTAAAAGATGCTAATATTGAGTATAATAATCGTCAATCGTGTTCAGGACTGAGTTACTGAATACATTAGTATTAATTCAAAAGCTTCTGGAGTACAAGCATGCAAATTATACCATTGATCGGACTCTGGCAATGCCAGTCCTGAGTCTAGAGAGTGAAGGAGGGCGACGTTAATCATCTTTGCTATGACAGAATGTCGTT
Source organism: Aporrectodea caliginosa (assembly GCA_020284085.1). Taxonomy (NCBI): domain Eukaryota; kingdom Metazoa; phylum Annelida; class Clitellata; order Crassiclitellata; family Lumbricidae; genus Aporrectodea; species Aporrectodea caliginosa. The sequence goes on from JACEVL010000024.1 coordinate 3,188,166, forward strand.
AGACAGCAACTATACGCATGCGAACCAACGAAGCCATTGAACAAAGAACTGCAATCAAGAAAATTAGCTGATATGCAATTAATTGTTTATAACTATGTCAACATGCCATCTCAAAGCCCTACCTGCACCTCACCGTGGTGAGAGGGTGAACAGCCAAGTAGGGGATAGCCTGGTGGGGCTATACCATCAGTGGTGAAGACCTTGGTCGAAGACCTTGGTTGAAGAACCACCTTGGGCGTTTCGCGAGGTGGAAAGGCTTACCAGGAACCCTGAAACAGCTGGCCAACGCAGGAGGCAGGTGTTGGAAGGACACCTCAGACCGGAAGAGGCCAGATGGCCCAACGATCTCCTTACCCTACCAGGAGAGGACTGGTCACCGCCTGGCAAGAGACCAAGAAACTCTAACAAAATGAAATCGCAAGAGACCGACCGAAATGGAGAAGTTTTGTTAGAGCCTCATCGTCAGCGAATACTTGACGGAGGAGAAAGAAAGAAGAAAGATGTCAACTGCCATAGTAGCACATAGGATGTCGTTAAACGTTTGGAATAATAAACAGTCGCTGGATGAGAACCTCTAGAATCCTATGGAAAGAAATTGATTTTGGTGCAATAAAATGTCATTGAATTAATTAAATTAAGTTAATCTGAAATAATAACTCTGCCATATTTCTTACTGTGGCAATGCCAATCCAAAGCCTGGCGAAAAGAGGAGGTCGACGTTAATGGCCCTGGCAACCATAGGATGTCGTTAAACAATGGAAACTGTTAGTATAATAGGTGACGGCAACACAGAGAGTAAGGGTTAGAACCTCCTCCTCCTCTGAAACGTTTTCTGTGTAGGAACCTTGAGCAAGTTCTTTGCTCACAATTGCTCAGCGCCATCAATGATTCTTGGTCACTATCCAGGCTGAGACTGGCACTACCAGTTCTTACCGTTCGTATGCAATACCATGGAATCCACATAGACCAACAACTTACACAATCCACTCGTTAGAAAAATCTAAAATTATAATTGGCGCTGCAGTGTCAAAACAGGTTGTGTTGCATGATCAGCAATGCCCGTTCTGTTGCGTAAATTCCCAATTCATATGGGAAACATTTTTGCAGCACCCTGTAAATGTTTTTGACTACCTGTACCTCCACTGGGGCAGTTTCCTCCGTCCAAATGCCCTGAAGGATCGTACACCCCAGTTACACGTTTCATGTTCACAGATACCCTGTCTAGTACCACAGAATAGATAAAGCGTAGCCAGAAGTCTAACTCGGCCTAAATCCTGTAATACGGAAACTTATTCTATAATTGTAGTCTATGCACCGTCCGCCATGATGCCGTGTTGGTCTGGAAATTAATACTAATACAAGTATAATATCAAACTTAGACATTTTCACTGCTACTTTTTTTATTATAATCGGTGAAACTGCAGTAAAATAATGAGAACGTCTGGCGGCGAGCATTGTGCAGCGATAGGATGTACGAATAATCGATATAAAAAGAAATGTTTGTCGTTTTTCCGCTTCCCGAAAGATGAAACAAGGTATGTAATCGCAAACAGATGAAAGCGTAGCGCTTTATGTATTCTGTGATGTAATCTACAATTAATGTTATTTTGTTAAGCTAAGTAAAGATATGGACACTCTTGATACAAATTACGTGTAAAAGTGAAATAAGGATATTTAGGCCTACTGCAGTCCTCATTAAATTGAGTAGTTGAATCCGATGAGGTCAGGATTATGGGTAAACACATTACGGTACTGCTTTGGAAGGAAAATCTGATTATACTCATGCATGAGTGGAATACTGGTTTCAATTTGTCAACATAGAGTAAGTGTAAAATGCGGAATTACTTGCATGTTATGTTTGGACCTAAGTAATGTGCCACACAATATTAATAACAAATATACTTGCCTACTAGACCACACTGTCATGCCGCAGAATAAATAAAGTGTAGCTTTATCTGACCTGTGGGCATGCCAAAGAAGTATAACTAACATAAATGATCCCTTTGGAGGCTTCAACTCATTACATTTAAGCCACTGCAGATTCCACTGAAAGAAACAATAGCCTACGTCGGTGTTATTTTGTTAAGTTAAGTAACGTAAAGATATGCACAATAACTAAGACTATTACTTATCCATTGCATTTGTAAGTAAATAATTGCTAATCAATTCTTCCTAAGTAACTTATCCAATGTTGTTGACAGGTCGAAGAAATGGGTTCAGAATACGAGGCGACAAGATCTTTTGAATGTGTCCTGTGATCATCTGAATAAATGTTACGTCCTTTGTGCGGATCATTTTGAGGACAGTCAGTTCAACAACCGAGAGTCCAAGAATCGGCTGACGTGGAATGCTGAACCAACATTATTCGCCGTTCCGAATCGACCACCGCTGCGAACGATTAAGAGGAAGCCACCAACATCACGAACCTACCAGCCAGCCTCAAAAAGAAGACGGACGAACACTGACAGGGCGGTCACTGATGAACAGCTTGAACAAGCTGTCATTGTAAACGTTCCGTGTGATGCAAATATTCTTCCTTCTGCAACTCCTGTAACTCTTAACAAGGTGACTCGTGGTAGCGATAATAGCAGTTCTGCTTCATCTGTTCATCCAGTGCCATGCGGTAGCCATCAAGGATCGGGGTTATGTGTTACATCGTCACCACGGAAACAAGAGCTGAGAAGATCACTCAACAGATATCGTGTCAGGCTTCATAGAACTAATGTGAAGCTATCAGCTGCTTCAATTGCAAAGCCAGCACTATCCAAGGACGAGTTACTGACAGAAATAGGGAAGTATGTTAATGGTCCATCGTTCAGTTTCATTGCAGCTCAACTGAAGCTCAGTGGTGTTTCTGCTCGTGGTAGGAGGTGGGATGACGAAACTAAGCTGTTAGCATTGTCTTTGTATTATAAGAGTCCGCAGGCATACCGGTTGTTGGCAAAGTTGTTTGTTTTGCCATGTAAGGCAAGTCTGTGTAACTGGGTTAGGGATTTCAGTGTTGGTGTTGGTTTTTCTGATGCGATTATGACTGTGATGCAGGAAAAGGTGGCTGCACTGTCCCCAGATAATCGCTGTTGTATTCTGTTACTAGACGAGATGATGCTACGTCGTGGTCTTACATATGATAGACGCTTTGATCGTATCATCGGCTACGAAGACTTGGGTGCTAACTGCCAAAGTAATGCTCTTGCCTCTAGTTGTCTTTGTTTCATGGTGCGTGGTCTGCGTGACAACTGGAAACAGCCTTTTGCATTCATGTTTTCATCATCTGCTGTTAAGGCTGATAAAGTGCAAAGCTTACTACTAGATTGTTTATCACAACTGCATGCAATTGGCCTTAATGTGAAAGCTGTGATTAGTGATCAAGGCTCAAACTTTGTTGCAGCCTATAAGAACATGGGTGTTACTGTTACTGAACCATTTATCAAGGTAAATGATAAAACTGTTTTTGTGTTTTATGATCCTTGTCATCTACTAAAAAGTGCCAGAAATGTTTTGGAAAGAAATACTGTGCACAGTGGCAAAAATGTTGCAACATGGGAACATGTTACAAGTTTATATAGTCTTGATGCCAGGCGAAACTACCGCTTAGCACCGCGTCTTAGCAGCCAACATGTTCATTTGACATCGTTTTCTAAGATGCGAGTGAAACTTGCTGCACAAACACTAAGTCATTCTGTAGCTGCCGCAATCGAAACAAATTGTTCTTTTGATTCATTGACACCTCTTGCTATGGGTACGGCTGAATATGCTAAGAAATTTGACACCCTTTTTGATTGTTTCAATAGTTCTGAAGTGTATTGTACAAAAGTGTACAGAGGCAGCTTATCAGCAAGATCAAAACATCGTAACATGTTGCTGGATATACAGTCCTGGTTGTCCACACTGCGTGTGATAACTGTATCTACAGGACGTGATATTACCACACAAGTTAAATGTTTTGAAGGTTGGCGAAGTAATATTAATGCATTGTTGTTACTGTGGAATGACTTGTCGTCAAATCATGGCTTTCGATTTTTATTGACACGGCGTCTTAATCAGGATCCTCTGGAGAACTTCTTTGGTGTTATTCGCCAGGCTGGTGGATTTAATGCTAATCCAACCCCATACCAGTTTCAGAATGCGTACCGCAAATCCTGCTTCAACAGTCTCCTCCAACCGAGTCATAGTGGCAATTGTTTTCGTGATGGTGATAAGCTATTGGCAACATTATCCAAATTGAGCACCATTTCATCTCGTACATTGGCATTGAAATCTGTCAGTTGCACTATTGATTTTTCATACTCTGACCAACCAGAACCTAGTGACTTATGTGAACAGAATGCACTTATGTATGTTTGTGGATATTTGTTAAGAAAATTGTTTACCTGGCACAATTGTGATGCATGCAAAGCTGCATTTTGTGATACAAGCAATGAGTGCAATGATGACAGAAAAGTTTTCTTGTCATTCAAAGCATATAAATGTAATGATGCACGAGTCTTTCATTCATTGTATGTGCCTTCGGTGCTATTCTATTCGTTTATTTGTAATTGCAACTGTGTGTTTTTGAAGCTGTTCGACTTGAAGAAAGCGTGCAACTTGTCAGATATTCGGTGCAATGTGGTTGATACTGTAACGAAAACAGTTCCATTGCCTAGCAAATGCATGGAGCTTGATATTTCTAAGCTTGTGACAAGTTTTGTCAATATGATGATATTTTACAAAGTTAGGTTCTTCAACAGAGATGTGAAAAAGGTTAAAGTAAGTGGGAAGAAGAATAAAAAGTGTGCTATTTTGTGCCATAACTAACAGCAGCTGATCATTTGATGAAATCATCATCTTAGTGAATGTCATTATCATATTTCATTGTAGTTCAAGTTTAAAAGTGAAACACCTCTCAGTTATTTACAAGGTTATGTCATTGTTATGTACTTTCATGTGTATTTGTACATACACACTTCTCTAGTCTGTACATTATCCCAATCTTAGCTCCTGCTGGAGTGTGTCTTTTGTGCAATAATGTATTTCGTGCAGTAGTTGTCACTTCATGTGATGAGTTTATTTTGAAACTGGTTGTTGTTTTGCATTTTACCTTTCACAGCATGTTTCATGATTGCACGAGTTCTGTTATAAATAACAAGTATTCTTCAAGTACACGTTGTTGTGTTTAAGTTCTCTGAATGAATGAATGAATGGACACCTAGATGAGAATTCAAATTTATCAATACACTAGCTTCTTATTCACAGAAAGTAAATGTTAGGCAGACACCCACATTCAAATTGTTCTAGGAACAATAAACTGCACAATTAATGAAAATTACTAGCGGCTAACATTTCACTATTTCTCCTTGGCTTTCAAGCACTTGGATATCTAATTGCATCTTCTCCTGGGGCTAACTATCTGCACCTCAGATTCACATTTCTGTGTGACAGTGTGTGCATTACAAATTTAATAATAAATAAATTAAAACAAACTCCACCACCAGTTTTTTGTCGTAAGAAGAATCTGCTACACAAGTCATGTAAATCATTCGCTCCCAGGAAGAATAAAATCCAATGGAGTTTCTATTCACGAACAGGGAGTGTTTTAGTCCTAGTAACAGTACACTATACCGGTCAATTAGCCCTAGTAAGAATCAAGTCCACAGTCAATAATCGTATCGTATCTGAGAATTTGTAAAGCACTTCTTACAGTACTAGCTACTCAGAGCAATAGCCGGAGGAAATTCTTCAAGCAACGAAGGGATGAGGGTGGGACCCGACTAAAATCTTATCGTACTACAGATGGAGGGGAGGGGTGCGCATGGAAGGGCCCACTATGGCAAAGGCACGGTGTAGGGCCGTGGCAGTCCTTGCCCGGGCTACTAATTGATCAATTCGATCCGCAGACCGGAGAGGGCAGGAAGAGACAGCACAGGTGTGCGCATTAAGTCGCAGATATTTAGGAGCTATTAGATATTGCCTTGACGTCTATCGGTGTACTGCTTATTCATGTGTTTATTTGTTAATTATATTCGTTCGGGTCTGACTTAGAAATCAAATTTGGGAGTCCGGCCGAGATTGGGGCCGCACCACACCAGCTGCACGTGGATTAGCATTGAGCTAATTATCACGCGTACCGCTAGGAGCGCTGCGGTCGCCATAGACTACAACGGCATTACAGCGCATACCATTGAAATACGGCCGAGTTAGACTTCTGGCTACGCTTTATCTATTCTGTGGTATAATGAAGAGTCTCACTATATTTTGCGGCAAGATCGCTATATCTATAGCCAGCAATTTAACGCAATTATTCATGAACATGATTGTAAAATGAAAGTGAATATCTAAGTGTCTGCCTGAGACTGTTTGTCTATGTGTTGATCTGGCCATGCATCTGTCTGTCTGTCTAACCGTCTTTCTTTCGCACTATTTATATCTATCTATCTGAATTATATGGCACTGAAAATTTCCTTCCTCGCTGCTTCATCTTCCCACCGACTGAATACGGTAAGCTATTGTTTGACGACGCTATATCAAAACAGAGGTAAATAGCGCCGCCCTCCTCCTTTGACAGCAATATGGACTGACACCACCCGATAACGACACTGTCGGAGTTTCTATGTTCATTCCACTATATTGGAGATTATTGTAAGAGTGTTTTATGGTGTCTACTTCAAGCTTTGTGTTTCAATTCACGTTAATGAATATTATCCGATTCTCTCACATCTCTACATTTATGGCTGAACAACTTCATTGGCTTCCTCTCTCTGTGCGCATCCAATTCAAAGTTCTCATTCTCATGCTCAAATCTCAACTGGGTCTTGCTCCAAAATATCTTTGTCATCAAATTCTCCGCCCCCTCTCTGCCACGTCAAAGCGTCCTCTCAGATCCTCTGACCGGCTTGACCTTTTTGTTCCCCGTGTTAGGACCACAATGGCTCAATCCAGATCCTTTGTGTGCATAGGTCCCTCTCTATGGAATCGACTTCCTCCTTCTCTACGCTCTACAATCCTCTCTAGTAGCATATCTACCTCTTTCTCTCACCTTAAAACCTTCCTTTTTTCCTCGGAGTACCTCGCACTGGGAGCGCTTCTGAAATGCTTATGCTATGAGAAGCGCTTTATAAATGATCGAATACAATACAATACAAAATGGAGTAGTTGAGTAATGCGATTTACTGGTGTAGTCTTATATATATAAACTTAAGGAGTTTTAGAGGTGTCTAAGGGGAACTTGGAATTTTATGTAGGCCTAATGCAATAATAAAAGCTTTCCTCATATTTTCGCCATGTTCTTCGTTTATTCAACAGTTATAACAGTTCTGATATTAAAAAAGTTTTGATAAATCAAACCACAAGTGATTATTTTGTACTTATATATAATTCATAATATATATATATATATATATATAATATTCACAAATCTTACACTACTAACAGAACAGACAGCCTACTTGCAACGACACAAAGCATTATTAGCGTCACCCTCCTCCTTTCCACATGCTTCGGACTGGCAACAGGGGGCTGAAGTAGATAAAGAGAAATCTCGTAGTTGCCTGACTCGGTGTCTTTAGGACTGCCAGATCCGGTTACTTGGAATGACCTTCCCCCCTCTTTAAGGGCTAAACTAATGACTAGTTTGTCCTCTTTGGTCTCTCGTTCTTTAAAGATAGGTGTTTCACGACATCTTAAAACAGTGTAAGTTACATGGTTTAGAGTAATGGTTACTGATAAAATCCGTCAACCTATCGTACATGCTATTTACCACGAATAAATGTTGACGTTTTATTTACATAATTTTTCTTTTTCTTTTTGCTCCCATATACGCGCAATAAATTCGACATTAACTAATATTTTCTTTTCCTGCAGGCGCGTAACTAGCATTACGCAATTACGCAACTGCGTAAAGATTTTAGCAGCTCTCAAAATTTTTTAACCGTTTAGATTACTTTTTGACATTCTAGATTACTATTATTCGTTGAATTTCTAATGTGCAGACTTTATTACTATACAGTCAGTAAAACATTTCCCTTCGCCGACATAGTGAAGACTCTGCAAATTTCGTGGCACTTCTGAAATTTCGATCACAGACCGACTAACTATAGATTAAATCATCGTAAGCTAATGTCATCTGGTCCACGCAAAACCCAGTACATAAGTCCGTTGATTCAAAAATCAGCTGATCCACCTGTGTGGCCTGTGAGTTCGAGACATTATTGTGGCAGAATGTCGTGCGGCTAGGTTGTACACTTTATTGTTTGATGCGAGCACAGAACAGATATCGGTCAGCTTATACGATATGTTGATAGCGTGAACAACCCGGTTCTCAGCATGTGGCAAAAGAACAATTTATAGGGCCTAACTGTCATCTCAAGTTTTCCCAACGCTTGACACCACTGGCGAAACTATTGCGACACTCGTAAAGCAGCAGCTTTATGAAGTTGGTTTCTGTATATATATGTTAAGGTATCTTGATAAGGACAATTTGCTGCCGACTTTCAATCTGGTTTTCGTAAGGGCCACTCCACGGAGACCCTGTTAGTTCGCCTCCTCTCTGATATCTATGGGGCTATTGATAGGTCACAGGTCATCCTCTTAGCATTATTTGCTGTCAGCACGGCGTTTGACACCGTCGATCACGATATCATTCTTAGGCGCCTATCTACCTCGTTTGGCCTTTCTGGTAACTTTCTTGACTGGATTGTTTCCTACCTCCATCACCGTTCCTTCTCTGCGGTCTACGTGTCTACTAGGACTCCATGTGTTCCTGTCCCGTTTGGCCTGCCCCAGGAATCTGTGCTGGGCCCTCTTCTCTAATTATATTATTTATACTGCTGATACTGGTCCTCTCCTGGCCTCTTGCTGAGCCTTGCTCTGTGCTGAACCAATCTTATGCGGGTGACCTGCAGGCGTTTTTGCACTGTCCTGCGTCAGCAGCCATTACCGAAGCCCGGGCCATGAACCGGGCAATGGAGGCTCTCGAGGCCTGGATGTCCTCCAATCGCCTGCGGCTAAACTCATCTAAGACCCAGTTCATTTGGCTTGGCACGCGCCAGCAGCTCGCCAAAATTGATTTGGAGGCCCTTGCCCAGGAGTTCCCGCAGATTACTTTCTCACAGTGGCAAAGAAATTAATTAATTGATAAATCCAGGCAGGCTATCAACTTTATAAAATAAAATTATAGGCGTGTATGTAATGAGATCGACGATCGTCATGAAAACTGCAATCTCTTAGAGAAAATAACATATCCAAAATTAAGTGGCCAAGGGCAGCATTTTGGGCCGTCGCCCCGGGCGGCATTTCAGCTCCGTACGCCATTGCTTTCTCATCCTTTGTCCGGGACCTTGGTGTCACATTAGACCAAGAACTAACGTTCACGCGGCATATCAGCCTGCTATGCCGCGATTGTGTATACCAGCTGGCAGCTGCGTCAGCTTAGAGAGGTCTTCCGTTCCTTAACCTTTAATGCTGCCTTAATGCTTATCCACTTCTTTGTTGTTTCCCGTCTTGATTATTGCAGCGCCCTCTGCGTGGGTTTTCCGGCGACTCGGGTTGGGTGCTTGGTTCGGGTCTTACGCTCGGCGGCACGCTATATTGGTTGCATTTCAAGATTCCGCCATGTTACTGACTATAATTATGCGGGATGTCTTGCATTGGCTTCCTTTCCCACAGTGGATCGCTTACCGGATCTCTTCCTTGGTCTGTTATAATTAGGCGTAGATAAGGTCTCCATTCCATGTTGTTGTCCATGTTCTGGTAGTTAATTCAATCATAGCCGTTTTCGGGCGGTTCCAGCCTCAAGTATGAATCAAGAAGAGGGGCGACGACAACTGCCCTGGCAGCGGCAAGATGTCGTTAAACTACAGAGATGATAGATGCCTTAACGCTACATTAATTATTTATTGTTAAACTGATGTTGTTAAACATCCATCGTGTTGTAGTTGACGGTATCATTTCTAGTTTGTATGAAATGCAAGAAGCGAGAAGGGAGGGAAAAGGGAAGAAGAGGGAAGATGGTGACGAGGGAATAGGGGAATGTTCACCATCATTTCGTGGAACAAAGTTACGTCCTTGCTTAAATGATGATTATTTTCTGATCTATGTTGTGTCCCTCGTCGAGTGTGCGATCTATGGACCACGTACGCCATTATTTTGCTGTCGGGAGTTTTCGTCTTGGCGGAGTAGGATCGACGTCGGTCTTTGGATTGACCCGACCGATAGTCACTTTTGTAGCTTCGATCTACCGACAGGCAGGAGACGAATATCTGTCCTACGTGAACCCTGCTGCTATAAATTGCCAGCAGACGTGCGTCATTTACCATAACTGAGGGACTGCTGAGCGGTGACGCTAACGTGGACTGCGGACGCTACCAACACAACTGACGCTGTTTGGTCCATGTAGACTTTGAACTTTATGCTATGTCTTTGGCGTTGGACGGGAATCCGTTGGTTGGATACACGTGTATGCGTGGGCCTACCACTGGAGACTCCTCTAGTTTTCTATGCATTGCTTAGACGCTACCACCTGATGAATTTATTTAATTAATGAAAATTATAACGTAAACTAGAGCAAATATCATCGGGTAATCTTATGTTTGAGTGGCGCTATATTAATATCTTAGTGAAATTTCATTCAAATGTTTAACATCACCTTTTGGCATCAAAGGCCGTTGACGTCATTAGGAAAAATACTTTTATATTTTCGCTGTTACTGGAGAACTTTTCCTGCTTTCATTAATGACGCGACACGATTGAGGAACATATACCTGCAGTTGAAAGTGTTTAAAAGGTGTCTAAATTCAACATTTTCATACAACAATCTGGTGAAAGTTAGTAAGTAAGAATGTTATTTATTTGACTACCAGAAAACGCACAGTAGCTTAGGGAGAATGGAAGGAGACGGATGTTGTCGACGATGAGATAGGGGAATGCTCATCATCACTTCGTGGGACAAAGTTACGTCCTTACTTAAATGATTATTATTCTCTTATGTATGTTGTGCAAGGAAATGGAGGATGAGGGAAGGAAAGGAAGAACTAAAGCAATGTTCTCAAAAGTGAGGGAAATAACGAGGAAAAACACACCAAGAATGGGATCATTGAAAGCAAGTGATGGACACATAATTGCAGATGAGGATGGAATGAAGAACAGATGGAAGGAATACACAGAAGATTTGTACAATGAAGATAAAAGAGTAAAGGTAGAAAAAATTGATGTAACAGAATATGAAATTGAGCCTGAAGTCATGGAAGCAGAGGTAGAATGGGCTATTAATCAATTGAAAGATAATAAGGCACCGGGTCGAGATGGGATACCAATAGAAATGATAAAAGCTGGGGATGGTGCGATGACAAAGACAATAAAAAAAATTTGCAATATCATATGGACAACTGGAAAATGGCCAGAAGATTGGAAAAGCTCTGTTTTTATTCCGCTATTCAAAAAAGGAGACGCGAAAGAATGTGAAAATTATAGAACAATAGCAATGATATCACACATAAGTAAAATTTTACTTAAAATAATACATAAAAGAATGGAATGTACAATAGAAAGAGAGCTTCCTGAAAGTCAAGCAGGGTTTAGGAAATCTCGTGGAACAAGGGATCATATCGCCAACATGAGATGGATTATGGAGAGACAAAGGGAATATGGACAGAAAGTATACATATGCTTCATCGATTATAGTAAAGCGTTTGACTGTATTAACCATGAATTGATGTGGAAAACTTTGGTAGAAATGGGAATACCGAAACACTTGGTACAACTTCTTAAGGGATTGTACGAAGATCAGATAGCGGTGATAAGAACAGAATATGGAGATACTGACGGATTCAGGATAAAGAAGGGAGTACGGCAAGGTTGCATTTTGTCTCCTTTTCTATTTAATTTGTATGCAGAAAGGATAATGAGGCATGCAGGTATGGATGAAGCTGAAGAAGGAATAAAGATAGCGGGAAGAACATTGAACAATCTGAGATACGCTGATGACACAACACTATTGGCCGGCAATAAAAATGATTTGATAGAATTAATAAGAAGGCTTAAGAGAGAAAGTGAGAAAGCAGGACTCTATTTCAATATAAAGAAAACAAAGATCATGACAACAGAGGAGGAGGATAGTTTTGTAGTAGACAATGAGGAAATAGAAACGGTAACAAGCTTCACATTTCTGGGATCAGTAATAGAAAAAGAAGGAAAATGTGATATGGAAATAAATCGTAGAGTGGCGATAGGAAAAGCTGCAATGAATGGTCTGGAAAAAATATGGAAGGACAAACATGTCAGTATAGACACAAAAAAAGATTGGTGAAAGCTCTAATCATACCAACAGTAACATATGGCAGTGAGACATGGACATTGACTAAGAAAACGAGAAAAAAGATTAACGCATGCGAAATGTGGATATGGAGGAAAATGCAGAGAATTTCATGGACGGAGAAAAAGACTAACGAATGGGTGCGCAGGGATATAGGAATTGAGAAAGAAGAGACACTTCAACAAACAGTGCTAAGAGCAAAGTTGAGGTTCTTTGGACATATCATGCGGTCAGACGGACTGGAAAAGGAAATGATGTTAGCATATGGAGAGGGAAGGAGAAAACAAGGACGACCAAGGATAAAGTGGATGGACGAGATACATGAAATAACTAGAATGAATTTAACAGAACTGAGAGATGCGACGGCGGACAGAAGAAAATGGAGGAACTTGATCATGACGGTCGCCAGGGTTCAACGAACTGACAGCACAAGGTAACAAGGTACAGTATGTTGTGTCCCTCGTCGAGTGTGCGATCTATGGACCACGTACGCCATCTGTTGTCTGGAGTTTTCGTCTTGGCGGAGTAGGATCGACGTTGGTCTTTGGAGTGACCTCGACCGAGAGTCACTGGTGGAGCGTCGATTTACTGACAGGCAGGCGATGAATATCTGTTCTATGTGCACCCTGTGGCTCTAGGAATAACCGGACGTGCGACATCTACCATCACTCGGGACTCCTCCAGATTTCTGATCTTTGTTTGACTCACTGATGAATTTATTTTCTCAAAGAAAATTATCATGTAAAGTAGCGCAGACATCGCCGAATCTGACTCTTTTCTTGAAGTGGTGCTGTTATAATTTATAAGTGAAAATTTAATTTAATTGCTATTAATTGTTTAGCAACATCTTTTTGTATTCGCGCTGTTATTGCAAGCGAAATTCTAGTAATAATTCTAGATGAAACGCGATTGAGGTTCATATACAGCAATTTAAATAGGATATAAAGGTGTCTAAATCTAACGTTCCATTATTGAGTGCGTATGGGTGTGGTTGGTTGGAAAATAACCAGACAAACGCTAGATAAATCTATTCTACACATAGCTATCTATTTATTTTCTTGCCGATTTACTTATTAACCCTCGGGCTACCAAGAGAGTGGTGGTTATCACCCACTACGTTTTTATGCATAAAATGTTTTTCATATGGAATAGAATTTTTACATTTTAGGTAGCTGTAGCAGATTCATTTGGGCACATTTGAGGCAAACATCATGGTGGTATCTCACGCCATTCAATAGTTATGCCTGATATAGCCGAGGTAGGCCTACCAGAGGGGGGTGGATACCACTCCCTTAGTTTTTCGACCATAGCGTATTCATTTTCCTAATCCCATCTTTCCGAATTTCCGTTTCCAACAGTTTCCTCATTTATCCCAGATCAACAACATCCTGTGGCATCAAAGGCCATTGACGCCAATACGAAGAAATATTTGTATTGTATTGTATTGTATTGTATTGTATTGTATTGTATTGTATTGTATTTGAACACTTGTTATAGCGCCCTTCCAGATTCCTAATCAGAGGCGCTCCCGACTACATCGCGTACATTGAATCGGAGTTTCACGCCGAAGCGCATGAGCAATTGCGAGTGTAGGACTTGCCCAGTCACACTGCTTCGCTAGCTAACTTTCTAAAAATGTGTGTCCATTGATATTCCATGTTTGCTTCGCAAGGGTGAAATTTAATGCCTATGTTCTTAGTCATTCATAGGCTTAGGATGATTACGGGACGCGGCGATAAAAGACGTGTCTAGCCAGAAGGCTTTGAATCATTCATTGAAAGTCGCGAGTGGAATTATTTAGACTAAAAATCATTTCCTACGTTGAACAACAATATTTGCACATTAAGGGTTAATGTATAAACAGCACGATTTGGAGTCAGAAGGGTTAAAATGATAATAGCATGGGTTCGAGACGGAGATGGAAAATTCCTAATGAGAAGGGTTGAAACATGAACGAAATTGAGACTAAGGGTGAGACTAGGGGTAATGACTGAACAATGGACTTCAGCTTCAGACTGCAAATGGTTTAAGATTGAAACAGTTCAACTCGAAATAAAATGGGTTAAAGCAGTAAAATGGGGAGAAAATATACAATGAGAAGGGTGAAAGACGTCATGTTCGTTCAGCTCAAACCGACAGATCTTCCTCTTGGATAAGTATCCAAGATGCTGTTGCTGCTGATGCTGATGCTGAAGTTGCTGCTGCTGCAGGTGGTGATGATGATGTTGATGATGCTTGGCTCCTCCTCTGTCGTCTAGCATCTTCTTCTCATCGTCGTCAATGGTCTCCTCGTCCGCCCCTCCCCCGCACGGCAGCAGCTGAAGCCGGTGACCGAGACAGAGGGGCAGCATCTGCAGCTGTCCCTGGCCACGAGGAGGACAACGCTGGCCTCCTCCGCCTCCTTCCCGCGTTGGCCTTCGTCCACGGCCTTCTTCCCACCGCAGCTGAGGACGAGGCTCTCCATCTATCGAGCAAATCGAGCAATTCTGCCAATCTTTATCTAAATTTATCTTTATCTTTATCTATCTTCGTCTTTGTATGCCTATTAATTTATTTATCTTCATCCATCTTTATTTATGTGTCTTTGTTTATCTTTATTTATCTTCATCTATCTTTATCTATCCGGAAGCAGCTTGACTTAAGAGGTCTTCAAGCAAACGGCACTTTGCCTCAATTTTATTTATATAGCTACATGAGTATGGCAGAAAAAGGTGTCCTATTGTTTTTTTTTTCTATTAAGTCACATCTTCATAATTAACTAATCACTTCCCTATCTTTATGAATCTTTGACCATATTATTTGCCTGGCGTTAACTTTATCTTTATATAAATTTTTTTCTATTTACCTTTATCTGTCAGTCTGTCTTTGTCCATCTTTACCTTTGCATTTATGTAGCGGCTAGTTCCAGGTCAGATATGCAAAGATTTATATAGGTCAGTTATTTATAGCTCAGCTTTCCGTTTTTATGAGGTGAGTTTTCATATAGAGCTCAGTTATTTGTGCAGCTCATCTAATTGACAGGAAGACTCTGGCGTCTTAAACTAATAAACCATGGATGTCTGACCTTTAGATTTGCATCTCATCATTAAAGAGACGCCCTTTCTAAAACTCTTTCAAAGGTTAGTCATGATTTATCTAATCCAGATTACGCTTCGAATCAGATCAATATTTGAAATTTCGATTCAGATCAGCATTATGTTTAAATTCAGATCAATATACGCTTCGATTCAGATCGATATACGCTTCGATTCAGATCAGTCTGATTATCTTTATACAATCTACAATCGAATCGATGATAAGTTTAATTAAAATTCGTCTATGGCCCTAAATTTCCTATTCATACCTGTCTACCCAGTCCTCTTTGTTTCGTTGGCAAATCGATTTGGTGATATCTATGAAGACGACTTTATTCCATCCAAAATCCATCAAAATAGCATCATGCTTCTCCATTGTTGCTAATGACAGTTCAATCGCACGGCTACTAGGCTACTATTCAAACGAGGTCACCATTACTTGCATAGTAACTAAAAGCTACTAACTGATATTGTGTCCATCTAGCCGCATAGCATGCTTGGACCGAGTCTTGCGCTCTGCAGCGCGACTCATTGGGCAAATTCCANTGTGCTTGCAATGGACCAATAAAGAAATATCAATCTATAGGCCTATAGGCCCAGTATATATACACACATATATCTATACAATTGAGCAAACTTATATTCGCTTATATGTATTCACGCGTACATATGTGTGCATATATACACACACTCATATTCACATCTATATATATGTATGACATTGTATGTGTGTGTGTGTGTGTCGTGTGTGTGTGTTTTATTTGGTGTGTTAAATGTAAATTTAACCATAAGTATAACAAACCATCAATTTATTGCTCCAAACTCTGACAAAGTAACATCTCGCTGTACAAAGAACAAATCAAGATACAATACAATACAATACAACTGATCTTTGATATCGCCCTTCTTACTAAGGTTGCCCCAAGCTCAGAAGTGCCACACGCCTCAGCGGCGCATGAGCAATCATATCGCAGTTCAGCATTAGCAATGCGCATGCGCAGTCCTTTCAGTTTTACTTCCGGGGTGAAGGTCACCGTTCACAAACAAACAGAATGCTGCCGTTAGCGACGTTGTTATGATCTAGTTTTGACGCAAATATTTGATATTATTCGTTACTAGTTTATAGAAAATTTCTGTATATATTATAGATCATAAACTAGATCATAACAACGTCGCTAACGGCAGCATTCTGTTTGTTTGTGAACGGTGACCTTCACCCCGGAAGTAAAACTGAAAGGGCTGCGCATGCGCATTGCTAATGCTGAACTGGCTTATTATATTGCAGAGCAATTGTGCGCGAAGGACTTGCTCAAGGTCCCTACGCGGCGGCTTGAGGTGGATTCGAACCTGCAACCCTCCGGCTGCAAGGAACCGAACATACCCCTACACCACCGCGCCCCAACTGTTGGTAACAAAATTTGTTTATATATATACCGTATAATTATATATACATGTAAGTTGATATATATATCTTTCTTTCTCTTTCTCCTCCGTCAAGTATTCGCTGACGATGAGGCTCTAACAAAACTTCTCCATTTCGGTCGGTCTCTTGCGAGTTCTATTGCCCTTCTTAAGTCCCATCCTCTGTCTTCTATGTCCTCCAGTACGTTATCTATCCATCTCTTCTTCTGACGTCCTCTGCTCCTTGTTCCCTCCACCTCTCCGTGCAGCGCCTTTGCCGGCATTCTTCCGTTCTCCATCCTGATCACATGTCCATACCATGTTAGTCTTCGTTTCTTTATTCTTTCCACTATCGTTTCCTTCTGTCCCAGTTCTTCTCGTGTCACCTCATTCCGTATCTTTTCTCTTCGTGATCTATTCAGTAGTCCTCGTAGCCATCCCATCTCCGCCACCAGGAGTCTTCTCTCGTCCTCCTTTTTCATGCACCAAGATTCTGCTCCATACGTGAGGACCGGTATCACCAGTGTTTCGTATAGTTTGGTTTTTGTTCTTGTTGAGATGTTGCCTGATCTCCATAGTTTCCTCAGCTTTCCAAACATTGCTGACGCCAGCCCAATTCTTTTCCTTATGTCCCTTGTCGACTCTGCGTCCTCCGTAATTACGCCCCCCAGGTACACAAATTCCGTTACCTGTTCCAGCTCCTCTCCTTCCAGGGTGATGTTTATCTTTTCTTTTTCCTTACCAATTGTCATTGTTTTGGTCTTCTCTCCATTGATCTTAAGCCCGAATCTTTTGCTACTTTCGTGTACCCTGGTCGTTAGTTCCTGCAGTTGGCTTCCGCTTTCCGCCATCAGATCTATGTCGTCTGCAAATCTTAGGTTGTTGACTATTGTTCCATTTATTCTCACCCCTATTTCTGTATCTGCCAGCGCTATGTCCATCATTGCCTCCAATATCAGGTTGAATAGGTATGGGGATAGACCGCAGCCTTGTCTTACTCCAACATGCACACGAAACCATTCCGTTAGCTCCCCATCTACTCTCACTGCGCTTACCGTCTTGCTATATAGGTCCTCTAGTAGTTCCACTAGCTCCTCTGGTATTCCATAATTCCTCATCACTCTCCATAGCCCCCGCTGCCAGATGCTATCAAAAGCCTGTCTGAAGTCTATAAAGTTGTTATAAATCACCTTGTTCTTTTCATAGTATTTCTCCGCTAGTTGCCTGATTGTGAATATTTGGTCTACTGTTCCCCTTCCTCTTCTGAAACCCGCCTGTTCCTCTCCCACTATTTCCTCCACATACCTCCGTAGTCGTTGTTGCAGGACTCTGGTGTACACCTTCCCAGGCACGCTCAGGAGGATATATATATATACACACACAAACTTATATTCACATAATTATATATATGCAAATCTAAGCTTGTATATATTATAATGTATATAAACCTATATATAAACCTATATTTATATTCTTATGTGTGTTCATACAAACTAAAAATAGAGTGAAAAGATCATTCAGCTTGACCTATTGGATATCGTTCTGTCTCATCCGGTGGAAAGTGATTTCCTTTTACGACGTTGGTTTCGCTTTGACGCGATCATCGATTGTCCATTTGTGGATCAGGAAGAACGTCTTTGGCGCTATACAAATTACTAGATTAAATTAACCAGAGCAGATTCGATATGACTCAGAATAGATAGCCTTTAAACTTGTCTAATCTAAACTCACCTATCTAAGATAGTGTTGTATAAAAAAGTGTTTATTCTGTAATTTGTTTCCTGCTGCTGTTACAATAAAGATATTACAATAAAGATATCAACTAGATAGGGTTAATTTGGGTTAGGTTAAATTAGAAGAAGAAGAGCAGTTCCTTATAACTCTGAGGCAGCCATAGGTAAGAAGTGTTAGAGGTTTCATTTTCTTAGACTCGGCATATGAGGGCGAATGGCCAGTCCTCTCCCTCGCCGTCTCATCTTCCCACCGACAGTGTACGGTCAGAGAACTCGTTTTAGCTGAGTTGGCCAGAGGCGCAGGTGCACCGGAATGCAGAGATCTCGATTCAAATGTTTGCCCTGGCGGTGCTTTAGAACCTCGGCCTCTCGATTGATAGCCCACCATGATAACCACTACACCAGCAGATTAGGTCAGACTCGATTATATTAGCTGTTCAGAATGATCGTCAATCGTTTGTGAGATGAGGCATAGATGGTATATTATAAGGAGAAGCACATGTCACAGATTCAGCGGAAGACTGTTCTGAATATGGGGCCTATACTATGCTGCCAAGCTTCCATGTGGCATTTCCTCTCATATATATCTGTCTATCTATGTGTCTGTCTGTCTGTCTGTCTGTTTGCCTATCTGTCTGTCTGCCTATCTGTCTGTCTGCCTATCTGTCTGTTTGCCTATCTGTCTGTCTATCTATCTATCTATCTATCTATCTATCTATCTATCTATCTATCTATCTATCTATCTATCTGTCTGTCTGTCTGTCTGTCTGTCTGTCTGTCTGTCTGTCTGTCTATCTATCTATCTATCTATCTATCTATCTATCTATCTATCTATCTATCTATCTATCTATCTATCTATCTATCTATCTATCTATCTATCTATCTATCTATCTATCTATCTATCTATCTATCTATCTATCTATCTATCTATCTATCTATCTATCTATCATATCTATCTATCTATCTATCTATCTATCTATCTATCTATCTATCTATCTATCTATCTATCTATCTATCTATCTATCTATCTATCTATCTATCTATCTATCTATCTATCTATCTATCTATCTATCTATCTATCCATCTATCTATCTATCTATCTATCTATCTATCTATCTATCTATCTATCTATCTATCTATCAATCATATACATCAATCAATCAATCAATCAATCAATCAATAACTTTATTGCATCAACTGCAGCAACTGAACATCAGAGTTTAACAAACAATGCATCATAAAAAGTTAACATAATATGCTCATACATCGAGAGCGTTGTCAGTTGAGGCAAATGGTGTCCCCGAAGGGACCGATGGTCCCGCTAGTCGGGGATACCTACATACATACATACATACATACATACATACATACATACATACATACATACAAATGTCATACATACAAATATACATACAGACATACATACGTACGTATATAAAAATATATAAATGCCTGATGCCTTTCATCTATATACATTTATGCATATATATATCTATATGAGGAACGCAATGAATGCATATATATTATATACATACTATATATATTTAAATATATATATATATATATATATATATATATGTATGTATATTACATATATACACAAACACGCAGTCTCAACTGAGGAATTATTTATGGTCTTACAGTGGTGCCTTACACCTATCATTCATTATATATTATATATAAATATATCATATATATATCATATATATAGAACGTATATCAGATATATATAACATATATATATATCAGAGATATATATATAGCATATATCATATAGGACTAATTCTTGTGTGTTGCTGGTCTGTCTGTGCATATTCGTCGTCGATACCTTAAGCCAACAACAGGCGCAGCAGCAGCCACCGAATGTCAGCAAACTATCCGTCGTCCATGCCTCCTTTCGTCGTATACAGCAGAAGAGCTGCACGTCTCTGTCTGTCTGCCTCCTCTAAGTGGATGCCTCTCTGTCTGTGTCTGTGTCTGTGTCTGTGTGTGTCTGTTTGTGTTGGTGTGTGCCCCACCTTCTTGCGGTTCGTATGTCAGTGAAGGCGTGACTGTTTGCCTGTCGCCTTGTTTGTATGTTGGTGTGCTGATGTGTGCCCAAGTCTCTCGCTTTTCACGCAAAGTGCGTCGTCACTTTTGCAGTGGGTGGGTGCGAGTGTGACGATGTATCTGTGTACATGTGTGTGAGTATATATATGTGTATGTATGTATGCTTCTTTATGCATGCTTGCGCGTATATATGTATGTATGTATGTTTGTATGTATGTGTGTCTGTATGTAAGAATGTATGTATTTATGCATGCATGCTCGTGTGTATATATGTATGAATGTATGCATATATATGTATATGTACGTGTGTATGTGTCTGTCGATGTATGCGTGTGTGCGTGTGCTTGTATCCGCGTGTCTCCGTCGGTGCTTCTGTGTGTCTCCATTTCTCCTCTCATGTGTTAACGAAGGTCGAAGGCTTTCGTGTCTGTGTCTGTCTGTCTGTCTCTCTCTCTGTGTCCTTCTATGTTTCTGCATGTTTCGGTTCGTCTGTATGTGTGCGTTTCGTGCGTTTCGACCTAAGCGCAGATCCTGGTCCTTGGTGGTTGTTTCACAGGCGCTGTTTCGATTATAGTCACGCCGTTCCGATTGATCCGTTTCGGCGTTTCACTGATACGTAAATGCTAATCTGTCTGCATCCGCCGTCGAAAGTCTCCAGTCCAGACATTTTCTTATCAAACGTTCTTCGATTGTCCGCTACGTAGAGCCATAATCTGTGCATGTGAGCATGTACGATTGTAGGAATTTATGTACATTACCGTTCCCATCTTATACTTAGCTTTCCCATCTTACGTTACCTTCCCTATCTTAATGTAATGTAATGTAAATCTTCGAAAATTTCTCAGCTCCCACAAAAGCCATGTCAGGGAGACCAACTTATTCACCGGCGCTATATCAAATCAAGTCCGCAATAGCCAAACTCCTCTGTTCGTTTCGGTGCCAGGTCAAAATCCGGGGAGGTCAAGCCGAGGAGACAGCATGGTGCTACGGTGGCAATCGGTGATGATGGTAGTCGTGTGGTGGCGCAGGAGTAGAATCAAGATAGGATAACTTGAAGAGTTCGGTTTTCAGTCGTGAGTGGAAAGCAGAAGAGGAGAGTGCAAGCGGAGGAGAGGTTGAGTTAAGAGGCGAGATAGGATGATGAGCAAACTGGCGGAGGTCTTTTGGGGGTCCGTTCCAAAGAGCTGGTGCAGCATAGACTAAGGAGCGGTTGCAGAATTTCAGAGCGGATGAGACTGGAGGCCGGGATAGAGAAAGGTATGATGATGAACGAGTAGACCCAGTAGTCGAGTTTGGAATGAACAATTGAGGTGGCTATTGCATTGCATTCCCCATTTATCTTATCTCCCCATATTACTATATTTCCCAATTTTATCATGCCTTCCCCATCTTAGCTTACCTTCTTCATCTCACCATAATTTTCCCCATCTTGCCATACATTCCCCACCTAAGCCTACTATCCCCACCTAAGCATACAATCCCCACCTAAGCATACTATCCCCACCTAAGCATACAATCCCCACCTAAGCATACTATACCCATATAACCATACAATCCCCACCTAAGCATACTATACCCATATAACCATACAATCCCCACCTAAGCATACTATACCCATATAACCATACTTTCCCCATTTTATCTTACTGTATCTAAGTCACCATACCTACTAACTCACCTCATCTCACATCACCATTTCTTGTCTTGCCTTGCCTCGTCTTGCCTTTGACCTAATCCATTGACTCTTATAGCGCTGTTACCCTAGTGTCCACAGCATCAGTGAAATCACAATAGAAACTCGTAATCCGCTGGAAAGGTCAAGGTAATCTCCAATGGATCTTAGCCTCATTGTGGTCAGCTGGTCGACGATTTTTGTCGACTATTGTTGCATCGCAACCATTGAGAAGGTTTCAACAGGTATAGAGGGAGAGAGCGAAAGGTGTGATGGGTGAGGCCACAGATGGTCATTAAGGAGAAAGGCCGCATCGCACGAGAAAGAATGGCAATGATTAGAGAGCATTGATTAGCAGGTGGTCGGTCCGTCTAAACACAGGCTACAGTGCGCGGGGATGTTTGCCTTGAGGAAACAACAGGCGACACTAGACAACGGCAGACAACAGTGGACAACGAAATGGTACAACATACAGATATCAGTGACGACAACGATGGATGATAGGGTATGACTGGAAACAGCAACCCATGACAACGTGTTGTCTGTGTTGTCTGGTGTGTTGCCTGAGTGTTGCCTAAGTGTTGTCTGGTGTGTTAGCTGATGTGTTGTTTGGTTTGTTGTCTGGTTTGTTGTCTAGTGTGTTGCATGATGTGTTGTACTATAGAGCCAACTATGTAATAAAACAGCAAAGCAATAAAACAGACAACATCAGCATTAGAAAAGAACTCGATATACTCTGTTTTTCATTCGCTTCTTTTATTCGTTTATTTTCATCTATATACCGGTAATTATTTTACTTCATTTATTTCTATTTATTCGCTTTTATTTATTTGTTTATTTCTATCATTTTAATTTAATTTTATTTACCTTTTTTGTTTGTTCCTTATGTTTCTATTTCTATGTTTTTCTATTATTTGTGGGGCGCGGTGGTGTAGGGGTATGTTCGGTGCCTTGCAGCCGGAGGGTTGCGGGTTCGGATCCACCTCAAAGTCGCCGCGTAGGGACCCTGGGCAAGTCCTTCACTCATAATTGCTCATGCGCTTCGGCGTGAAACTCCGATTCAGTGTTCGCGCTGTAGTCGGGAGCGCCTCTGAATAGAAATCTTGAAGGGGCGCTATAACAAGTGCTCATGCATGCATTATGTTTATATGCTGTCATTAAATGTTTTACTCAATCACTGTTTGGATGGCAGAAGAAGTTAGTTATACATTTGTATGTCTGCCTTTCTGCTTGTCTATCTGTCAGTCAGTCTGTCTGTCAGTCTGTCAGTCAGTCTGTCAGTCAGTCTGTCAGTCTGTCAGTCAGTCTGTCAGTCTGTCAGTCAGTCTGTCAGTCTGTCAGTCAGTCTTTCAGTCTTTCAGTCAGTCAGTTAATAAGTCTGTGCTTTAGTCAGTCAGTTTGTGTGTCTGTCTGTTGGTCTGTCAGGCTTTCCAATATGTCAGTTGTTGTTATTATCTAGTAAGATGTTTTTCTTGTACAGATTCTTAGCGAGCTCGGAGTAAAGTTGGAAAAGTTGACTGCTAGTCTGGATCTGTTCTGTGCTCAGAGAACTCGAAGTTCTTCATGATATTCCTCCGTTACAAAAGTTATCAGTCCTCGATCCTTTCTATTTCGTAAATGAACCAAGACTAGTGACAAAAACTTTTATACACTGACTAAATACTAATCTGATGCTCCATCGCTTGATGCGTGTGTTCATTAGACCTCGGCGCTTTAGAAGCTACTAATTAAAAATAGTGACAAAAGAAAGACGTCATGTAATTGATTGGCCAACCATAAAGTAATTACTACTTCGCCTTGATAATTATAATAGACGCAATGCACGCAACGTTCGCAAGTAACGAAGTCACCAAACGCAGCAGAAAAAGATTTCAATGGGACTCCGATTCTGGCCCTACCTGTTCATTGATTTACTTTGAGATGGTCATCTTATAAATAATAATAATAATATCTTTTCTTTAATATGCGCCTGACAAACGCACTGCGCTGTACATTTACATGTTATGCAATTTAAATCTTAACTACTAACAGAACATGCAGCACAGCCTGCAATACAACGGCGCTAATAGCAGCCTACAAAGCAAATCCGCCCAACGGGGGCTCGAACTCGGTACCTCTCGGTCTCTGTGCCAGATGTTATCCAATGCGCTATCGGCCCCCTTGAAGGGGCGCTATAACAAGTTCTACGTACATACATACCGCCGAACAATATTTCCATCAACGTAAACACATTACGTTGATGGAAATATTGTTCGGCGGTATATGACCATCTCAAAGCAAATCAATGAACGGGTAAGGCCAGAATCAGAGTCTCGTTGAAATCATTTTCTCACCGTAACAGTTTCTCTGTCTCCTTCTCTCTGTCTCTCTATCGCTGTCTCTCGGTCTCTCTTTTCACCCTCTCTCTCTATCTCTGTCTGTCTCTGTCTGTCTCTGTCTCCGTCTGTCTCTGTCTGTCTCTGTCTATGTCTGTCTCTTGTCTCTGTGTCTGTCTCTGTGTCGGTGTCTGTCTGTGTCTGTGCCTGTCTGTGTCTGTGCCTGTCTGTGTCTGTGCCTGTATGTGTCTGTGTCTGTCTCTCTGTCTGTGTTTATGTCTGTGTGGCTCTCTCTAATTGTCAAATTATTATTAAAGTTAATTAGTATTATGCAATTCCCTGAGAATCTGTCTATCTATCTATCTATCTATCTATCTATCTATCTCTCTCTCTCTCTCTCTCTCTCTCTCTCTCTCTCTCTCTCTCTCTCTCTCTCTCTCTCTCTCTCTCTCTCTCTCTCTATCTATCTATCTATCTATCTATCTATCTATCTCTCTCTCTCTCTCTCTCTCTCTCTCTCTCTCTCTCATCTCTCCATCCATCCATCCATCCATCCATCCATCCATCCATCCATCCATCCATCCATCCATCCATCCATCCATCCATCCATCCATCCATCCATCCATCCATCCATCCATCCATCCATCCATCCATCCATCCATCCATCCTTCTCTTCATATGTCATCTTTAAACAAACTCCGCCACAGATCCTACTCAGCCAGTTCCCAGATAAGGAGAAGAGCGACGTTTATCATCTTTGTTATGTCACAGCGTCGTTAAACAACAGCGAACAACCCTTCTGACTTGACGGAGCTCTCATGATTGAGCTGGTACTTTACGATAGCTCTAAGTAGCGCTTTAGAATTACTTGAGTTTACGATTTCGACTGTCTGAATTGAATAATACTGATTAAATATAATAATTAGACAGTAATAAATTAGACAATAGTCGCAGTTGATGTGTTCCTAGAACTCGTCTATGAAAGTCCCAGGTACAGGCATACATAACATACATCCAAATGCGAACATATAACCCCTGTGCTCAATCTTTCTTTTGGCTTCCTGTACAAAAAAGAATTAGTTTCAAATTGGGGCTCATAGTTTATAAAAGGTTGAACTCTGGTCAGCAGCAATCATTAAAATCAGTTCTTATTCTCCACAGTAAGTTGTCATCTCATTAGCCTATGCTTGTCTTGTCATACCTAAATCAAGAACTGTTTTTGGCAAACGGGCTTTTTCGGTTGCTGGATCTACATTTTGGAACTCTCTCCCTGTGACTGTGCACTCTGCTCAGTCGCTTGTGTTATTTCATTCTCAACTTAAAACTTACCTCTTTCAAATTGCTTATCCACCATAGGCTGTTTGTCTCTTTGTCTTACGGACTGATCTTCTGGATATTAACCTGATTACAGCTTTATTTTGGTTCGCCATCGGTTCATTCCGTATGCATTAGACACCGGCCAAATAGAAGATACTAATTGCAACTACAATGCTTTGCGATTTATCAAACCCCAATCATTGTCTCATAGCCCTAGAAACTTGCTTGCCTATCCTAACCTGTTGTCTGGTTTCTCGGACATGGGATTTTTTTTAGTCGGGAACTCCTCCAACCTGTGACACGGTGGTCTTTCGGTAATACGCTTGATCACGGATCATGGGTTCGACTCAGTGTAGCGACCCTGGGCAAGATGTTTAGGCACACGAGTCTCTGTCGCCAAGCAGCAGAATTTGGTATGAGCATAAAATGAATGAATGAATGACTACGATTTCTAAGTAACACGGCACATGCCGTTACAAGGGCGCTTTGACACTGAATCCGTGATACGCCAAAGTAATATGTCTTGAGCCTGGACTTGAATGAATCCATAGTAGGTGCAGCTCGTATTGATGTGGAATGCTCCAGCATGGGTCCAGCCACGGAAAAGGCACGATCATTCAAAGCCTGTTTTTGATTTCCGCACCTGCAGATCGCCTTCGCCTCAGATCTCAAAGAAGGTCCGGCTCTGGTCGACGACACACTCACGCAATATTCTGCAAGGTACCCCGGCGCCGCACCATGCAGGGACTTGTACACAAGTAGTGCAAGTTTATGTTCTATCCGGTACCGCATGCAAAAGCAACACATCACGGAGCAATGGTGTTACATGATCGTATTTTATCATTTTCGATGTAAACGGCACCACTCCCGAAATGACTCCGTAAAACCCCCTCCGAAATTTTTTGTCTACGCCAATGGGCGAAGGGATGGACGTGATATGAACGCCACTTCTATGTTCCATTTGGAATATGGGAGCTTTACTTACTTACTTATTTTGCCAACGGATTATGGTTTAAAGGCGGTTTGATCGACGTTGCTTTGTGCATTGTGATTACGACCCTATAGAAGACATTGGAATAGAATAGATTAGAGCATAGCAGAACACGAAAGACAAGAACAGAAAGGAACAAAACAGATAGGAATACGATAGAGTAGAAAAGAAGAGAAAAGAAAAGTAGAATAAAATAGAATAAAACAGAAAATGACATAATAGAATTGAGTTGAGTAGAATAGAACAGAATGGAAAGAATTTAATAGAATAGAATGGAAGTAGAATAGAATATAGATAGAAGAGAGACAGAACATAACAGAATAGAGTAGAATGTAATAGCACTAAAAGGAAGAGAATAGAGCAGAATAGAATACAACGGAATAGAATAGAACATAGCAAAAATAGAAATGAGCGAAATAGAATATTGATTGAAGCATAAAGGAACAGACTAGAATAGAGTGGAATCCAGCAGAAGAGAAACATAACAGAATAGGACTATATATAGCTAAATAGAACAGAATAGATTTAATTTAATCGAACAGATTTTAACACGACGCACAGGTGCCAGACAAACGTAAGAATAACCTGCGACCGTAACGTAAGAATTAAATTGAAGCAGCTCCTCTGTATAAATCTTCCTAGGTCTCTGAAATTTAAACTCCACCGCTGCTCGTTTTCTGGCAGTGCCAATCCCAAGCCTGGATGAAGGAGGAGGGCGACGTTAATGATCTTTGTTATCACACAGTGTTGTTAAAATGAAACTACTACTCTGAAATTTAAATTGTTCCTCTATGAGTAGAGTATCCAGTATCCGTCTTTATCGGTTAGCAGGTCAAAACTCTTCATGTTTCTAATAAACAGTTGCACATGTCCCTACAATGCAATTCTATTCCGTTCATTATTCATTACGATAATTTGTATAGCGCCTCTTCCAGTGAACTATTCAGAGGCGCTCCCAACCATAGCGCGGCCAATAAGACAATCTTAAGCTGAGAGAGGAATTCCTGAGAAGGGGTTCTAGGAAGGGAGCGGAGAGCTGATTGCTGACATTGTAGAGCAACCTAGAAGTGTCTTGCTACTGACGATTCCATATTAATTGTCCTAATTACAATTAGTAAATTACAATTAGTCTCAGTCTGATTTGCAACCTACCTGTTTTGGCGGGCAGTCATGTAGATGTAAATCCGAGGAGGCGGTCATCCGAGATAGGAGGAGGCGTTCCAAGATGAAACGTTGACGATTCCTCTTCTTCGACTGCTGATGCTGAGTAGTTGTGTCGTCGGTGATGCCTTACGAAAGAGTGGCATCCTCAGCGAGAGCCACGATGCACCTGCACGCATCACCACCTGCAGCATCAACGGAGGATGAGGATGAGGAGGAGGAGGAGGCAGAAGCCAGCCTCCTCAGTAGCCTCTATATCTTGCAGTCATGACTCGCTGGCTGTGTGATGTTCAGTCACTTCGATCGACTTCCGTCCACCCGTGCGGTGGCTGCTGCTGCTGCTGATGCTGCTGCCGTGCCAGGTAAAGATGCGCAAAGGTACGCAAAGGTAGGCGTAGGTAGTAGGTGTTGTTGTGACTAGGTAACGCATGGTAACGCAAAGGTACGTGTTGATAGCAGCAGGTAACGCAAAGATATACGTGTCTAATAGGAGTAGGCACGTAAGGTTACGTAAGGGTAGGTGTAGGATGGTAGGTGTTGGCGTATAGGTACATATAGTAGGGAGTGTTAGTGTGGGTTTACGTGCAGACAGGCGTATGTAGGTTGGCAGCGTGTAGAAAGGTGTAGTTAGGTAGTTAGGATTGGATAGGTATATATGCTAGGTACAGGTAGGTTTAGGTAAGTATTTACAGGTATGTTTAGGTGTCTATATGGTTAGTGGTATATATAGGTAGGTAAAGTAGGCATAGGTAGGCTAGTTACAGGTAGGTACATGTTGGTATAATCGTAATCGTAATCTCCAAACTTCTAAAGCGCCACTCGAAAGCCAAGCGCAGGGTATCAGCTTATTCACGAGCGGTATGGGTAGGTATGTATAGGTAGTTACAGGTAGGTGTGGCTAGGCATAGGTAGGCATATACAGGTGAAGGCAGCTGTAGATAAACCTCGTCGCCGTGTAAGGCGATCCATCCATCCGTTCCTTCCTTCATTCTACATCTCCTCCTCCTCCGCCATCATCTGAATCTCTCTCTGCCTCAGCAACCCACTCACTGTCTTCTCTCATTGTCATCATCATCATCATCGACGCACAAGACGAGCAACATTTCTGACAGCCGCGAAGCTCGAGTTCCACGTCTCCGGATTTTTATACAGTAAAACCTCCTCACACTGTGCGCAGTTATAACGCAGATTCTGGACTACAGCGGTCGACAAAACGCACGGATTTAATGCAGTTCTAGAACGGGACTACGTTAGTGTAGAACCAGTTTATGGCACGGTCAAATGATCTTTGCAGTAAAAGCCCCTCTTTCAAACACCAGACAATAATTTTATATGTTGAGTGCGCAAAATGTCCTCGCCTTTACACTAAGTCGCTTTAATGCTGTTTCGTCAATTGTTTGGCACTAAAAGTTGGCACACAAAATTGTAAAAATTACTAAATTAGTACTTCAAGAACCAAATAGCCAAAAATAAATATAACCGATTAAAAGCAGGTCAAATATCCGGAATCATCGGCAAATTAATGCCAATTGGTCAAACCCTAGGATTACAAATTTAAGTTATTGGAAAGTTTCGTGAGGCAACAGTTCTGCAAAAAGAAGTGGGTTTAGTTAAAGCGAGTTTACGAGATCAACTTCGAGAATGATATTTTCAATGTAGGCCTACAATGTATGCATGAATAGGTCCTATGTCTCAACACTTGTAGGCCTATAGCGCGTTTTAGGAACCTCACAAAGGCGTTGTACAGAATCTAGGCTAGAGCCCTGTAAATAAATAAACGATATACGCGAATCCAAAAGGTTTTGTGAGGCAACAGTTCAGTATCATTGGATAGCGGTTGTATGCATAGGCGCTCTAATTTGTCCAGGAGAAAGCTGCACGTCTGCCAAGAAAAGAAGAAGTCCCTTAAGCTAGCCCTGAGGCAGCCATGGTATGAAGTGTTAGCGACTTCATTTTCTTAACCTCGGCATACGAGGGCGGGTGGCCAGTCCTCTCCCTCGCCGTCTTATCTTCCAACCGACTGTGTACGGTCAGTGTACTCATTATAGCTGAGTTGGCAATGGGGCGAAGGTGGAGCAGATATCTCGAAACAAATTTCTGCCCTAGCGAGGATTTGAACCCCAAACCTTTCGATTGACAGAACAGCACACTAACCACTGCACTAACGAGCACCCAAGAAAATAAAGTAGAACTCAAATTCCCAGAAAGATGGTGGTGCAAAACGTGTTTACATGACGTAGTCGCCATACTTTCCATCCAAAGAGGAAACATTAGACTAGATTAAATTAGATTGCAATAGATTAGATTAGAATCATCAGACTATAGGCCTAGCTGCCGTCTAATAAAAGGTTGCCAGGATTAACAGAGGTGTTACGTAATTCGATTGTTTTGTCTGAGCAGAGAGGAGAGAGACAGAAGAGAGTGAGAGAGACAGAGAGAAAGCAGACAGACACAGACAGACAGACAGAAAGGACTGAGAGACAGAGAACGAGACAGAGACTGACAGACAGAAAGACAGAGACAGCAGAGACAGACAGAGACAGAGAGAGACAGAGACAGAGACAGAGAGAGACAGACAGAGACAGAGAGAGAGATAGGGTGAGAGGAGGGAGGGAGAGGAGTAAGAGGAGTAAGTGAGGGAAAGACAGACAGACAAACAGAAAGTTAGAGACAGAGAGAGACAGACAGAAAAAAGACAGAGAGACAGACAGAGACAGGCAGAGACAGACAGAGAGATCGAAAGACAGAAAGAGACAGAGACAGGCAGAGAGGCAGGGAAAGAATTGGACTGACAACTGTGTAATAAGCTCTTTGTTTGGATGTTTGGCACTGCTAAACAAACGGAAGCTAATTCGGAATATACTTCCTTTACATCACGCTCTCTGCTTAGTGCTAACATCGTAAAATAAACAGTCCCGTGCTTTATTCGTGGCATTTAATTTCAATTTTACTACAGTCCTCCTTACAATCATATCCTATCTTGTGGCAGAATGGAACCCCAGGCTGCAGACGAGATTTCAGTTTCTTTACTGAATTGCCCGTATATTGCTTTGGAGACGCTGTAAATGAACTCCTTGATATCGACCGCAGTCGTTGTATCAAGCTGAGTTGTATATGTATAGCTGCAGGCTTTAGTTAGATAGTGTAATCTATGACGACGGACAGCTGGACTCTTGGTCTTAGGGCTTGCTGTTGAAGAAAGTTGGATATGGTTGTATGAAGAAAGTGTATGAATTATTGCAACTGAAAGCTTAACTGAACATTTTATAGATCCTTAACTTAAACTAAGAACAGTGAAAGACTTGACTTGCAGAATAGCTGTCGTCATTTCAATCTCGCCCTTGTGTGGCTCCATCTTAACCCCGAGCGAACAACCTACGCATTAATGAGGTTCCTAAATTGCGCTATTTGAGTGTTCATATACACACACATACATATTACATACATACATACATACATACATACATACATACATACATACATACATACATACATACATACATACATACATACATACATACATACATACATACATACATACATACATACATACATACATACATACATACATACATACATACATACATACATACATACATACATACATACATACATACACATACATACATACATACATACATACATACATACATACATACATGTATACATACATAAATACATTAATCGGCGCTTGATATTCTGGTTTCACAGACTTCATATAAATAAATTAAGAACTGGATGAATAATTAAATAAATTTGTCAGCGCCATCGGCTGATGCCTTGTGCATTGGACATCGGCGCAATAGAAGTTAAAAATCAACCATGAACAATCAATTCATCACCTCACAGGTCCTACTGCAGTGCACCTAATCGTGAATTCCTATCCTGATCCATCCACTCTTCCGCCTTCCAGACTTTCTGGTCCCAGACGGAACACACCTCAACATCTCCTCTGGCTCCTCTCTCTGGTCTGTCTGGCAACCGCACTCCCATCTTCACTTGGTGTCTCTGGACAACCCCTCTGGCACCACATAGCGCCTGTGAATCAACTTGTGCCCTGCGCCTGGATTTAAAGAAACGCTTTACAAATTTTGGTTTCACAATAGGGTTGGTCCGAATCTGGATCTGGAAATCGGCTTTCACCGAATTTTTCCCCTACACCGATTAATCGGAATCGGTGCATCCCTGGACTACCCATACAAATACCAAAAGTAATATTTTTGACCAAAACATTTACAATTTTTCGTTAATATAAAAAATAGCAACCTGTTTCGGCAACCACCTGCGGTAATCTTTATCACTGAAAATCTATGTAAAATAATTCCTGCGATCGAGGAGTAACAGACAGTGCGTGGTGCCGCGTGCGAAAATCTCACGGCATTGCATAGTTTTTATTAAAGAGTTAAGACTTTTTTCAGCTACTCCTATTCAAGAACATATTCACCGCTGAGTGGGTCTGACCTATTGACTCCACCAAAGAGAGACAGTCTGTCTGACAGACGGACAGACAGACAATCCATCTATGTGCCAAGCCACATCAGTTATAATAAAACAGAACACACAATAGATTAACGCAACGATACTCAATGAGAAAGAAAGGAACAAAGCAAAACGGAGGAGGGCAGAATATAAAACAAGAACAAGACTGAGCAAAAACAGAACGGAATAAGAATGAACAAGATAGAACTTAAAGGAATAAGAATGAACAAGATAGAACATACTGGAATAAGAATAAAAAAGACAGAACATAACGGAATAAGAATGAACAAGACAGAACGTAACGGAACGAGATCAAACAAGACAAACGTAACAGCAGAGAACAAGACAGAAAATTCCAAAATCTAACAGAATCTTATAAACGGAATAGAATGCTCTACTGCTGGGCTGCAATGCAATTTCAAACATCAATGATTTTCTGCAAACTGTTCCAAATTTAGTCGGTCGTTTCTGTGGCTGTATAATTGGATTCTGCAGATCGACTGAATCGTTTAGTTGTCTTTCAAGTCCAAATGGCAGAAATTAACCTGGATGACGGGAACGCCCATCGATCGATTAACGAATAACCGGAATTTCATGTAATAATCGTTAATTTGTTTACGTCGGAATTCATCGGCAAGGCTATCTTTAGAAGGTCAACTTAGCAGAAATGTAGAACCAAACCACAAAAATATAATTACATATCGCATTAATTTGTTTGTTTTAAATGTGTAGGCGATATATGTGCACGTGCAGACAAGAATACAAAATAGTGGATCAGAACAATATAGAACAGAGCTAAATAGAACGAAAC